>CM065591.1:107724490-108135541 GCA_033119425.1 Bufotes viridis
AAACCATCACCTCATACCGCAAAAAATGAGACCCTAACTAAGACAATCGGTCAAAAAAAAAAAAAGCTATGGCTCTCAGACTATGGAAACACTAAAACATAATTTTTTTTGTAAAAAAAATGCTATTATTTTGTAAAACTTAAATAAATAAGAAAAAGTATGCATATTAGGTATTGCCACGTCTGTAACAATCTGTTCTATAAAAATGTTACCTCAGGTGAACGTTGTAAAAATAAATAAATAAAAACTGTTCCGAAACAACCAATTTTTTGGTCACCTTGCCCCATAAAGTGTAATAATGGATGATCAAAAAATCATGTGTACCCAAAAAAAACAATAAAAACCTAAACTCTTTCTGCAAAAAACGAGCCCCTGCACAAGACGATCGGCAGAAGAATAAAAAAAATAAGGCGTTCAGAAAAAATAAAACTGAAACAAACAAAGAAAATAGACATATTTGATATCATTGCGTCAGTACCAACCTGCTCTATAAAAATAGCACATGATCTACCCTGTTAGATGAATCTTGTAAAAAATAAAAAATTAAAACAGTGCCAAAACAGCAATTTTTCAGTTGCATGGCATATAAAAACCAGTCCAGCAAAATCTGCCTTCCAAAAGTCATATGGCGCTTCTTTTTTTCTGTGACCTGCCGTGTGCCCTTACATCCCTTAGGGTGTTTCTGTAAACCGCAGAATCAGGGTAATAAATATTGAGTTTTGTTTGGCTGTTAACCCTCGATGTGTTAAAAAAAAGGATTAAAATGAAAAATCTGCCAAAAAAGTGAAATTTTGAAATTTCCTCCCCCTTTTCCTTTAATTCTTGTGGAACACCTAAAGGGTTCACAAAGTTTGTAAAATAAGTTTTGAGTAATGTGAGGGGTGTATTTTATACAATGGGGTCATTTATGGGAGGTTTCCACTAACCGAACTGAACTGGAACTGGTCCTTAAAAAGTGGGTTTTGGACATTTTCTTAAAAATTTTAAGAATTGCTTTCAAACTTCTAAGCCTTCTAACGTCCCAAAAAAAGAAAATGTAATATACAAAATGATGCCCACATAAAGTAGACATATGGGGAATATTAAGTGATAAATATTTTATTAGGTATCACTTTCTGTTCTAAAAGCAGAGAAATAGAAATTTAGAAAATTGTGAATTTTTCAAAATTTTTGGTAAATTTGGGATTTTTCATAAACAAAGGTGAAATATATTGACTCAAATTTATGACTATCATGAAGTACAATGTGTCACAAGAAAACTGTCTCAGAATAGCTTGGATAAGTAAAAGTGTTCCAAAGTTATTACCACATGAAGTGACACATGTCAGATTTGTAAATTTTGACCTAGACACTGTGGCATCAATGACCCTTGGTCATGAAAGGGTTAATATCATGAAAATAGTATAAATCTGTAAATCAGACTTTTTTTTACTTACAGAAGTTTTTGCATTTTATATTTAACTGGGATGCCCATTTTTGAAAATGTGACAACAAAAAATGCAGCTCTATACAGGTTATATAGGTTAGCACTGTTGAATTTGGTTTTAAGAAAACAAACCAAAACATTTTGTTATTGAGTAAACAGCTTCAATAATCAACATTAAAAGTTATATTCCATGTCAATTTTGTAGGTTATTGAATCAGATTAAAATGCTCATGATTTGCATATTCCTTATCAAGGGCCTAAAGGTCTCTTTACACGGGATGATATTAAAGCAGATTTACATACTGCTCCAGAGTAAGTGGAGGAGTGATCGCTAATGCCCTCGCTCTTCCCATACTGACTCGTTGTTTGCTGGCTGTTTACACAGCATGATCTGCTGGTAAATGATCATTTTTGTGTGCGCACAAACGATCAGATTACCTGATGAACGAGGGTTTTGCTTGTTTATCGGATAACCGGTGGTACATTTGCACCACTTGAACATCACTAACAAGCGTGACTATGAACACTCGTTAGCGATAATTTGTGAAATTCTCAGCCCATGTAAAGGGTCCTTTATTCTTTTAACCCCTTTGGGACACATGACGTACCGGTACGGCATGTTTCCCGAGTCCTTAAGGACACATGACGTACCGGTACGTCATGAGTTGTTCCGATCACTGCTGCTCAGCTGGCAGTGATCGGAACAAGATACCTGCTGAAATCATTCAGCAGGTACCTTGTTACAATGCCCAGGGGTCCTGTGACCCCCATATGAGCGATCAGCTGCAAACCGCAGGTCAATTCAGACCTGCGGTTTGCAGCGCTCTTGCGATCTCTGATCCCGCGGTCTATGACCGCGGGGATCAGAGAGTTATGTCCCCAAACAGATTTTTAACCCCCTGCAGCCCCCAATCATACTGTGGCTGCGGGGGTGCAGAGGAGTGGTTGCGGGCGCGCGAGGCGGCGAGGCGGGCGGTGCGGCGGGCGGGATCGCGATGCGATCCCCGCCCGCCTCCCCTGTAATCTATCCCTGGTGTCTAGTGGTTCTATCAGAGTGTCAGCACATTGCTGACACTCTGATAAAGCGACTGGCATCTGTGCTGCAGATGCCAGCCGTTTAACCCTTCCGTGCCGCGGTCCGTGCGGACCGCGGTATGGAAAGGGTTAACAGGGAGGAGCGCTCCCTCCCTCTCCCATCGGGGGCTGCTGTGCCTTTGCAGCCCCCAACAGGATGGGATCGAAGAGGGAGAGTGCTCCACTCCTCCTATCCATCACCCCTGCCCAGTTATGGCAGGGGTGATGGTTACCATGGAGACAGGGCGCTTTCAGAGCGTCCTGCTCTCCATGGTGCTGAAAGTCTGAATAGACCTGCTAAAGGTCTATTCAGACTTTCTAAAGTACAAAATACAGTACAGTGCACTATATAGTGTACTGTACTGTAGTCTCTGAACACCAGATCCACTGGATCTTTCAGAACCAAGTGGGTCTGGGTCAAAAAAAATGTAAAAAAGTGAAAAAAAAGTAAAAATGAAACAAACACATAACACTGAATAAAAACTAAAAAAATAAAATACACTACACATATTAGGTATCGCGCGTCCGTAAAAACCTGCTCTATAAAAATATCACATGACTGAACTCCTCAGGTGAACGCCATAAAAAAAAACCCAAAAAATGGTGTAAATAAGCCATTTTTGGCACATTATCACTAAAAGTGTAATACAAAGCGATCAAAAGGCGTTTGCCTCCCAAAATAGTACCAATCAAACCGCCATCTCATCCCGCAAAAAACAGAGCCCCTACCTAAAACAATTGGCCAAAAAATAAAAAAACTATGCCTCTCAGACTAAAACATGATTTTTTGTTTCAAAAATGCTTTTTAGTGTTAAATGTAAAAAAAAATTAAAAAGTAGACATATTTGGTATCTACACGTCCGTAAGAATCTGCTCTATAAAAATATCACATGACCTAACCCCTCAAGTAAACACTGTAAAAAAAAATAATAAAAACTTTGTCAAAAAGCCATTTTTGCCACCTTACATCACAAAAAGTGTAATAGCAAGCGATCAAAAAGTCATATGACCCCCAAATAGTGCCAATCTAACCGTCACCTCCTCCCATAAAAATGATACCCAACCTGAGACAATTGCCTAAAAACTGAAAAATATATGGCTCTCAGACTATGGAGATACTAAAACATGTTTTTTTCATTCAAAAGGATATTATTGTGTAAAACCAAAATAAATAAAAAAGGTATACATATTATGTATCGCCGCGTCCGTAAGGACCTGCTCTATAAAAATATAACATGACCTAACCCCTCAGATGAACGCCGTAAACATAAAAAATAAAAACGTTGTCAAACAAGCCATTTTTGTCACCTTACATCACAAAAAGTGTAATAGTAAGCGATCAAAAAGTCATATGCACCCCAAGATGGTGCCAATCAAACCGCCATCTCATCCCGCAAAAAAATGAGCCCCTACATAGGACAATCGCCCAAAAAAAAAATATATATGGCTCTCAAACTATGGAGACACTAAAACATGATTTTTTTGTTTTAAAAAATTATATTATTGTGTAAAACTTATATAAATAAATAAAAAGTATACATATTATGTATCGCCGCGTCCGTCACAACCTGATCTATATAAATAACACATGACCTAACCCCTCAGCTGAACACAGCAAAAAAAAAAAAAAATACGGTGTCAAGAGCCATTTTTGTCACCTTACATCACAAAAAGTGTCATAGCAAGCGACCAAAATGTCATATGCACCCCAAGATGGTGCCAATCAAACCGCCATCTCATCCCGCAAAAAATGAGCCCCTACATAACACAGTCGCCCAAAAAAATAAAATAAAACTATGGCTTTCAGAATGTGGAGACACTAAAAAAATTATTTTCAAAAAGGCTTTATTATGTAAAACTGAAACAAAAAACCCCAAAAAGTAGTCATATTTGGTATTGTCGCGTCCGTAACAACCTGCTCTATAGAAATAGCACACAATCTAACCTGTCAGTTCAACTATGTAAATAACAAAAAATAAAAACAGTCCCAAAACAGCTATTTTTTTGCAAATTTTCCATTTTAATCCATTTTTGCAGTAACAAAGCAGGGTTAACAGCCAAGCAAAACTCAATATTTATTGCCCTGATTCTCTTGTTTGCAAAAACACCCCATATGTGGTCAAGTAAACTACTGTATGGCCAAACGGCAGGGCACAGAAGGAAGGGAACGCCATATGGTTTTGGAAGGCAGATTTTGCTGGACTGGTTTTTGACACTATGTCCCATTTGAAGCCCCCTGATGCACCCCTACAGTAGAAACTCCAAAAAAGTGACCCCATTTTGGAAACTACGGGATAAGGTGTCAGTTTTGTTGGTACTATTCTAGGGTAAACATGATTTTTGGTTGCTCTATATTACACTTTTTTGAGACAAGGTAACAAAAAATAGAAATTCGGAAATTTCATCTCCATTTGCCAATAACTCTTGTGGAACACCTAAAGGGTTAACAAAGTTTGTAAAACTGGTTTTGAATACCTTGAGGGGCGTAGTTTCTTAGATGGAGTCACTTTTATGGAGTTTCTACTCTAGGGGTGCATCGGGGGCTTCAAATGGGACATGGTGTCAAAAATCCAGTCCAGCAAAATCTGCCTTCCAAAAACCATATGGCGCTCCTTTCCTTCTGCGCCCTGCAGTTTGGCCATACAGCAGTTTACGACCACATATAGGGTGTTTCTGAAAACTACAGAATCGGGGCAATAAAAATTGAGTTTTGTTTGGCTGTTAACCCTTGCTTTGTTACTGGAAAAAATGGATTCAAACGGAAAATTTTTCAAAAAATCGAAATTCTGAAATTTTATCTTTATTTGCCATTAACTCTTGTGGAAAACCTAAAGGGTTAATGACGTTTGTAAAATCAGTTTTGAATACCTTGAGGGGTGTAGTTTCTAGAATGGGGTAATTTTTGGGTGGTTTCTATTATGTAAGCCTCACAAAGTGACTTCAGACCTGAACTGGTCCCTAAAAAGTGGGTTTTTGAAAATTTCTGAAAAATTTCAAGATTTGCTTCTAAACTTCTAAGCCTTGTAACGTCCCCAAAAATGAAATAGCATTCCCAAAATGATCGATACATGAAGTAGACATATGGGAATGTAAATCAATAACTTTTTGGCAGTATTACTATGTATTATAGAAGTAGAGTAATTGAAACTTGGAAAATTGCAAATTTTTCAAAATTTTTAGTAAATTTGGTATTTTTATAAATAAAAATGAAATTTTTCGACTTCATTTTACCACTGTCATGAAGTACAATATGTGACGAAAAAACAATCTCAGAATGGACTGGATAAGAAAAAGCGTTTTAAAGTTATCACCACATAAAGTGACAATGGTCAGATTTTGAAAAAATGGCCTGGTCCTTAAGGTGAAATAGGGCCGTGTCCTTAAGGGGTAGGCTACCTGATTTCTCTCACCTGAAGAGAAGATCTACAGCTTAGTTAGAAGTGCTTCGTTTTTTGTTTAAAGGAATTATCCCCCAAAAAATGTTCTACAATTTTCAAAACACCTGGATCTGATAACTTTTGCAATTGCATGTAGTTAAAAATTTAGTGTAGCCACAGAGTTATTTAAATGAAATCTATCTGTATAGTGCCACCTGCTGTTTGTTGTTTTTCTCATTTCAAAAAAGTCTAGAAACCCTAGATGTGCCAAATTGCAATGATTTGTGCCATTTTGCACCACTTTTTTTTATACAGATTTTTGGCACACATACATATGTAAATCTGGGCTAGTGATTATTTAAAGTGGATCTGCGAAAAAAGTGCAATGCCATCTGCAGGCAGCATGATACAGAGCAGGAGGAATGGAGAAGACTGATACATAGTTTTGTGGGAAACAATTCAGTAAAACTTGTAATTTATGCATTCAAATCTGTGCTTTTTCTGTCCTCAGTTCATGGGGGAAGTGTTATCAGTGATTGATAGCATTTTCTATATAAGTGTGTATACAGAGTTAATTGTCAGTCTCTGATAGTTGTACATGAGGTTAGTATTAAAAGTGTACAAAGAGCAACGAAGTAAGGGGATCATTTATTAAGCTGAAATATGCCTATATAAGGCATATTTCAGGCGCCACAATCTGCAACTTCTCCCCGCTCATGCCATTTACGCCATTCAGGCATAGAAAAAGGTCTAAATGTAAGACAGCAAGCATGCTGTCTTACATTTAGAACTGGCGGAGGATGCGCCGGAGCCTCTTTCTAACTTCAGCGGAACCACCGAAAGCTTAGGGGTTTAAAAGACCAGTGTCTAAAACGCCGGTCTTAATAAATGTGACCCTAATAATGACAAGTTTTGCTGAGTGTTTTCCTACAAAACTATACATCAATCTGCTCGGCCTCTCCTGCTCTATTACATGCTGCCTGCAGATTGCACTGCATTTTGCAGTGACAGGTCTTCTTTAAGGTAGCAATTAGAGTTGAGAGAACACCTGGATGTTCGAGTTCGAGAAGTTCGGCCGAACTTCCCGGAAATGTTCGGGTTCGGGATCCGAACTCGATCCGAACTTCATCCCGAACCTGAACCCCACTAAAGTCAATAGGGACCCGAACTTTTGGGCACTAAAAAGGCTGTAAAATAGTCCAGGAAAGGGCTAGAGGGCTGCAAAAGGCAGCAAAATGTAGGTAAATGACCTGCAAACAAATGTGGATTGGGAAATTAATAAAAATAAAATAAAATAAATAAAAATTAACCAATATCAATTGGAGAGAGGTCCCATAGCAGAGAATCATGGGTCATATTACCCACCACTGGAGAAGGCCACTTTGAGTTATTTAGGCCCCAGCACCTAGACAGAGGAGAGAGGTCACACAGCAGAGAATCCTGCGTCATATCACCCACCACTGAAGAAGGTCACTTTCAGTTATTTAGGCCCCAGCACCCAGACAGAGGAGAGAGGTCCCACAGCAAGGAATAAGGTGTCATATCACCCACCACTGGAGAAGGCCACTTTCAGTTATTTAGGCGCCAGCACCCAGACAGAGAAGAGAGGTCCCAAAGCAGAGAATCATGCGTCATATCACCCACCACTGGAGAAGGCCACTTTCAGTTATTTAGGCCCCAGCACCCAGACAGAGGAGAGAGGTCCCACAGCAGAGAATCCTGCGTCATATCACCCACCACTGAAGAAGGCCACTTTCAGTTATTTAGGCCCCAGCACCCAGAGAGAGGAGAGAGGTCCCACAGCAAGATATAAGGCGTCATATCACCCACCACTGGAGAAGGCCACTTTCAGTAAGTTAGGCCCCAGCACCCAGACAGAAGAGAGAGGTCCCACAGCAGAGAATCATGCGTCATATCACCCACCACTGGAGAAGGCCACTTTCAGTTATTTAGGCCCCAGCACCCAGACAGAGGACAGAGGTCCCATAGCACAGAATCAAGCTTCATATCACTCACCACTGGAAAAGGCCACTTCCAGATATTTAGCCCACGGCACCCAGACAGAGGAGAGAGGTCTCATGGCAGAGGTTCAGGCTTTATGTCACCCACCATTGTAACAGGCCATTTTCAGTTATTTAGGCCCCGGCGCCCAGATTGAGGAGAGGTTTATTCAACTTTGGGTTGCACCGCAAGATCATGGTAAAGTTAAAAAAATGAGGATTCAATAAAGAAGTGCCCCGTAGTACAAGAATACATGGTTGAGAGGGAGGCAGTTATAAATTTCTATTCTGCACAAGGGAGGGACAGGTCCTGTGAGATCTATGCCTGGTTCATTTTTATGAACGTCAGCTTGTCCACGTTGGCTGTGGATAGGCCGCTGCGTTTGTCAGTAATGACTCCCCCTGCCGTGCTGAATACACTTTCAGACAAAACGCTGGCCTCCAGGCAGGCCAGCACCTCCAAGGCATAAAATGCTAACTCTGGCCACGTGGACAATTTGGAGACCCAGAAGTTGAATGGGGCCGAACCATCAGTCAGTACGTGGAAAGGTTAGCAGACGTACTGTTCAACCATGTTAGTGAAATGCTGCCTCCTGCTAACACATTCCGTATCAGATGGTGGTGCAGTTAGCTGTGGCGTGGAGACAAAACTTTTCCACATTTCTGCCATGCTAACCCTGCCCTCAGAGGAGCTGGCCATGACACAGCTGCGTTGATGACCTCTTGCTCCTCCTCTGCCTTCGCCTTGGGCTTCCACCTGTTCCCCTGTGACATTTGGGAATGATCTAAGGAGCGTGTCTACCAGCGTGCGCTTGTACTCGCGCATCTTCCTATCACGCTCCAGTGCAGGAAATAAGGTGGGCACATTGTCTTTGTACCGGGGATCCAGCAGGGTGGCAACCCAGTAGTCCGCACACGTTAAAATGTGTCGTTGCGCAGGCACTGCACCATGTAGTTGCTCATGGGTGCCAGGCTGCCCAGGGGTAAGGACAAGCTGTCCTCTGTGGGAGGCATATCATCATCGTCCTCCGTATCCCCCCAGCCACGCACCAGTGATGGGCCTGATCTGTGTTGGGTGCCACTCCGCTGTGAACCTGCTTCATCCTCATCCTCCTCCATCTCCTCCTCATCCTCCTCGTCCTCCAGTAGTGGGCCCTGGCTGGCCACATTTTTACCTGGCCTCAGCTGTTGCAAAAAACCTCCCTCTGAGGCACCTCTAACAGACTGGCCTGAAAGTGCTAAAAATGACCCCTCATCCTCCTCCTCCTCCTGGGCCACCTCCTCTTCCATCATCGCCCTAAGTGTTTTCTCAAGGAGACATAGAAGTGGTATTGTAACGCTGATAACGGCGTCATCGCCATTGGCCATGTTGGTGGAGTACTCGAAACAGTGCAACAGGGCACACAAGTCTCGCATGGAGGCCCAGTCATTGGTGGTGAAGTGGTGCTGTTCCGCCGAGCGACTCACCCGTGCGTGCTGCAGCTCGCACAGTCTGGCCAGCATGTGCAAGGTGGAGTTCCACCTGGTGGGAACGTCGCATATGAGGCGGTGAGCGGAAAGGCCGAAGTTACGCTGTAGCGCAGACAGGCGAGCAGCGGCAGGATGTGAACGCCGGAAGCGCGCACAGACGGCCCGCACTTTATGCGGCAGCTCTGACATGTCGGGGTAGTTGTGAATGATCTTCTGCACCACCAAATTCAGCACATGCGCCAGGCAAGGGATGTGCATCAAACCGGCTAGTCCCAGAGCTGCGACGAGATTTCGCCCATTATCGCACACCACGAGGCCGGGCTTGGGGCCCACCGGCAGAAACCACTGGTCGGTCTGTTGTTCAATACCCTGCCACAACTCCTTCGCGGTGTGGGGCCTGTCCCCCAAACATATGAGTTTCAGAATGGCCTGCTGATGTTTACCCCGGGCTGTGCCTAAGTTGGTAGTGAAGGTGTGTGGCTGACTGGATGAGCTGGTGGAAGCAGAGGAGGAGGAAGCCGAGTAGGAGGAGGAGGCTACATGAGGCAAAGAATGATGCCCTGCGATCCTTGGCGGCGGAAGAACGTGCGCCAAAGAACTCTCCGCCTAGGGCCCAGCCGCCACTACATTTACCCAGTGTGCAGTTAGGGAGATATAGCGTCCCTGACCGAAGTTACGCTGGAAGGCCGAAGTTAAGCTGTAGCGCAGACAGGCGAGCAGCGGCAGGATGTGAATGCCGGAAGCGCGCACAGACGGCCCGCACTTTATGCGGTAGCTCTGATATGTCGGGGTGGTTGTGAATGAACTTCTGCACCACCAAATTCAGCACATGCGCCAGGCAAGGGATGTGCGTCAAACCGGCTAGTCCCAGAGCTGCGACGAGATTTCGCCCATTATCGCACACCACGAGGCCGGGCTTGAGGCCCACCGGCAGAAACCACTGATCGGTCTGTTGTTCAATACCCTGCCACAACTCCTGCGCGGTGTGGGGCCTGTCCCCAAACATATGAGTTTCAGAATGGCCTGCTGATGTTTACCCGGGCTGTGCCTGAAGTTGGTAGTGAAGGTGTGTGGCTGACTGGATGAGCTGGTGGAAGCAGAGGAGGAGGAAGCCGAGTAGGAGGAGGAGGCTACATGAGGCAAAGAATGATGCCCTGCGATCCTTGGCGGCGGAAGAACGTGCGCCAAAGAACTCTCCGCCTAGGGCCCAGCCGCCACTACATTTACCCAGTGTGCAGTTAGGGAGATATAGCGTCCCTGACCGAAGTTACGCTGGAAGGCCGAAGTTAAGCTGTAGCGCAGACAGGCGAGCAGCGGCAGGATGTGAATGCCGGAAGCGCGCACAGACGGCCCGCACTTTATGCGGTAGCTCTGATATGTCGGGGTGGTTGTGAATGAACTTCTGCACCACCAAATTCAGCACATGCGCCAGGCAAGGGATGTGCGTCAAACCGGCTAGTCCCAGAGCTGCGACGAGATTTCGCCCATTGTCGCACACCACCAGGCCAGGCTTGAGGCCCACCGGCAGAAAACACTCATCGGTCTGTTGTTCAATACCCTGCCACAACTCCTGCGCGGTGTGGGGCCTGTCCCCCAAACATATGAGTTTCAGAATGGTCTGCTGACGTTTACCCCGGGCTGTGCTGAAGTTGGTGGTAAAGGTGTGTGGCTGACTGGATGAGCTAGTGGAAGCAGAGGAGGAGGAAGCCGAGTAGGAGGAGGAGGCTACAGGAGGCAAAGAATTATGCCCTGCGATCCTTGGCGGCGGAAAGACGTGCGCCAAAGAACTCTCCGCCTGGGGCCCAGCCGCCACTACATTTATCCTGTGTGCAGTTAGGGAGATATAGCATCCCTGGCCGTGCTTACTGGTCCACGTATCTGTGGTTAGGTGGACCTTTCCACAGATGGCGTTGCGCAGTGCACACTTGATTTTATCGGATACTTGGTTGTGCAGGGAAGGTACGGCTGTTTTGGAGAAGTAGTGGCGGCTGGGAACAATATACTGTGGGACAGCCATCGCTACCAGCTGTTTGAAGCTGTCTGTGTCCACCAGCCCGAATGACAGCATTTCAAAGGCCAGTAGTTTAGAAATGCTGGCATTCAGGCCCAGGACTCGAGGGTGGCTAGGTGGGAATTTACACTTTCTCTCCAAGGTTTGTGAGATGGAGAGCTGAACCCTGCCGTGTGACATGGTGGAGATGCTTGGTGACCCAGGTGGTGGTGTCGGTGGCATCTCCTCTGTTTGGTGGGCTGCAGGTGCCAACATTCCTCCCGAGGCGGAGGAAGAGGCCGAGGCAGCAGCAGAAGAGGGAGCAGGGGGAGCCTGAGTGAGTTTCTTGTTTTTAAGGTGTTTACTCCACTGCAGTTCATGCTTTGCATGTAGATGCCTGGTCATACACACAATCCATGGGGCCCCGGTGCGAAACTGATCCATGGGACCCCCTCCCCGTCGCCCCCCCATTTCTGAGAGCGCTGCTAATGGCCATTTCAGACCCAGTTTACTACTAAAATTAAACGTTTTGGCTAAATAAAGTATATTACAAAAATGTAACCTATCACTTGCCGTTTCCGTGCGGCTAATCCGCTGCGTCAATGAGTGCCAAGCCCCGCTCCAGACAGCAGAGACACAGAGCAATAACATGATTGATAACGCTCTGTGCCTCTCTGTGATCTTTTAACTACAAAATCACAGGGACAACTTTATCTCACCGGGATTTTGTAGTAAAAAGGTCACAGAGAGGCACGGAGCAGAATCAATCATGTTATTGCTCCGTGTCTCTGCTGTCTGGAGCGGGGCTTGGCACTCATTCACACAGCAGATTACTCTACAGCATGTTAAGAAGCCCTAACCCTAATGCATGGCTACACTCACCCAGTCCTAACTAATAAAATCTGGTCCTACCTCATCCAGAGTGTCGCTGGTGTCGGCGTGATGTCCGCTGGATCCAGAACAAGGTCCCTGTGGTGAGAAAAAAAATAATAATCACATGAGGAAGGGATGGCGACTGACCCTGTGAAATCACCAGCAGGGGGCGCTGTGCTGGCCTGTAAGACTGAGCCATGCCAACGTATAGCAGGGTAATATAGTGCTACCACACAGTACTAATGCCCACCTTGAGGCCACTCACAGTACTAATGCCCACCTTTGTTCCTGTAACAGTAGTTATACTCAGATATGTGCCCCCTCACAGTAGTTATGCCCAGTTATGTGTCCCCTCACAGTAGTAATGCCAAATATGTGCCCCTTACAGTAGTAATGACCAGAATATGTGCCCCCCTCACAGTAGTAATGACCAGAATATGTGCCCCCTCACAGTAGTAATGCCAAATATGTTCCCCTCTCACAGTAGTAATGCCAAATATGTTCCCCTCTCACAGTAGTAATATCAGATTATGTGTCCCCTCACCGTAATATGCCCAGATATGTGCCCCCTCACAGTAGTAATGCCAAATATGTGCCCCCTCACAGTAGTAATGCCAGATTATTTGTCCCCTCACAGTAATATGCCCAGATATGTGCCCCCTCACAGTTGTAATGCCAAATATGTGCACCCTCACAGTAGTAATGACCAGAATATGTGCCCCTTCACAGAATTTATGTCCAGTTATGTGCCCCCTCAAAGTAGATATGCCCAGATATGTGCCCCCTCAGAGTGGTTATGCCAGATTATGTGCCCCTTCAAAATATTTATGCCCAGATATGTGCCCCCTCACAGTAGTAATGCCACATTATGTGTCCCTCACATTAGATATGCCCACATATGTGCCCCTTACAGTGGTTATGCCAGATTATCTGCCCCCTCACAGTAGTTATGCTTTCATATGTGCCTCCTCAATCCTCATAGTTATGCCTTCATATGTGCCCCCCCCTAACAGTAATGCATGATTAGGTGCCCCCTCTAATTAGTTATGCCCCCCCCTCTTGCCCTTTGCCCCCAGTCTGCAGCCTTAGAAAAAAAAAAAAAACATACTTACCTTCTTCCCTGATGACAGGCTCCCTCACTCGTCTCGGTGCTGGCTGTGCTGAAGGCAGATTCCCGGGTTTTCAGATCTCCTCCCACAGCCAGCAGCGCGATGTGGGGCCAGCAGGGGGAGCTCCTGAGCTGTGAAGATCAGTGAAGCAGGGATGAGAGAGGTTTCCCTGCTTCACTACGGAAAAGAAATGCCTGCCGGGTGTGAGTGGGTGCGCGCTCCCCCCCCCACCCCACAGTATACATGTAATGGAGCGCTCTGTACTTCGTTCTGGGCCCCATCAGAGCGCTCCATTACATGTGAGTACAACATGATTTAGGGTAGCCTGCTGGCCTGGGGGGTGGGTCCACGGGCGGTCGGGACCCCTGGAGTGCCGGGCCCGGTCGCAACTGCGACCCCTGAAACCCCTGTGTGTACGCCACTGCATGCAGGTTGTGCTAAGGTTCAGAACGTTAATGCCTCGCTTCAGGCTCTGATGGCACAGCGTGCAAACCACTCGGGTCTTGTCGTCAGCACATTGTTTAAAGAAGTGCCATGCCAGGGAACTCCTTGAAGCTGCCTTTGGGGTGCTAGGTCCCTGGTGGCGGGGGCCAGTAGCAGGCGAACTCTCTTGGCGGCGGTGTTCTGCTTTTGCCCCCTGCTCCCTCTTTTGCTACGCTGTTGGCTCGGTCTCACCACTGCCTCTTCATCTGAACTAGGAAAGTCAGTGGCACGACCTTCATTCCATGTGGGGTCTAAGAACTCATCGTCCCCTGCATCGTCTTCCACACAGTCTTCCTCCCTGACCTCCTGTTCGGTCTGCACACTGCAGATAGACGGAGCAGTTGGCACCTGTGTTTCGTAATCATCAGAGACGTGCGGACTCCGATGAGGTGGTATTCCCATGTCCTCATCATCAGGAAACATAAGTGGTACTGGAACCTGAGGTAGTTGGTTCACTAGGACGTGTGGCTGTGGCAGAATGGGCACGTCCTCTCCCAGCACCAGAGGGTCCATTAACACCACCACGACCACGTCCGCGTCCTTTACTAGATGTTTTCCTTATTGTTACTGTTCACCAAACACCACAATAAGAAAAAAAATATTTGGCCCAATGTATTGATTTCAAATTCAGGCCTTTTTTTTACAAAAATAAGTGTATAGAACCGCGGCACTCACGTAGCATTAGTTTCTTCTTTTATTTCTCCCAAGACGCGACGTTTCGACTTAACACAAGTCTTTTTCAAGCATACAATACATACTGACATAGTGCTCTTAAATTGCAGTGATAACCCCACCTATGGGTGTAACTGTGGGCGGATATATCCTCCCCTTCGTTAGTACCCACTAATTCAAGCTTATCCTTAACAGATTTAGTGCAAACATATATGAAAGAAGTATAAAATTAATAACCTTATTGGAGGCTGTGGACAGGGCCAGGATGAGACGAAGCATAGTTTGCCATCATGCACGTGCCAAACGCGCACTCAGCGCTCGGCCAGTATTCCCGCCACTTCCGGTTTTCGTCTGACACTACCGGTCAGCGTATCATAGCGTACTCGAACTTTCATGAAGTATTCCGATTATTTTAACTTCAAAGTATCCTAACTGCATAGGCTCACCCAAATTGGGTGTACTTATAAGATTGTGGCAAGGCGCTTGTCCGCTAGCCAAAAAGGCAAACACCGCTGTCCTACTTCCGGTCACATGATACAAGTGAAGTCACATGACCACATTGTATATGGTTGCTAGGAGGCAGACTCCCAGCCTTTTGATATGTGAGAGATCACTACATTATAAATTTACTTTGTTCCTAGAAAGCTGCTTAAGCCCTTGATAGCTGTTACAATAGGTTAATCAATTTAATCTATTTATTTATGTACCGTATTACACAAATCCATGCACAGCAGTAACCACTGATTTAGGGAAATATCAATTGTAGGGCTAGTATTTAGGCCCTGGATGAAAGGTATCCTTTTATGGACAGATTTACACTTGGAGATGCACAGTAGCGTGTGAAAAAATATGTAGGATTATGCCTTCAGCAATTGTATTTTAACACTTTGTGTAATATATCCTTTAACGGACAGAAATACAATGGGAGATGCACGGTAGCGTGTGAAGTTATTGAGGATGACCATCTCAGCACTTGTATATACACCTTGAGTGTAATATACCCTTTTACGGACTGATTAACACTTGGCCTGCAACAGCTGGAACACCAGTGTCAGAGTATTGCTATATTGGCAAGTGAATTTCACCCCAGAACAAAATCTATCCTTTGCCGGACACTATTAAACTTGGCCAGCCACAGCTGAAACCACTGATTTATGGTATTGCTATTTTGGCAATTAAATTTCACCCTGGAACAAAATCTATCCTGTGACGGACACTATTAAACTTGGCCAGCCACAGCTGAAACCACTGATTTATGGTATTGCTATTTTGGCAATTGAATTTCACCCCAGAACAAAATCTTTCCTGTGACGGACACTATTAAACTTGGCCAGCCACAGATTTATGGTATTGCTATTTTGGCAATTGAATTTCATCCCAGAACAAAATCTTTCCTGTGACGGGCACTATTAAACTTGGCCAGCCACAGCTGAAACCACTGATTTATGGTATTGCTATTTTGGCTATTGAATTTCACCCCAGAACAAAATATATCCTTTGCCGGACACTATTATACTTTGCCAGCTACTGCTGGGACACCAGATTTAGGGGATTGCCATTTTGGTAATTGAATTTCACCACAGAAAAAAATATACCCTGTTACAGACAGATTTAAACTAGGCCTGCAACAGCTGGAACACCAGATTCAGGGTATTGCTATTTTGGCAATTGAATTTCACCCCAGAACAAAATATATCCTTTGCCGGACATTATTAAACTTGGCCAGCCACAGCTGAAACCACTGATTTATGGTATTGCTATTTTGGCAATTGAATTTCACCTCAGAACAAAATATATCCTTTGCAGGACACTATTAAACTTGGCCAGCCACAGCTGAAACCACTGATTTACGGTATTGCTATTTTGGCTATTTGAATTTCACCCCAGAACAAAATATATACTTTGCCGGACACTATTATACTTTGCCAGCCACTGCTGGGACACCAGATTTAGGGGATTTCTATTTTGGCAATTGAATTTCACCACAGACAATTATCTATCCTTTGCCAGACAGCAGACAGTATTGCACTTGGCTAGCCACAGCTGGGACACCAGATTTAGGGGATTGCTATTTTGGCAATTGAATTTAACCCCTTAATAAAATATAGAAATTTCTATCCTGAGTTTCTAGGGGTGACAATAAGCACAGCCAAGCCCCTGATGTAGGATATAGCAAAAAAAAAAAAAAAAAAGCCTAGTATTGATGGATTGATGGACTTGGTGGCAGCTTGTGCTGGTGCACCACAAGACACAAAATGGCCGATGACCCCAGAAAAAAGTGACAGAAAAACGCTCTGTGCAGCCTAAAAACCAGTAAGCAAGTAACTAGCATAAGTTGAATCAATCACAGCTGTAGATCTATCACTTCATTAGGTGTTTTTGCTGACTTTTCCCTGCCTAATCTCGCTCTCACAGAAGCTGCCTCCTCTACACTAATCAGAGCAGTGTGACGTGTGGCGCTACGTGACTCCAGCTTAAATAGAGGCTGGGTCACATGCTGCACTTGGCCAATCACAGCCATGCCATTAGTAGGCCTGGCTGTGATGGCTTTTTAGGGCAAGAAGTAAAACGCTAGCTGATTGGCTGCTGTGCAGCCCTTCGGAAAGCGGGAAGAAATTGCCGAACAACGGACCCGAACCCGAACTTTTTTGAAAATGTTTGGGTCCGGGTCTGTGTCCCGAACACCCCAAAATTCGGTACGAACCCGAACTATGCTCAAACTGTTCGCTCAACACTACTAGCAATACACTTTGACAGATGTCTGGCAACTTGTTTAGCTCATAACTTGCTTGATTAGCCAATAGCTTTTCTCCCAACTGCACCATACAGATGCACTTTGTCATGTGTGCATTTGTTCTTAATATAAAGTGGGGAGTAAGCTGCTGCCAAACCCCTAGCAGCCTTAGGATATGTTAACATCTGGGTTGGAGGCTCCATTCAGAGAGTTTGACAAAAATATCTTTGAGAAAAGTTTTGCTTGCAGGACTTTTTATCTACTACAAAAAAAGAGAACGCAAAACCGAACAGATCCCATTATAGGCCTTGATATTTATTAGGTTCTGTTCGTGTCAGTTATGTGCTGAATCCAGCACTTCTGTTATTTTCATTCTTATGCTCCTGTAACGGAGCAGAAGAATGGAAAATAATAACACTGATGTAAACGAGCCCCAAAGCTAGGTTCACGTCTATGTTTGGAAAATCTTTTACCCTCTTCCATCAGTGGGACAGACTACCAGAATTATCATATCCAGTATAGCTGGACACCACTACTATAATGAAATCCATTGGGTTTTCAGCAGGTTTCAACCATCAATGCCTGCTTTCTGTGGTAAAAATATACAGTGGCATGCTAAAGATTGGGCACCCCTGGTCAAAATTATTGTTACTGTAAACAGTTAAGCAAGTTGAAGATGAAATGATCTCCAGTAGGCATAAAGTTAAAGATGAAACACACTTCTCAACATTTTAAGTGTATTATTATTACAATTTTAGAGTGAAAAAAAAGAAAAGAAGTACCTTCAAAAGTATGGGAACCCAGGGACATTTGGCCCTGAGATAACTGTGACTAGTGTTGAGTGAACAGTTCGAGAATAGCTCGGGTTCATACAGAATTTTGGGGTGTTTGGGACAATAACCCGAATCCGAACATTTTCAAAAAAAGTTTGGGTTTGGGTTCGTTTTTCGGCGATTTCTTCCCGCTTTCTGAAGGGCTGCACAGCAGCCAATCAGCTAACGTTTTACTTCTTGCCCTAAGAGCCCATCACAGCCATGCCTACTAATGGCATGGCTGTGATTGGCCAAGTGCAGCATGTGACCCAGCCTCTATTTAAGCTGGAGTCACGTAGTGCCGCACGTCACACTGCTCTGATTAGTGTAGGGAGAGGACGCAGCTGCTGTGAGGGCGAGATTAGGCAGGGAAAAGTCAGCAAAAGCACCTAATGAAGTGATCGATCTACAGCTGTGAATGATTCAACTTCTGCTAGTTACTTGCTCACTGGTTTTTAGGCTGCACAGAGCGTTTTTCTGTCACTTTTTTTCTGGGGTGATCGGCGGCCATTTTGTGACTTGTGGTGCACCAGATCAAGCTGCCACCAAGTCCATCAATCCATCAATACTAGTTTTTTTTTGCTATATCCTACATCACGGGCTTGGCTGTGCTTATTGTCACCCCTAGAAACTCAGGATAGCAATTTCTATATTTTATTAAGGGGTTAAATACAATTGCCAAAATACCAATCCCCTAAATCTGGTGTTCCAGCTTTGGCTAGCCAAGTATAATACTGTTCTGGGGTGAAATTCAATTGCCAAAATAGCAATACCATAAAGCTGGTGTCCCAGCACTGGATGGCAAACTATAATAGTGTCCGCCAAAACATATATTTTGTTCTGGGGTGAAATTCACTTGCCAAAATAGCAATACCATAAATCTGGTGTCACAGCTGTGGCTGGCAAACTATAATAGTGTCTGCCAAAACATATATTTTGTTCTGGGGTGAAATTCAATTGCCAAAATAGCAATACCATAAATCTGATGTCACAGCTGTGGCTGGCAAACTATAATAGTGTCTGCTAAAACATATATTTTGTTCTGGGGTGAAATTCACTTGCCAAAATAGCAATCCCCTAATTCTGGTGTCCCAGCACTGGATGGCAAACTATAATAGTGTCCGCCAAAACATATATTTTGTTCTGGGGTGAAATTCAATTGCCAAAATAGCAATACCATAAAGCTGGTGTCCTAGCACTGGCTAGCAAACTATAATAGTGTCCACCAAAACATATATTTTGTTCTGGGGTAAAATTAAATTGCCAAAATAGACTACCACTCTTAAGAACAGAGGTTCATTCAAGTGTTTTCGATCAGGTATTGAAAACACCTGTGGATGTCAAGGAGCAGCAATCAAGCATAATAAGCACCAATTAAGCAGATTTAAAATGACTGTGATACTCAGCTCCTTCTAGACATTTACTGGTGTGTTTACAAACATGGTGAAGTCAAGAGAATGGTCCAGGAAGACAAGAGAAGAGGCAATTTCTCTTCACAGGAAGGGCAATTGCTATAAGAAGATTGCAAAGATGTTAAACATACCAAGAGACACCATAGGAAGCATCATTCGCAAATTCAAGGCAAAGGGCACTGTTGAAATGCTACCTGGTCGTGGCAGAAAGAAGATGCTGACTTCGACTGCTGTGCACTACCTGAAGCGCAAAGTGGAGAAAAGTCCTCGTGTGACTGCTGAGGAACTTAAAAAAGATTTGTCAGATGCGGGTACTGAAGTTTCAGCTCAGACAATAAGGCGCACACTGCGTAAGTAGGGCCTCCATGCCAGAACTCCCAGGCGCACCACCTTGCTGTATCCAAAGAATAAGAAGAGTCGACTGAAGTATGCCAAAAGTCATGTGGACAAACTACAAAAGTTTTGGGATAGTGTTCTGTGGACTGATGAAACAAAATTAGAACTCTTTGGGCCCATGGATCAACGCTATGTTTGGAGGAGGAAGAACAAGGCCTATGAAGAAAAGAACACCTTACCTACTGTGAAGCATGGCGGGAGGTCAATCATGCTTTGGGGCTGTTTTGCTTCTACAGGTACAGGGAAGCTTCAGCGTGTGCAAGGTACCATGAATTCTCTTCAGTACCTGGAGATATTGGATGAAAATGTGATGCAGTCCGTCACAAACCTGAGGCTTGGGAGACATTGGACCTTTCAACAGGCCAATGATCCCAAGCATACCTCCAAGTCCACTACAGCATGGTTGCAGATTCAAAGCTGGAACATTTTGAAGTGGCTATAACAGTCACCAGACTTAAATCTGATTGAGAACCTCTGGTGGGACTTAAAGAAAGCAGTTGCAAGCCTAACAATGTGACTGAACTGGAGGCTTTTGCCCATGAAGAATGGGCGAAGATACCCGTAGATCGCTGCAAGACACTTGTGTCAAGCTATGCTTCACGTTTAAAAGCTGTTATAACTGGAAAAGGATGTTGTACTAAGTACTAAGATTGAATGTCACTTGGGGGTTGAATAAAACTGATAATGATGTGAGCACAGAAAAGACATTTGTGGTTATTTCATTATAAATGTTATGTTATATTTGTCTGACTTACAAGTGCCTCTTTGATTTAATTGTAAACAAGATGACTGAAATGATCAAAATCAATGTCAAACTGGCCAAAACACTCAATTTCAGTGGGGGTTGAATAATTTTGAACACAACTGTACAATTGCTGAAGGCATACTCCTACATATTTTTTCTCACGCTACTGTGCATCTCCAAGTGTAAATCTGTCCATAAAAGGATACCTTTCATCCAGGGCCTAAATACTAGCCCTACAATTGATATTCCCCTAAATCAGTGGTTACTGCTGTGCCTGGATTAGTGTAATACGCTACATAAATAAATAGGCAGATAGTGTTAGGTGCCTGTAAAATATGCCCTAACTTTTGAAATCAATACATTGGGCCAAATATTTTTTTTCTTATTGTCTTATTGTCAGGGAGGAAGACTGTGTGGAAGACGATGCAGGGGACGATGAGGTCCTAGAACCCACATGGAATGAAGGTCATGCCACTGACTTTCATAGTTCAGAGGAAGAGGCAGTGGTGAGACCGAGCCAACAGCGTAGCAAAAGAGGGAGCAGGGGGCAAAAGCAGAACAGCTGCTGCCAAGAGAGTTCGCCTGCTACTGGCCACCGCCACCAGGGACCGAGCACCCCAAAGGCAGCTTCAAGGAGTTCCCTGGCATGGCACTTCTTTAAACAATGTGCTGACGACAAGACCCGAGTGGTTTGCACGCTGTGCCATCAGAGCCTGAAGGCATTAACTTTCTGAACCTTAGCACAACCTGCATGACCAGGCATCTACATGCAAAGCATGAACTGCAGTGGAGTAAACACTTTAAAAGCAAGGAACTCACTCTGGCTCCCCCTGCTCCCTCTTCTGCTGCTGCCTCGGCCTCTTTCTCCGCCTCGGGAGGAACGTTGGCACCTGCCGCCCACCAAACAGAGGATGTGCCACCGACACCACCACCTGCGTCACCAAGCATCTCCATCATGTCACACGGCAGTGTTCAGCTCTCCATCTCACAAACCCTGGAGAGAAAGCGTAAATTCCCACCTAGCCACCCTCGAGCCCTGGGCCTGAATGCCAGTATTTCTAAACTACTGGCTTTTGAAATGCTGTCATTCAGGCTGGTGGACACAGACAGCTTCAAACAGCTGATGTCCATGGCTGTCCCACAGTATGTTGTTCCCAGCCGCAACTACTTCTCCAAGACAGCCTTGCCTTCCCTGCACAACCAAGTATACGATAAAATCAAGTGTGCACTGCACAACGCAATCTGTGGCAAGGTCCACCTAACCACAGATACGTGGACCAGTAAGCATGGCCAGGGATGCTATATATCCCTAACTGCACACTGGGTAAATGTAGTGGTGGCTAGGCCCCAGGCGGAGAGTTCCTTGGCGCACGTCCTTCCACAACCAAGCATCGCAAGGCATAATTCTTTGCCTCCTGTAGATTCCTCCTCCTATTTGGCTTCCTCCTCCTCTGCTTCCACCAGCTCATCCAGTCAGCCACAGACCTTCACCACCAACTTCAGCACAGCCCGGGGTAAACGTCAGCAGGCCATTCTGAAACTCATATGTTTGGGGGACAGGCCCCACACGGCGCAGGGGTTGTGGCGGGGTATTGAACAACAGACCGGTGAGTGGTTTCTGCCGGTGGGCCTCAAGCCCGGCCTGGTGGTGTTCGATAATGGGCGAAATCTCGTCGCAGCTCTGGGACTAGCCGGTTTGACGCACATCCCTTGCCTGGCGCATGTGCTGAATTTGGTGGTGCAGAAGTTCATTCACAACTACCCCGACATGTCAGAGCTGCTGCATAAAGTGTGGGCCGTCTGTGCGCGCTTCCGGCGTTCACATCCTGCCGCTGCTCGCCTATCTGCGCTACAGCGTAACTTCGGCCTTCCCGCTCACCGCCTCATATGCAACGTGCCCACCAGGTGGAACTCCACCTTGCACATGCTGGAGAGACTGTGAGAGCAGCAGCAGGCCATAGTGGAGTTTCAGCTGCAGCACGCACGCGTCAGTCGCACTGTGGAACAGCACCACTTCATCACCAATGATTGGGCCTCCATGCGAGACCTGTGTGCCCTGTTTCGAGCACCAACATGGCTAGTGGCGATGACACTGTTACCAGTGTTACAATACAACTTCTATGTCTCCTTGAGAAAACGCTTAGGGCGATGATGGAAGAGGAGGTGGCCCAGGAGGAGGAGGAGGATGAGGGGTCATTTTTAGCACTTTCAGGCCAGTCTGTTAGAAGTGGCTCAGAGGGAGTTTTTTTTGCAACAGCAGAGGTCAGGTACAAATGTGGCCAGCCAGGGCCCACTACTGGAGGACAAGGAGGATGAGGAGGAGGTGGAGGAGGATGAGGAGGAAGCAGGTTCACAGCGGGGTGGCACCCAACACAGCTCAGGCCCATCACTGGTGCGTGGCTGGGGGGATACGGAGGATGATGATGATACGCCTCCCACAGAGGACAGCTTGTCCTTACCTCTGGGGAGCCTGGCACACATGAGCTACTACATGCTGCAGTGCCTGCGCAACGACAGCAGAGTTGCCCACATTTTAACGTGTGCGGACTACTGGGTTGCCACCCTGCTGGATCCCCAGTACAAAGATAATGTGCCCACTTTACTTCCTGCACTGGAGTGTGATAGGAAGATGCGCGAGTACAAGCGCACGCTGGTAGACGCGCTCCTGAGAGCATTCCCAAATGTCACAGGGGAACAGGTGGAAGCCCAAGGTGAAGGCAGAGGAGGAGCAAGAGGTCGTTAATGCAGCTGTGTCACAGCCAGCTCCTCTGAGGGCAGGGTTAGCATGGCAGAAAGGTGGAAAAGTTTTGTCTCCACGCCACAGGTAACTGCACCACCACCTGATACGGAACGTGTTAGCAGGAGGCAGCATTTCACTAAAATGGTTGAACAGTACGTCTGCACACCCCTCCACGTACTGACTGATGGTTCGGCCCCATTCAACTTCTGGGTCTCCAAATTGTCCACGTGGCAAGAGTTAGCATTTTATGCCTTGGAGGTGCTGGTCTGCCCGGCGGCCAGCGTTTTGTCTGAACGTGTATTCAGCACGGCAGGGGGCGTCATTACTGACAAACTCAGCCGCCTGTCCACAGCCAACGTGGACAAGCTGACGTTCATAAAAATGAACCAGTCATGGAACCCACAGGACCTGTCCCTCCCTTGTGCAGAATAGACATTTATAACTGCCTCCCCCTCAACCATGTATTCTTGTACTCCGGGGCACTTCTTTATTAAACCTTCATTTTTTTAACTTTACCATGATCTTACGGTGCAACCCAAAGTTGAATGAACCTCTCCTCAATCTGGGCACCAGGGCCTAAATAACTGAAAGTGGCCTTCTCCAGTGGTGGGTGATATGATGCATGATTCCTTGCTGTGGGACCTCTCTCGTCTGTCTAGGTGCTGGGGCCGAAATAACTGAAAGTGGCCTTCTCCAGTGGTGGGTGATATGACGCATGATTCCTTGCTGTGGGACCTCTCTCCTCTGTCTGGGTGCTGGGGCCGAAATAACTGAATTTTAAGATTATGAATTCTGTCTTGGTATTAAAGAGCTTGAAATTAGTTGCCTACTGTTCTAGAGGACTCCAGAATGTCATCCACAACTTTTCAGGGGTATTGGAGCACTTTGAATTAGGCTCAAATTTATTTAGGCCCCAAATCGAATCACCTGACTGATTCGGCCAGGTTAAATTTTCTTAAAATCTCAAGAACTTCACTCTTGAAACATATACTGTACGTCTTACTAGAACTGCTGCAAGCATGTATTTTTTATGTATTTTGAAGTAAGGGCATGTTCACATCTCTATTCATCAAATATAGCAGAGAGAAAAGTCCTGCATGCAGGACATAACGGATCCCATTATAGTCAATATAAGTTACAGTCAGTTTTGTGCCAAATCTGGCGCTTATGTTATTTTCATACTTCTGCACCTATAACAGAGCAGAACAACAAAAATAACAACACTGATATGAAAGTGTCCAAAGTAATTTGGGTTATTTTCTTTGAAGGTTAATTTTCCTATTATACCATTTCAAAACAATTTTATCTTCAGTTTCTTACCAGTTTTAATTTTAATTTGCAGATTATTCTCTTTGCCACCTCAACATGTGTGATGTCCACAGTATGCTTAGGATGGTTATGATAAAAGAAAAGTAGGACTCTTTCCAACTCTGTAAGAAGCTAATAAACAGAACAATCTATTTTTGCATACTAATTAACATTAGAAACCCTCTAGAAAAGTCATATTAACAACATATACGTGTTTAGGTCAATATTAGGCAGAAATCTCTACACAATGACAACATATCCTCAACAAAATAACACCCACTCAGATTGCACTTGCCTCACATTTCATGTTAGTTGGACTATTTCCAGATTCAAGAAAGCTTCCATGGAGCTAAAACAGTACAAGAGTCAGCATACATAGACTCATAATGCTTTGGCTGCTTAAACTTTAATTGCATGCTATAGATGATGCCATTAGGGAGTGATATCACTGTTAATTCCATATACATTATTATTTACACTGCTAAATGCTAACCTTATCAAGATAAATTTACAGTACCAACAGCGTAGAAACCAAGTACTTAATAGCTTAATCCAGCTTGAGACACATTAGATCAAGTTACATATTATTATTTGTGTCCTTACTGATCAAGGAGAAAATTGTCTAAATTTGCATTTAAACAAACAAGCCCAATATGTAAATACAAAATGTTGATGTCATCTCAAATAACACAAACTATCAGAATAGGAATGTTGTAGACGGAATATAAAAAAAAGATATCCATGTCCAAATGGGAAATGTTTGCCATCATTGACCTAATACATGTGAATAAAATTATGCTCTCATAGAAGTCTAATGTTTATTCCTTATAGTGTACTACAAAATGTATTTAGAAGTGGGCCTACTTCCCTGTAAAACTGTACTAGAAATTTTTGTGGAAAAATTATTTTGGTTCTTAGAAGGGCGTTCTGGACTTTTTAAAGAAAATCCTGGAGTCTTTTGACCTATGGACAAAATATTGTTTCCTCAGTACTTACCGGTCCATGAAGCCACTGATAAGGAAAGATATACATTACAAAATTTCAGCTACCTTGATATATGATTATTTTTAGGGATATTGATGCAAGTAAATACATTACATGGCATGGGTTTCCATGGCCAAGCAGCTGCATGCAAGCCTTATATCACCAAGCACATTGCCAAGAATTAAGTAGGAGTGGTGTAAAGCATGCTGCCACTCTGGAGTGGTGGAACGTTGCTCTATGGAGTGACAAATCATGCCAGGAGAATGTTACTTGCCTGACTAGTTTGTGCCAAATTGAAAGTTTAGTGAATAGTGCTATGGGGTTGTTTTTCAGGGATTTGCCTAGGCCCCTTACTTCTGGTGAAGGGAAATCTTAATGCAGCATATCAAAACATTTTAGACAATTGTATGTTTCCAACTTTGTGGGAACAGTTTGGGAAAAACTATTTCTGTTCCAGCATGACTGTGCAGCTGTACAGTTGATGACGACACTGCCAAAAGAGAGGCCCAGACAGCACAGGTGCAAACACAGTGAGCTGCACCTTGGTAAGCTTTCCAGCAGATGCTTGATGACAATGGGAGCAGAAGAGAAGTGGGGCTCTGATTCAGATGGGAGTGGCTGGACTCCATTTTGAATAGGTACTGCCCCTTGGGCTCTTTTATGCTTATTTACAAACCAATATATAGGTGGTAGAGATATGCAAATATATTGATATTCATTTTGTGTAAGTGTATGTATGTATAGGTGTAAAATATTTGATTTGTGTCCAAATCTAATGTACACAATTCGAAATTGCTCCAATTTGTTTTACATGAAAAGATCCAGAGGAAAGGTCACCAATATGTACTGGTTGAACAACCCATTTTATTGTCAGAAGAAAGAGTAGCTTTTTCTGAAAGAGCCTGGAAAAATTCTCCTTTTTAATTGGGAGCAGCAGCAATACTGCGTGGATGTTTAACCAACTGAGGACCGTCTAACGCACGGATGCGTCCAGCAGGCGGTCCTCTTACTCTGGGTTGACGCATCGGCGCGTCATCTCGCGAGACGCGAGATTAGCTGTGAACGCGCGCGCGTTCAATCGCTGGCAGGCTGTAGATGCGAAATAAATCGCATCAAAGATGTATATCAGACGCTGTTTTGTTAAGAGCGTCTGATATACCTTCTACCTGGTCCTCTGGTGGTCCCATTTGCTGGGATCGACCACCAGAGGACCAGGTAGCTATGTAAAGTTGCACCAAGCACCACACTACACTACCCCCCCGTCACTTATTAATCCCTTGTTAACCCCTTGATCACCCCATATAGACTCCCTGATCACCCCCCTGTCGCTGATCACCCCCTGTAAGGCTCCATTCACATGTCCATATGTGTTTTGCGTGGATCCGTGGATCCGCAAAATACGGACACCGGCAATGTGCTTTCCGCATTTAGCAGATTCGCACATTGCCAGAACTATATAGAAAATGCCTTTTCTTGTCCGCAATTGCGGACATGAATAGGACATGTTCTATATTTTTGCGGAACGGAAGTGCAGACCCGGAAGTGCGGATCCACAATTCCGGATCCGAGCGGGACAAAGTCTGTCCCCATAGAAATGAATGGGTCCGCAATTCCGTTCCGCAAACAGAATTGCGGACGTGTGAATGAGGCATAAGGGTCCCTTATCACCGCCAGTTAGTTAGCTACTTGTTAGGTAGTTAGCGCCCAGCCCACCGCACCGCAGTCACTGATTTTGGCAGGGATTTTTTCATCCATGATGATCGATACGAATGAAAAAATCTGTGCCGTTCATCTTTTTTTTTTTTCAGCCCAGAGGCAAAAAAAAATCTCATTACCCGTATGCTCAATATAAGGAGAATAGCAGAAACTCCTAATGCTGGCCATACGTGTAATGATTGCGGAGGCCCTCAAATGCCAGGGAAGTGCAAACACCTCACATGTGACCCCATTTTAGAAAGAAAACACCCCAAGGTATTCCGTGAGGGGTATGGTGAGTTCATGCAAAATTTTATTTTTTGTCACAAGTTAGTGGAATATGAGACTTTGTAAAAAATATATATATATATCAATTTCCGCTAACTTGTGCAAAAAATTTTTTTTTTCTGTGAATTCGCCATGCCCCTCACGGAATACCTTGGGGTGTCTTCTTTCCAAAATAGGGTCACATGTGGGGTATTTATACTGCCCTGGCATTTTAGGGGTCCTAAAGCATGAGAATCCAAATGCGTAAAAATGCCCTGTGAAATCCAAAAGGTACTCATTGGAATTAGGGCCCCTTTGTGCATCTTCACTGCAAAAAAGTGTCACACATGTGGTATCGACGTACTCAGCAGAAGTAGGGCAATGAGTTTTGGGGTGTATTTTCATATATACCCATACTTTGTGTGAGAAATATCGCTGTAAACGACAACTTTTTAATTTTTTTTATACAAAGTTGTCAATTTACAGAGATATTTCTCTCACCCAACATGGGTATATGTAAAAATACACCCCAAAACACATTGCCCTATTTCTCCTGAGTACGGCGATACCACATGAGTGCCACTTTTTTGCAGCCTGGGTGCGCAAAGGGGCCCAAATTCCAACGAGTACCTTTAGATTTTACATGGCTGCTCACAAAATGCCAGAACAGTACAAACACCCCACAAATGACCCCATTTTGGAAAGAAGACACCCCACGGTATTCGCTGAGGGGCATAGTGAGTCCATGAAAAATTTAACTTTTTGTCAAAAGTTAGTGGAAAGGGAGACTTTGTGAGAAAAAACAATAAAAAAATCAATTTCCGCTAACTTGTGCCAAAAAAAAACTTCTATGAACTCTCCATGCCCCTCACGGAATACCTTGGGGTGTCTTCTTTCCAAAATGGGGTCACATGTGGGGTATTTATACTGCCCTGGCATTTTTGGGGCCCTAAAGCGTGAGAAGAAAAATGCATAAAAATGCCCTCCTAAATGGTACTCATTGGAATTTGGGGCCCTTTGCGCATCTTGGCTGCAAAAAAGTGTCACACATGTGGTATCGCCGTACTCATGAAAAGTAGTGCAATATGTTTTGGGGTGTATTTTTACATTTACCCATGCTGAGTGAGAGAAATATCTCTGTAAATTGACAACTTTGTATACATTTTTTTAAAAAGTTGTCATTTACAGCGATATTTCTCACACAAAGTATGGGTATATATAAAAATACACCACAAAACCTATTGCCCTACTTCTCCTGAGTACGGCGATACCACATGTGTGACACTTTTTTGCAGCCAAAATGCGCAAAGGAGCCCAAATTCCCATGAGTACCTTTAGGATTTCACAGGCCATTTTTACGCATTTGGATTCTCACGCTTTAGGGCCCCTAAAATGCCAGGGCAGTATAAATACCCCACAAGTGACCCCATTTTGGAAAGAAGACACCCCAAGGTATTCCGTGAGGGGCATGTCGAGTTCACAGAATTATTTTTTTTTTTTGGCACAGGTTAGCGGAAATTGATTTATTTATTTTTTATTTGTTTTTTTACAAAGTCTTATATTCCACTAACTTGTGACAAAAATAAAATTTTACATGAACTCACCATACCCCTCACGGAATACCTTGGGGTGTCTTCTTTCTAAAATTGGGTCACTTGTGGGGTATTTATACTGCCCTGGCATTTTAGGGGTCTCTAAAGTGTGAGAAGAAGTCTGGAATCTAAATGCGTAAAAATGCCCTGTAAATATCTAGAATTTGGCCTTTGCTACCAGGCTGCAAAAAGTCACACATGTGGATCACAGTACTCAGGAGAAGTAGGGAATGTGTTTAGGGTGTATTTACATATACCATGCTGGGTGAGAGAAATATCTCTGTAAATGACAACTTTTTAAATTTTTTTATACAAAGTTGTCAGTTTACAGAGATATTTCTCTCACCCAACATGGGTATATGTAAAAATACACCCCAAAACACATTGCCCTACTTCTCCTGAGTACGGCGATACCACATGAGTGACACTTTTTGCAGCCTAGGTGCGAAGAGGCCCAAATTCCAACGAGTACCTTTAGGTTTTACATGGCTCTTCACAATTTAGCCCCGCCCAAAATGCCAGAACAGTAAACACACCTCACAAATGACCCTATTTCGGAAAGTAGACACCCCAAGGTATTCACTGAGGGGCATAGTGAGTCCGTGGGAGATTATTTTTTTTTTGTCAGAAGTTAGCAGAAATGGAAACTTTATTATTATTTCCTCAGAAAGTGTCATTTTCGCTAACTTGTGAAACAAAATGAAATGATACATGAACTCACCATGCCCCTCCGCGAATACTTTGGGGTGTCTTCTTTCTAAAATGGTGTCATTTGGGGGTATTTATACTATCCTGACATTCTAGCACCTGAAGAAACATGACAGGTGCTCAGAAAGTCAGAGCTGCTTCAAAATGCGGAAATTCACTTTTTTGCACCATAGTTTGTAAACGCTATAACTTTTACCCAAACCAATAAATATACACTTATTGGATTTTTTTTTATCAAAGACATGTAGAACAATAAATTTTGCGAAAATTTTTATATAGAAATGTATTTTTTTTTTGAAATTTTACAACAGAAAGTGAAAAATGTCATTTTTTTGCAAAAATTTTGGTCATTTTTGATTAATAGCAAAAAAAGTAAAAATGTCAGCAGCAATGAAATACCACCAAATGAAAGCCCTATTAGTGAGAAGAAAAGGAGGTACAATTTATTTGGGTGGTAAGTTGCATGACTGAGCAATAAACTGGTGAAAGTAGTGTAGTGCAGAATTGAAAAAGTGGCCTGGTCATTAAGGGTGTTTAAGCTAGGGGGGCTGAGGTGGTTAAAGGGTATAGTAATTGTGGCATGTGATGGGAATAGTATTGGCAATAGTAGCAGCACAGTGTGTTACAGACAAGGAAGTAGATGTGTAGTAGCATATGAGTGTAGTAGTGGTGACTTTGTAGCGGTAATGGTAGTGGCAGTAGGGGTAATAGAAGTGGCAGTAGGGGATTAGCAGCAGGGAATAGTAGCTTTGGTGGTGGTGGTGGTGGCAAACATATGGCATGAAACATGATGGTAGGCAAGCAGACAGCACAGTAGCATGATTGCAGCAGTAGCCATATGGTGCAGAACATGATGGTTGGTAGGCAAACAGCAACAGTGGTATGATGGCGCACCTTCAACAAGATTAGATCTATTAAATGGCCTCAGCTGGGGGAGTATGAAAAGCCTCACTGATTCATGCCTCATTCAATTTGACAAAAGTGATGTTTTGTACACTGGTGGAGGACAACTTAATCCAGTTGAGTTTCACAATGCCCCTTGCTGAACTAAAAACCCTGTTTGAGATGACACTGAAGGCTGGGCAAAAGAGAACATGAGAGTGCATACTGGGCCAGTTCGGGCCACTGCTCCATTCTGCCTCACCAGATGTTCATGGGATCAGGGAAAACGGGGAAAGGCCACAGTCATTGTAACAACTCGGAGACATTTAGCTCTTCCAGATCGCCGTCTTATCACCTTAGACGGTTGGTACACATCAAGAAGCCACTCCACCACTGTAGATTAGGGTGCAAACTGGCCACGACCAGCTTTATTGTCATCACAGCAGTACAACAAAATCATAAAAATAAATCCTCGGCCGTCTGGCCACTGACTAAACAGTCTTTCCCTCTCTATCAGGACCTGGGTCTACCACCCAGCTCCCCAAAAACACCATAGTGCTTACCCCACACACAGGGTTAGAGGGTCCCGGCTCCCACAGGCCTTGACACAGCCTGCTCCTTTCCCAGACTGGGAGCCCTGATTGAGAAGCTTAACCCACATTAACCCAAGCTCCTCAGCTGGCTGATAATTATCCCCATTACCAGCCTGACTGCTGCAGACAGTGGGAAAAACTTTTACCAACCTTTCTTGTTCTCACCCAGCTTTCTCTGGGTGAGATACGCCACTTGAATGGCCTTCCTATGGCCTTCTGGCAGCTCCACTGCCACATCATTTACAGAATAAAACAATGTTTTATTTAAAAACAACGGTTGATTAAAAGTATGAATATCACCCAGTGCCACATTTCTATATTGACAAGACAAGTTTTAAGTACAGCTGCCTGACCAAAAGTCCATGGGGTAAAGGCCCATGGAGTATGTGCCAGAGAAAGGGCACTGTCCTGGTACGAATGAACCTAGTTGCTTAGGCGGTGCAATGTCCATATACTGATTGTCAGGTGATGCGACAGTGGAAAAATTTGTTCCATCATGTAACAACTAGAAAACTGAACTTGCTGCTGTGGCTTTTGCTACTTGTTGTAGCAAAGACAGCTGGAAAGTGGTGACTAAAATTTGGATGAAGGTGCAGAAGTGAGCCACATTTGCAGACCAACCAGTCAATTTTTTGGAATGCTGTGGTACTCTGGCTTGTCTGTTGAAAAGTTTTACCAAACCACCCAAGCAAGAGCCCAGAAAAATTACATTTGGCTGAAGATGCAGACGTGTTCTATATTTGCTGACCAAGGAGAGTCTAATTTTTTAGATGTGCTGGCACTCTTGCTTGCTTGGCAAAAAGTCCAACCACACAGGCCAGAACCCATAAAAATTAAATTTGCAAAATGAGACAATTTTTACTCATGCCTGCCTTGACAAATGTCCTAGTTATGGCAAGTGGGAAAATACGGCACAGAAAAATAAGATTTTGGTAAAGACATGGAAGTGCATCACAATTAAGTGCTACCCCACAACTAAGTGGTACAGCAGCAGGAGGAGGAGTCTTATAATGACTACTTTAGAACAGATTTAAATTCGGCTAAAGGCTTGGAACTGCATGACATTTGTAGAACTAGACAATATTAACAGACCACTGGCCAGAAGTACAGAATTACAGTAAATTTGGTTGAAGGCACAGAAGTGTGCTACATTGACCAGCAACTGCCAGCTAGGTGTAAGTTCAGCTTGTACATGTTAATTGTTCGTTGTTTTTTCAGGGACACATTTTGTTACAGATGTCCCACGATGGAGCGGAGGACAAGGAGGAGGAGGAGACTGAGCAGGATAAGATGATGACAAGGACACTGTAGTGCTTGGGGATGCTAGCTGGCTTCCACAAAGAAGACCAGGAGAAGGAGGATAGACTTGTTCTGATTCAGAATGCTGGCCAGTTCTATCTTACCAAAGGACCCTCTGATGCCACCTAATGTGCTGCAATAGAGCTCTAGTACCTATGTATGTGTTCAATTGCCCACAGCTTTTTTTTTACTCCCGTAGATCTTGCACAAGGCTTTGGTTATGTGTGCCAGTCTTTAGACAAAAGCTCCATACTGGAGTTTCTCACACAGTGCTAAAAGCAACCAAGAATTCTCTTTATTGTTGCCACGGCTACTTCGCTCCTCCTCTGATGTCACCTCCTCCTCCACACCCCGATCCGATTTCCAGGTCCTGTCATTAGGGTTACCTCTGCCCCTACCGGTACCACTGAGGCTACAATTGCCATTACTATTATTACTGGTTGGCTGCTACTGAACACATTCTGACTCTCAGATGACGAGGCCAGGGTCTTTCGTTTTGCTCTCTTCCATTTTCCAGAGTATGAGGCCTATTAATTAAAAGTCACCAGTTTCCTATAAATGAAAAGTCATAGGTTTACTAAATGAAAAGTCATGAGTTTGGTAAAGACAGATTATAATATATTATATTAACAGTGCTAGCAAAACTGTAAATATTTTTTCAGTAATTTTCAAGACAGAGGCACAATTAAATGTTCCAAATCCCTCCCCTTCCACAAACACACTGCACACTAATATTCAGAATATACAATGGTAATGTATTCAGTAAAATGTGTTTGAATTATGCACCCTGATGCATCTTTTGAAATAGGCAATGTAATGCAGTTAATCCCTTCACTAACATGTTTATATTTTAGCGTTACTGATCTGAAATGCTTTTGCTACTGCATCCACCCCTCATCTTGCAGCAATATACAACAGGTTCAGTAAGAGGGCAACATATTTTATTGCGGTAAAATTATTGACCTTTTTTTTTAAAGAATAACACTCATTCATTAACACTTAGTTGTGACAATCTAATATTTTTGCATTAATGATAAATGTATTTTCAACTAGACACTGTAATGCAATAATGCTTTAACTAACACTGTTTAATGGTGTGAAATGCACTTGCTGCTGTATGTACCCCTTATCTTGTGGCAATGTGCAATTTGTTCATTAACACAACTATGATAATGGCATTATGTTTACCATATTATTATTGCGGTAAAATTATTGAAGACTTCTTTCAAAGAATAACATGTGTTCACTAAAACTTGGGAGTGACAAAAATTTTTTTTTCATTGATGATAAACATCTTTTGAACTAGACTCTGTGATGCAATAATACCTTCACTGCCGTGGTTATAATTTGCATTACTGATATAAAACGTATAGTTGATAATAGACTGGCACTCCTCATGTGTATATTACCTGCACAGATAGTTACTGGTAAAACTATACGGTAATTTATTTGTATACAATCATAAAACACATGATAAAGTAAAAAATAAAAGATAAAAATCTGAGCACGGCATCAACCTAAGAACATGCAAATAAAAAATATCCAGAACTGTTGGCATATAAAAGTCAATATGAATGCCCCTTATCTATGTATGGCAAGTTTAATCAGTGACGTCTGAGGGGCTATTACTAGGATTCATCCATACAAAGTTGTGCAGAAAGATGGCAATTGCTGTTCTTTTGATTATATTAGTTGTTGTTAGACATAAAAAAAAAATGTAGTTGTATTATTTCAATAATAGTCTTATCATATCTCTATGTCTGGTGTCTCACCAATAGTAGCTGGATACATGTGATAATGATTGGATGAACTTTTCTTTTACAAAGACGTAGAGTCCGGTTTGTGGTAATAGATAGTCCAAATCTTACCCCGGACCACGTGACAAGCCGGCGCTCTGAACATCGTATGTGCCGGTGGACAACCGCGGGGACGCTACATGGATACCGTCAGGATAGCATATTGAGAAACCGGTATGTAAGTTACCACCAACACATTCAAGAAGAGGTAAGATTTGGACTATCTATTACCACAAACCAGACTCTACGTCTTTGTAGAAGAAAAGTTCATCCAAGCATTATCACATGTATCCAGCTACTATTGGTGAGACACCAAACACAGAGATATGATAAGACTATTATTGAAATAATACAACTACGTTTTTTTTTTTTTATGTCTAACAACAACTAATATAATCAAAAGAACAGCAATTGCCATCTTTTTGCACAAATTTGTATGGATGAATCCTAGTAATAGCCCCTCAGACATCACTGATTGAACTTGCCATACATAGATAAGGGGCATCCATATTGACTTTTATATGCCAACAGTTCTGGTTATATTTTATTGCATGTTTTTAGGTTGATGTCGTGCTCAGATTTGAATTTTTTATCTTTTATTTTTACTTTATCATGTGTTTTATGATCGTATACAAATAAATTACCGTATGGTTTTACCAGTAACCATCTGTGCAGGTAATATACACATGAGGAGTGCCAGTCTATTATCAACTAAATAAAATTTTCGGTTCTGAGGGTGAATCAGTAAAAGACCAGAGCAGCCATTCCCTGTTTGAGAGGGAGTGAGCTATTCTCATTGTCTGTTGTTTTTTATATACTGATATAAAATGTATTTGCTGCTGTTCTAATCGTTATCTTGAGGCAAAGTACAATACGTTCATTAACCTCCTCTGGACCACCACCTGCAGATGCGTGTGATCGCGGCGGCCCAGTTATTCCTCGTTGACACGTCGGCGCGTCATCTCGCGAGAGGCGAGATTTCCTGTGAGCGCGCACGCTCACAGGATTGCGTCGGTAGGAAGTTTAACTACAGCCTGCCAGCGCTGATCATGCGCTGGCAGGCTGTAGTAGTTAAAAAAAATCGCATATCAGACGCTGTTTTGTTAACAGTGTCTGATATGCCTGCTGCCTGCAGGTGCACCTGTAAGTGCACCAATCACCACACAGACCCCCCCACCCCCCCATCCACCCCACCCCCCCGTCACTGATTAACCGCTGATCACCTCATGTCACCCCCCTGATCACCCCCTGTAAGGCTCATTCAGACGTCCGTATGTGTTTTGCGGATTCACGGATCTGTGGATCCGCAAAGCACGGACACCGGCAATGTGCTTTCCGCATTTTGCGGATCCGCACATTGCCAGAACTATATAGAAAATGCCTTTTCTTGTCCGGGGCCGAAATCCGGAAGTTCGCGGCCGCAGCTCCGCAAATGCTGATGCGGAGAGCACATAGTGTGCTCTCCGCATCACCGCCGGCCCCATTCACACTGAATGGGTCCGCATCTATTCTGCAGAATTGCGGAATAGATGCAGACATTTTTGCGGACGTGTGAATGGGGCCTTACTTCGCAGGCACTCCTATGTCCTTTACCCTCTTTTTTTTTTTGCACATTTTTGGGGATCGATGCTGAAGAAATCTGTGCCGTTAATTTTTTTTTCAGCCCGCTGAACGGAAAAAAAAATCTCATTACCCGTATGCTCAATATAAGGAGAATAGCAGAAACTCCTAATGCTGGCCATACATGTAATGATTGCGGAGACCCTCAAATGCCAGGGCAGTACAAACACCTCACATGTGACCCCATTTTAGAAAGAAGACACCCCAAGGTATTCCGTGAGGGGCATGGTGAGTTCATAGAAGATTTTTTTTTTTGGCACAAGTTAGCGGAAATTGATTTTTTTTTCTTACAAAGTCTCATATTCCACTAACTTGTGACAAATATATTTTTTTACATCAACTCACCATACCCCTCACGGAATACCTTGGGGTGTCTACTTTCTAAAATGGGGTCACTTGTGGGGTATTTATACTGCCCTGGCATTTTAGGGGTCTCTAAAGCGTGAGAAGAAGTCTGGAATTCAAATGCGTAAAAATGCCCTGTGAAATCCTAAAGATACTCATTGGAATTTGGGCATCTTGGCTGCAAAAAAGTGTCACTCATGTGGTATCACCGTACTCATGAGAAGTAGGGCAATGTGTTTTGGGGTTTATCTTTACATATAACCATGCTGGGTGTGAGAAATATCTCTGTAAATGACAACTGTTTTACAAAGTTTTTTTATACAAAGTTTTTTTTTATACAAAGTTGTCAGTTTACAGAGATATTTCTCTCACCCAGCATGGGTATATGTAAAAATACATGCCAAAACACATTGCCCTACTTTTTCTGAGTACGGCGATACCACATGTGTGCCACTTTTTTGCAGCCTAGGTGCGTAAAGGGGCGTAAAGGCCAACTAGTACCTTTAGGCTTTACAGGGCTGCTCACAATTTAGCCCCGTCCAAAATGCCAGGACAGTAAACACACCCCACAAATGACCCCATTTCGGTAAGTAGACACCCCAAAGTAATCACTGAGGGGCATAGTGAGTCCATGGGAGATTATTTTTTTTTTGCCAGAAGTTAGCAAAAATGGAAACTTTATTATTTTTTCCCCAGAAAGTGTCATTTTCCGCTAACTTGTGAAACAAAATTAAATGATACATGAACTCACCATGCCCCTCCGCGAATACTTTGGGGTCTTCTTTCTAAAACGGTGTCATTTGGGGGGTATTTATACTATCCTGGCATTCTAGCACCTGAAGAAACATGACAGGTGCTCAGAAAGTCAGAGCTGCTTCAAAATGCAGAAATTCACTTTTTTGCACCATAGTTTGTAAACGCTATAACTTTTACCCAAACCAATAAATATACACTTATTAGATTTTTTTTTATCAAAGACATGTAGAACAATAAATTTAGAGAAAAATTTATATAGAAATTTTGTTTTTTTAGAAAAATTTTACAACAGAAAGCGAAAAATGTCATTTGTTTGCAAAAATGTTGTAAAATTTTTATTAATAGCAAAAAAGTAAAAATGTCAGAAACAATAAAATACCACCGAATGAAAGCTCTATTAGTGAGAAGAAAAGGAGGTAAAATTCATTTTGGTGGTAAGTTGTATGACCGAGCAATAAACGGTGAAAGTAGTGTAGTGCACAATTGTAAAAAGTGGTCTGGTCATTAAGGGGGTTTAAGCTAGGGGGGCTGAAGTGGATAACATGGCTATACTGCACTAAGATGCCCAATTACAAATGGTAAATATAAACTGGTTTCTTAAAAAAGGGGCAATTCCTCAGTGTTTGTAAGAATCTAATTGGTATGGAAGTATAAAAAAATGTTTTTTTTTTTATAAACTTTATTTTTCCTTTCAGATCTTACAATAAAGAAAGAAAAAGAAATCAATAACAAAAAACAAGACCGTATACAAAGTTCAACCTCCTTATTTCCTCCCCCACCCCCTGGCTGAGAAGAAAAGAAAAGTAAAAAAATAAAACCCTCTTTTTAATAAGACACACTCAAAGTGGCTGATAACCAATTTCTTACAATTATTAAAGTAATTAAACCATTTCCTGTCTCTTTTCCGAGTGGGGCTTTAATATTCATATAAACCTCCAAGATAATGACCAGTGGTGAGAAACTCACTTTAAATCTCATTGATCACATATTTTTTCAAATATCTCACCCTAGCACTTTCAAACTGTGTGAAAAAAAAAAATCCTTGCTTCTGCCACATCTAGGACAGTAACTATTTGTCCTAAATACAAATTTAGGACTATAATAGAGCCTGTGTAATATACAAAATTGAATTAAACGATGATTCCCATTTGGAGAAGTACAGCCAACATTGTTAAATATTGTGGTTCACTGAGACTCGGAAATTGGGCCCAACTCCTTCTGCCAGAGCAGGCAGCTCTTAAATTCATGTATTGCATCTCCAAAATATAACAATTTCTTATAGATCTGGGGCATAGCTTTCTTTTTTATTTTACCCTCTGTTAGCCAGATAACTAACTCTGATCCTAGCCCTGTTTCAAAAAGTCTGTGTCCTGAGTTGTGGCAAGGGCATTTTTAAGCTTCATATATTCGAACCATATTCCATTCCCTCTAATATCAAATTTATTTATTTTACTTCATGCCATTCTATAACTGTACCATGAAGCCAAACATCATAAATATGGTTACAACCTCCTTTATACAGACCATTTAAAAAGCTTTACATAAATGTTCATTAATTCATGATAGTGTCTTGACCAACAGCTTTGTTTGATTCAATCTTTTTTTTTTTAAATAAGGCCCAGGATTTCTCCACAGATTCAACTATCAGATTCTTTCACCATCTTATATTTTTAAGCTGCCCAGACTCTAAAAGTTTAAATATGTCTGAAAAGTTACCCAGGCTGTTATGGACCAAATACTTGAAAACTTCTATTTTAAGGTAAGAAAATAAATTTGGGATGCTAAAATTTTTTTTTAGGTATTCCACTTTGATCCATATCCTTTTTCTGGCCCAGATCAATGCATTAAAGATGGTGACTAGAGTTTAGCGAATCGAAGCTGATGAAGTGAAATTCGTTACGAATTTTAAAAAAAATTGGATTCGCAACGAATGCGAATTTCCTCACACTTAGAGGTAAAAAAAAAAAAATCACAATTTTTCCTAAAATGGCGGCTAAACATGTGAGGACATAGGGCAAGGAACTCTGGGAAGGAGGGATGAACAATAATGCCATGCATGCAGCCAATCAGCAGACAGCAAGCCCTGTGATGTCACAGCCCTATAAATACGGTGGCCATCTTGGATTCAGACATTTTCCAGCGTTCTGAGTGCAGGGACAGACGTGAGAAGACACTAGGGACAGCAATTGCAAAAACCTCATTGTGAAAAAAAGTGCAGGGAAAGGATAGGGAGGAATCATTTCACAGCATCTTAGTGCAGGGAGAGACGTCAGAAGGCCCTAGGGACAGTGCTAGAAAAGCGAATTACAAGTGCAGGGAAAGATTATTTGGGGATCCAAATAGCCATTATACAGCTCTGTCATTCTAGCAATTTGTTCTTGCTATTGGGGTGCAAGTGCTATGTTGAAAAGCCTTTAGTGGCCTATTTCAGTGTGTGCACTGATTCTAAGAGCGACCCCTGTCATCTGCATGTCATACAGACTCACAGTATTATTTCACTACTAAAGCAGACTCCCTATGCATGTTACTGCAAGGCACAGTGTTCTACACCACTATAAAGTCTCTCTGCAGCCAGGAAATAGCAGTTTTTTAAACGAAAGTAGCCGCAAATTTATTTGGATCGAACGAATAAAAAAAAAAAAAACGGTGAATCGGCGATTTCGAATTTTTAAAAAAGTTGCTCATGTCTAATAGGGTGTAGGTAAGCTAGAGGGCACCAGAAACAGGTTAAAATGTGTATTGCTAGGGACAGCTTTCCTTTAAGGCTACATGCACACTAACATTGTTTGTTTCCGTGTCCGTTCTGTTTTTTTTGCAGATAAGATGCGGACCTATTCATTTCAATGGGTGCACAAAAACTGCGGACAGCATGCCATGTGCTGTCTGCATCAGTATGTCCATTCCGTAGGACCACAAAAAAAAATAGAACATGTCTTATCCTTGCCTGCTTTAGGCATTGTTACAATGGACCCGCAAAAAAAATAACGGATGTCATTCGTTTTTTGCGGATCTGCAATTTGTGGACAGCAAAACACATACGGTCGTGTGCATGTAGCCTAAGAGTAATAAAAAAGTAATGTGAAAATACACATTAGTCTTAGTCTACCCACTTTAAATTACATTGAAGGTCACCTGCATTCACTAAAATAATGTCTATCTATTGCCATAGCAGCTAATTAAATGAGTTTAGAGCTCCTGCACATTTGTCAGCTTGCCATTGTGACTGTCATATAATTATGTAACATTACATATTTTGATATTTTATTCTCTCTCTGTGCTGTCTATCAGTAGCAAGAGGGTGATGATCTGATCACTGGATAAATGGTGATATAACACAGTAATCAGAATCCATTAGCACATTATGATTATTAATACTTGCTCTTTTTGTAGTTGCATTGATTTAGTCTTTATCAAAACCAGTAATAATACAAATACTGGTGGGAAACATGAAACCACTAAAAGCATGTGACTGTTAATTTGCATGAATTTTATAGCAATGCCTTCTTAGAGTAGAAGCTCTTCTTTTACAAAAGACACATTGACCTTGCTTTAAGAAACCTTACATGACTGCATTTATCTTCCATTCCTCTTTTAATCAGTGAGAGATGCTGTTACCATGGTGACACAATATATACATGGCCTTAGCATAACAGCCTACGAAGACTTGAGGAGCAATATGCAAGTATTAGTCATGTAAAGTGGTAAGAAAATCTGTGTTCATTTTAATGGTGTTTATTGTAATAGTTAACATAAAGATCCACAAGATTGCTGGACATCTAGAAATTAGAAGTGAAAATGTAAGCAAAGGATGAACATCTGCAGGGGATGTAACTAGTAGTGTTCAGTATCCCCCAGAGTTACATGTAAGGCATCTCATCCAGTCAACCAGTACTCTGCTCTATACTGACAAGGGGCAAGAACCCAGAAACAGTTGTCTACAGATGCATCACTCTTTCTTTTGGAAGAGTCTCTGGTTTGGGTAACATGACATAATTTACATACTTATTCACCATATAGCATTGCCTCAAATATAAATCTCCACACACCTGCTGGGTCTCTTAAGGCATCTCAGGTACTTTGCTTATTACTAAAGATGGTCAATAAACTCAAAACAGTTGTCTACAGATTGGTCACCCATTTGGAAAAGCCTCTGGTTTTGCTGCCATGAATTTGCGTAGAGTTCTTTTAAGGTTTCACCAGGTCACAATGTTAAGATGTATTGTGACTACATTGTAAAATGATACTGTTGATAACTATGAGGCAAAGTCATGCCTTATTGCATCAAGTTAAATATTACAAATCTGTGGTGGTTGGAGTAATCACACTAATTATGACAAACTGTAGTTTGTTAAACTGGCAATACACATTAGATGTGTATTGGTTGAACGCTCTCATTTTGGCAGGTTTGGCAAAGCATCTAATGTGCATGGTGGCCCTGACAGCTGATCTAAGGGAAGATAAGGATCGGGCACAATGTATTTTAGCTGTTTTCAGGAGATAAGCTGCTGCCAGGTGTCTGGCAGCAGCTTTCTCTGCTTTCCTCATTCACTATGTATGCATGGTTGGCCGATCCAAGCTTGCATATATTTGGGAGGATCGGGAGAGATAGCTGTCAGCTGAATGAGCATTTGACTGACAGCTCGCTCATGTTTATTGCTCAACATCCAACTTTCGAAGATCCATGAGCATGTCAGATGAACTAATACTTATGGCTCATCTTAGCTATCACCCAATACAGTGCCACTCTGTTAGTTGTATCTTACATTGAACATTGTCATTCCTAAAGTAAATCACATGACAAACCTATAAACCTTAAAGGGTTTGGACACTTTCCAGCTACTCTTGATCAATGTGTTTGTGAGATGACTATAAGACACATACTCATATTAGTCTTTGTTAATATTCTTTGCCATTTTCTATATTTCATAAGGTATTCTCCATTGTTGGCCAAGTCTTGTGTGCTGTCTACACAGAGGTCTTGTCCATAAAATGGCAGCTGATGGAGGGTCGTATGACCAGGAAAATCACTCACATTTCTCGATTCAAACACACTTCACCTTCACTAAATCCTCAACATTGCAAGTGCAGATGGCAAATGTGGTGTATTTGAGTTGAGAAGGCTGAGTGATAATGTCTGGAGAAGGGATGAGCGAACCCAAACTTCACTGGATTAGAAAATCTGTTAAAGGTTCGTTATAACAGAATATAATGGAATTTGTAGATGGAATGCAAAACGGAAGCCTTTAAGATGCATTCCGTTTTGATCCATCAAACTAGAAATCTATGCCCAAGCATAACAGATCCGTCTGGTTTCCATTATGCAAGACTTTGTTATGAGTCCTGCATAACAGAAACGAGATGGATGCCTCTTAAAGGCTTCCGTTTTGCATTCCGTCTCTGAATTCCATTTTGTTCCGTTATGATGGAAACTATGATGGAATTCCAAACCCACCCGAACACCAAACCTGGTGAAATTCGGGTTCGATCATATCTAGTCTGGAGTTTTGACTGGTCACCTGACCCTCCATCAGCAGCTATCCTATGGACAGGACTCCTCTGTTGACAGCACAGAACAGTTACTCAACAAGGGAACACGATTTATGAAGTAAAGCAAACAGCTCAGAAAATAAACAAGGTCTATATTAGTAAGTGTCATATATTCATCTTACATACACATTGGTCTAAAGTAGCCAGGAAATGCCCAACTCCTTTAACCTCTTAAGGACACAGGACGTACCCGCAGTGATGCCGTTCGCGAACATTTAACCCCTCAGATGCGGTGGTCAATCCTGACCACAGCATCTGAGCGCGCACAAACCGAAAGTTTTACTTTCGGTTTGCGCTCCGGCTCCCCCGTTTGGCGAACAGAGGAGCCGGAGAGCGCCTGTAGTAGCCTGGGTCTCTATGAATGAAACCCAGGTTGCTCTGTAGTATTTCCTATGGAGCCATAGCCTGTAATAGGCTCCATAGGAAATATGCGATTTTTTCATACATTCCAATGCTATTGCATTGGAATGTATGATAATCGCAATCAAATGATTGTAAGTTATAGTTGGGAACTATATAAAAGTGTATAAAAAAAAAAAGTTAAAAATATTTTTTTTTTTAAAACATAAAAGTTCAACCCCCCTTTTGCTAAAATAAAAATTTAAAAATTTAAAAAAATACACATCATGGGTGTCTCAATGTGCGAAAATGTCCATACTATAAAAATATAACAAAATATTCCCCATAAGTCAAACAGCAAAACGGAAAAAAGTGTCCAAACGGCGGATTCGCCATTTTTGGTCGCTTCATTTTCCACAAACAATTACATAAAAGGTGATCAAAAAGTCATACACACACCAGAATGGTATCAATATAAAGATAAGATTATGACGCAAAAAATAAGCACCCACACAGCTCTGTACATATAATTTTCACTATCAAAACGCAGGAAAACCTATACATATAGGGTATTGTCGGATTCGTACTGAACTGTAGAGTCAAAGTAACCGGTCAATTTTATAGCACATCGAACGTCGGAATTTAAAAACCCGCAAAAACAAGCCCTCATATGGCTATGTGAACAGAAAAATAAAAAAGTTATGGCGCTGGGAAGGCAGGGAGCGCAAAACGAATACTAAAACTCAAAAAAAAAAACTCCGGTCCTTAAGGGGTTAAGATTTTGCTGAGAAATGGGCAGATGCCCTCATCTCTCCTACAGTTTAATTTTCGTTTACTGCAGAAAGATGCCACCACTAGCAACTGCACTGACTTAGAAGGGTCTCATAGCAGAGATCAACTTGGGCCCCCTATTATGTTGCAGAAATTTGCTATACAGGAGAGAAGGGCCAATTCCATTCCTTTTTGCTTGTTATCAGTTCGTCTATAGAAAAGAGGCATAGGTTCTCACCTACTACTAGCGAAAGTAATGGGAATAGCCAGGGCTGGAACCCTTCTTTTCCATGGCCACATTGCGGCCACATTGACTGGCTATAAATGTACATCCTTGGAGAGAATAATTATAAAAAAAAGAGCACATAAGAAAAATAAATTACTATAAAAATCTTTTTTCACTACATAAACGGAAAAAGGAGTTAAAAAACATGAATCACACAAACAGTACTGGTGGCACCTTGAAAAGCAAACAAAACACAGGGTAATACATCATACTACACCAAAACATGCATTGGGACTGGCACCAAACATGGGTAAATGGAGTGTAATTAAAACCTTTATGTGCACTTTGTTCATATGTGTTTGCTACAACATGCTCTATGTTTTATATTCTGTTCTTCAGTAATCATAGTGTCTTGCACTATGCACTTTGTAGAATTGACTTGATTTGTTTTGTAAATGGTCATTTGGGCATTCATATGATGTATTGTTGATGTATTATCCCATGTTTTGTTTCCTCTCTGGTGTATCACCAATACCGTTTTTATGACTCATCTTTTTTTTACTCCCGTTTACTTATGTGCTGAATAAATATTATGTGGTTATGCACTCTTTAGGACAGGGGTCTCAAACTCGCGGCCCGCGGGCCATTTGCGGCCCTCAGTACAATATTTTGTGGCCCGCGGCCGGCCTTCAAATATCGCAGAGCTCAGCGACATTAAGCTATCGGATGATCGCACATAAAATCGCATAGTAAACAATCACATTCGCATACCCCGAGCGGTTCCTTCCGGGGTATGCAAATGTTTAATGCGATTTTTTTTTCTTACTAATGCGATTTTTATTGCGATTATTCGGTAAGCGAATAATCGCGAATACTTCGCGCCTAGCGCAGACGTCATTTCCGCAGCTCCTGCCCGCCGTCCCTTGCATTATTGGAGGCCTAAGGGAGAGAAGGGAGAGAAGGGAAAGAAGGGAAGGAAGGGCGAGAAGGGAGAGAAGGGAGAGAAGGGAAAGAAGGGAGAGAAGGGAGAGAAATTTATTACAGAATTAGATACCTTCATCATGACTTCATCAAAGCCTGCAGTAAAGAGAAAGATTGATGACCAGCACAGACAATTTCAGGAAAAGTGGGAGACGCAGTATTTCTTTGTTGAGCACAGCGGCATCCCCACATGTCTTATTTGCTCAGAGAAAGTTGCTTTGCACAAGGAATACAACTTGAAACGCCATTATTCAACTAAACATGCTGAGGAATGTACAAAATATCAAGTAAATGAGAGAGCCAAGTGGGTTGCCAGTCTTAAAGCATGTCTAATGAGGCAACAAGATTTCTTCAAGAAAGCAACCAAAGAGAATGTTGCAGCAGTCGAAGCTAGTTACATGGTTAGTGAGATGATTGCTAAGGCAGGGAAACCATTTACAGAAGGAGAGTTTGTTAAAAAATGTATGTTACAGGCTGCAAGTATTATTTGTCCGGAAAAGAAAGGTCAGTTTAGCAAAATCAGCCTTTCTGGCAACACTGTGACAGAGCGCATTTCCGACATGTCAAGTGACATTTATCAACTGTGTGAGAAAGCCAAATGTTTTGATGCATACTCAGTTGCTCTTGACAAGAGCACAGATATAAGAGACACTGCGCCGCTCACAATTTATGTCCGTGGTGTTGATTGCAATTTTGAATTGACGGAGGAGTTGCTCACAATAATTCCAATGCATGGCCAGACCACCGCTAATGAGATATCTCGGCATCTGTGTGATGCCATTGAGAATGCAGGTTTGCCATGGAAGAGGTTTGTTGGAATAATAACCGCCATCGATGACAGGGAGGAAAAATGGACTGTTGGCACTTGTTCAAAAAAAACTTGAAGAGGAGGGTGTAGAGGAGGCTATTGCTCTTCACTGCATTATCCATCAGCAGGCCCTTTGCAGCAAATGCCTGCCGTGTGCAGTGGTGTATCTTGGTTTTGTGTTGCCCTAGGCGAGACTAAACTCGGGCACCCCCTAATATAAATTTGACCCGCCCCTTCCTGTCAAGGCCAAACCCCTTTCTCTGTAAACCCCGCCCTTCCTTTTAGGCTCCATCCTTTCCTGTATTCCTGTATTTAAAAGTGAATAACGACAGCCACACCTCACACCCCTCCCTTGATCCCACTAAGTGTCATCCACAGATCCCCCTTAAGTGTCATCCACAGATCCCCCTTAAGTGCCATCCACAGACAGATCCACCCCTTAAGTGCCATCCACAGATCCCCCTCCTTAAGTGCCATCCACAGATCCCCCCTCAGTGTCATCCACAGATTCCCCCTCTTTAGTGTCATCCACATATTCCCCCTTAGTGTCATCCACAGATTCCCCCCTCAGTGTCATCCACAGATTCTCCCCCTCAGTGTCATCCACAGATTCCCCTGCTCAGTGTCATCCACAGATTCTCCCCCTCAGTGTCATCCACAGATTCCCCCTCTTAGTGTCATCCACATATTCCTCCCTAGTGTCATCCACAGATTCCCCCTCAGTGTCATCCACAGATTCCCCCCTCAGTGTCATCCACAGATTCTCCCCCCTCAGTGTCATCCACAGATTCTCCCCCTCAGTGTCATCCACAGATTCCCCCTCAGTGTCATCCACAGATTCCCCCCTCAGTGTCATCCACAGATTCCCCCCTCAGTGTCATCCACAGATTCCCCCTCTTTAGTGTCATCCACATATTCCCCCTTAGTGTCATCCACAGATTCCCCCCTCAGTGTCATCCACAGATTCCCCCCCAGTGTCATCCGATTCCACAGATTTCCTACCTGCCCAGCCCCGTTGTAGGTAATTTATTCACTCCACTTGCCTGAGAAGAGAAGCGCCGGAAGACTCACAGGCGCACTGGCAGGTTCATGCGCACTTCAATGCCTCTGCCAGTGCGCCTGTGTGAGTCACCCGGCACTTCTCTCAGGCAAATGGAGTGAATAAATTACCTACAACGGCGCTGGGCGGGGAGGAGCGGCGCCGGCGCAGCCCCAGCAGCGCAGCCCGGACAAAAAAAAAAATCTATCACTGAGGCAAACAAGGCATCTTGCCGCCCCATTGGAAGTGCCGCCCTAGGCAAATGCCTTGTTTGCCTCGTGATAGATACGCCACTGGCCGTGTGACAATGTGATGTCTGTTGTTGTGAAATGCGTCAACCAAATCAGATCCAGGGGCTTAAAGCACAGGAGGTTCTGTGCTTTTTTAGAGAAAATGGGGTCAGAATTTGGAGATGTGCTCTATTTCACCGAGGTACGTTGGCTCAGCAGGGGAAATGTCCTGAAAAGATTTTTTGAGTTGAGAGAAGAAGTGAAAGCCTTCATGGAGAAGGATGGGAATGCTGTTTTTGAGTTGAGTGATCACAAATGGCTCATGGACTTAGCTTTACTCGTTGACATCACACATAAGCTGAATGTACTAAACAAGATGTTACAAGGCCCGGGGCAGCTAGTCAGTGCTGCCTATGACAACGTGAGAGCATTCCCCACAAAACTTGTGTTATGGAAATCCCAGCTCTCTCAGACAAACCTTTGCCATTTCCCAGCATGCAAGGAACTTGTGGATGCAGGCATACCATTCAGTGGTGAGAAATATGTTGATGCTATTTTTAAGCTAGAGAAGGAATTTGATCACAGATTTGCAGACTTCAAAAAGCACAGAGCCACTTTCCAAATTGTGGACCCCTTTTCCTTTGATGTGCAAGATGCCCCTCCTGTGCTTCAAATGGAGCTCATTGACCTGCAATGCAACTCTGATCTCAAAGCCAAGTTCAAGGAGATTAGTGGAAAAGCAGACATGCATGGGCAATTTTTGAGAGAATTGCCCCCCAGCTTCCCTGAGCTTTCCCGAATGTTCAAGCGCACCATGTGCCTTTTTGGTAGCACATATTTGTGTGAAAAGTTATTCTCCACCTTGAACTTCAATAAGTCAAAGTACAGGTCTAGACTTAATGATGATCATCTTCAAGCCATACTGAGGGTCTCAACTGCTTCCTCTCTAAAGCCAAATGTGGTTCAGATTTGTGAGAAAAAGCGCTGTCAAGTCTCTGGCAGCAAGGAGTAGGCAAAAGATGCCATGTTCAGAAGAACTGTTCATGATCTTTACTCAATGTTCTATTCATGTTCAGAAGAAATAATTAAAACTGTTAATAATGACGTTTGAGGACTTTTTTTTGTGAAATCCCTTATGCGGCCCTGCCTCACCCAGACTTTGCCTCCTGCGGCTCCCAGGTAAATTGAGTTTGAGACCCCTGCTTTAGGAGGATTAAATCGCAGGTATGATGCATATTTTTTTTCATAAACATTACTAGGGATAAGCGAATTTCTGTAAATTTCATTTTCGTGTTAAAAAACGGCTATTTATGAACCTTTATAGGGGTGTAGAACACTGTGCCTTGCAGTAACATGCATAGAGAGTCTGATGTGGTAGTGAAATAATACTGTGTGTCAGTATGACATGGGGTCGCTCTTAGAATCACTGCATACTTCACTTATTTGGGGCCCACAGGAGGTAAAACTTAACTTTTAATATGTAAATACTATAAATGCAATATACCCCAAACTAAACATAAATGAGACAAAGTGTTAAATAACCCCCATAGGAGTCTCACCACACAGGAACAGCAGCTAGCAGTCTCGAATCGACACCCTGTGTGGGAGTAGTGGTTTGTGAGTCCAGGGGGTTTAGATGAACTGGACTTGTAAAATAAGGCAAATGGACAAAAGCTTGCCCTAGAAAGCCCTACATGTGGGGAAAGGGACCTGGTATCTTACTGCCTATCTATACGAGGTTCAGACCCCGCAAGGGGCGACCTTGTCCGGATACCTGTCCTTGTTCCCGGGCGGAGTTCCTCGCGATCCCTATCTTGTAGTTCCCGACGTGGCCTGTTTCATTCAATGAATCATCAGGGGACATGTACAGGAAAGGGTAACCTGAAATTGAGAAATAAACATAATAGGCACTCTGAGAAAAGACTAAAAGTAACAAGAAGACATGAAATACAATCATGTACATGGGACATACCTAATGTCAGTGGACTGCTCAGGATACATAGAAACAAAGGGTGCCTCTCAGTGAAGGGAGCACACCACCTAATACAGTGCCGGCTAGTGAGCCCAGCCTGTATATTGAATGTCAGCTTTAGATTGGCGTATAGTGCCGCTATTTAAGGGCTGCGACCGGCGTGCAAAGTCCTCCCCGGGTGCCATATTTCCGGTCATGTGACTGGAACATGCGCGTCCGCGTCATCAGTTGCCCGCCACAGATACATCATGTGGCGCGCGCCTGGAACGCAAGAAAGCCACATGTAGGTGGAATCCATACTCGCAGGGCGGGCGTGCCGGTAGCCTAGCAATGGAGGATACAAAAAGCAGTATATCCGTGTGCACTGTTGAGCCGCAGTGTGCGGTCCCTAGTAACGGGTTCACCTTTTTTTTTAAGCGGTGCACACTTTTTTGAGAAGGCTTACTGGCTAGGTAACAATCAAGGTGGAATATTAGAGACCAAAGTAAAAGGATAATATAACAGTCTTTTTTAAGTATTGTGTCAGGGTATCCGCGTTGTAAAAATCTTTGACGCAAGGCTTGAATGGTAAACTCCTTTTGTGTAGAGCAGTTTCTCCTCAAACTGAGATATTGTCCCTTCGGAATGCCTCTTCTCAGGGGGAGTGGGTGTGCACTTTCCCACCTGAGAAGGGAATTCGTGGAATTGGGTTTGCGGTATACCGTGGTGTCAAGCTCCCCTACCCTATTCCTTGTGATGCAAACATCCAGGAAAGGGAGAGAGTTTTTCTCCACCTCACAGGTAAATCGTAAGCCTATGTGGTTATCAGCTGGCCACAAAGGATTGAAAGGTGGATCTATCCCCATTACAGATGATAAAGATATCATCAATATCCGTGCCCACAGTCCAATTCGTTCAGTCCATGAATGTGCCATAGCAGCAGCAGCGACACTATCACAGCCCCAGGAGCATTGCCACATGGCCATTGAGCCCAAATCCACACTAATTGGTTTTCCCTTATTGCGGCACATCCAGTGTCCTGATGAAGGCTAATGCCGAAACGTCATTTTCTGTAATTTGCAATCCGCAATTTGTATAACAAGGCAAACAATAAATACTGAATAAGCAAGATTAGTGGTGTCCAGAAACCATCTTTTTCTCTATCATCAGGAGGAGGCCACAGAGTGGCACAGTGACCAAGTGTGGAGGTGGCAGCAGCATGAGTAGGCCACAGAGTGTCACAATGACAGAGTATGGAGGTGGTAGCATAATCAGGAGGCCACAGAGTGGCACATTGACCGAGTATTGAGGTGGCGGCAGCAGCAGCATTAGGGGGAGGCCACAGAGTGGCACAATGACTAAGTGTGGAGGAGTCAGCAGCATTTGGAGACCACAAAGCGGCACAATGACTGAGTCTGGAGGTGGCAACAGAATCAGGAGGCCACAGAGTGGCACAATGACTGAGTCTGGAGGTGGCAACAGCATCAGGATACCACAGAGTGGCAAAGTGACATATCATAGAGATGGCAGCAACAGCAGCAGAATACCACAGAGAGGCAAGGTGACATAGTGTGGAGATGGCAGCAGCAGCATCAGGACAGCACAAAATGGCAAGTTGACATAGTGTGGAGATGGCAGCAGCAGTAGCAACTGGATACCACAGACTGGCAAGGTGACATAGTGCGGAGATGGGAGCAGCAGCAGCATCAGGATACCACAAAGTGACCCGGTAACAGAGTGGGGCATTGGGTGGCATTACCAGTCCCCGCTGACGAAGGTGGGTGAAAGAAGGAGCACTTGGCATCAGATGTGTGGCATCAGGCGGGTGGCAGCATCAGAGTAGTAGCTGAGGCAGGTAGCCAGAAGAAACTGGTCTCTTTTTTCAAGGATTGGGTGAGGTGGCATGGATGATCCAATCAGATGCATCAGGAATTGTTGGGTGGAAATTCTGGTTTATCCATGCCTGATTCATCTTGACAAAGGTCAGTCTCTCCACGTTTGGGGTCACTATGGACCCTGCCGCACTAAACAACTGCTCTGATGCCACACTACTGGCCGGGCAGGACAGCTTTTCCAGGACAAACTCGGCCAGTTGCCGCCACAAATCCAGTTTGGCTTCCCAGTAGTCCAGCGAATCTTCAATGTCAGTTGGCAGGGTGTTCTCCAATTATGCCACCTCCTGCTGGTTCAGGTCCTGCTCCAGGTCTACAAGCTGCTTCTGCTGGTGAGTAGTTTCTTTGCTATGCGGGTGAAGAAAGCTACTTATCAGCGACTGTAGACTCAGGCTGCTGCTGATGGAGCTGGTACTGCTCCTGCCACCCCACCCCTCCCCAGCAGCCATGGCAGTGAAACGTGAGTGCAGAGGGCCCCCTCGGTCAGACCTGCGAGAGGATGGACGATGGTGAAGATAGGCAGCAGCCAACTGATTATGTAGGATGTCTCTGTAGTAGTTCAGTTTGTCCTCCCTCTCCGTGGGTGTAAAAAAGGCCCCCATTCTGGATCTGTAGCGAGGGTCCACCAAGTGGAGAGCCAGAAGTCATCCCTCTGCCAAATGGTGATAATTCGGCTGTCACTATACAAGCAAGTGAGCATGCAGCGGGCCATTTCTGCAAGTGACTCGGAGGGACTCCCTGCCTCCATCTCCATTGCATACTGCCACGGTGTGTCTGGGTCCTCTGTCTCTTCCTCATCGCCCTGTAGCTCCTCTGGCTGCTCCTGCTCTTCCTCTCCTGTCAGGTGAGTAGAAAAACAACCCATTTGGCTACACATTGCCTGTGCTCCAATGTCCTCTTACCCTCTTCCTCCTCTTCCAGTTCAGCCCCCACAGGGCTCATATGCCCATGAGATCTAGGCGCCACGTCTCCAGTCCCCTGACCAGCCATTGTTACAACTATCTATTCCAGGACACAAATAACGTTGCATCCTCAAAGGGCCTGAGCAAACGGCAGGTGTTACACATGAGCTGCCACTGGCTGACATCGAGTTACACAGGGGAGTACTCCTATCCGCTTGCATCATCAAGAAATCGTTGATGGTCTTTCTCTGTTCATATAGTTGGTCCAACATATGGAGGGTGGAATTCCAACGGGTGGAAACGTCGCATATCAGCCTATGTTGGGGGATGCCGTTCTGCCGCTGCAACTCAAGGAGGGAGTGCTTTGCGGTGTACGAGTGGCTGAAGTGCATGCAAAGTTTCCTGGCCATTTTTAGGATGTCTTGCAGATGTGTGGAAGACTTCAGGAACCGCTTGATAGCCAGATTGAACACATGTGCTATGCAGGGTGCTTGGCTCAGCCTTCTTTGACGCAGCGCCGACACAATGTTCTTCCCATTATCGGTCACCATGGTTCAAATTTTCAGTTGTTGTGGAGAAAGCCAGGATTCAATTTCTTGATGAATTACACAGAGCAGTTCCTCTCCTGTGTGACACCATTCGTCCAGGGAAACGAGATGCAGAACAGCGTGACACCGCCGTGCTCTGCACATGTGGTATGCTTGAGGGGCACTGTGACTTGTCCCTGCAGTGAAGGCTGAGGAGGCAGAGGCGGACATTGTCGCTGGACCAATGGCGTGAGAACGTGGAGGTGGAAGCGGCGTGACCAGGCCAAGTTGCTGGTGTGGATCTGCAGGAACCACATTAACACAGTGGGCCGTAAAGGACATGTTCTGTCCCTGACCATAGTTACAACTCCACACGTCAGCGCTGCCATTGACTTTGGCAAACACGACAGGCTCAACAACTGGCTCACCTTCAGTTCTACATATTTGTGCAGGGCTGCTCTGCCTTTTTCGCAATGAAATGACGGCTTGGGAATCTCCACCTCGGCGCGGCACAAGCCATAAGTTCTATGAAAGGTGCAGGGTCCACCACTTGGAAAGGGATGGACTGCAGCACCAGCAACTTGGACAGAAGCACGTTCAGCTTCTGCGCTGCTGGATGTGTGCGCGCATACTGCTGTCTCTTGGCAATCGCTTTGGTGATTGATTGCTGATGGAATGACTGACGAGGAGTAGGAGGAGGAGAAGCAGGAGCATCTGGACAAGCAGAAGATGGTAATGACAGACAGCTCCATTCGGCTGAGGTAGTGGAGCCTTGACTGCCTTAAACCCATTGCGTGCCACATCGGAGCCACAGTTCTCCCAGGCCACTGTATAGCGACACTGCATATGTTGACGCAGGGCCGTAGTGCCAACATTGGCAACCTGGCCACGCTGCACGTTCTGCCCACAGATACAACATATTGCCATGTTCACCTCCTCTGGCGCTTTGAAAATAAACTGCCACACCGCCGAGTAGGTGATTTTCCCCCCAACAGTCCACACTGACTCACTGCTACCGCCGCGGCCTCAGTGAACCGCTACACCGCTACTTGCTGGTCAGGTAGGTTGCTGAGAAGCTGGTGGTCTACCCCCTACATGTTCGGCTCCCTACCTCCCACTGCTGCCAGATACATTGCAAAGCGCTTCAAACCGCAGGTCTGAATTGACCTGCGGTTTGCAGCGATCACCGATATGGGGGGTCACAGGACCCCCCTTGGCATGTGAACATGGTTCCTGCTGCACGATCGCAGCAGGAATCATATTTCTATTGCGATTTTTTTTTATGCAATTTTATTCAGGACGTATGGGTGCGCACTGTGTCCTTAAGGACTCGGACATTAGAGCGTATCCATACGCCCTGTGTTCTTAAGAGGTTACAGGTTCCCTTCAATACCTGGTGCATTGGACCGGAAGAATATTATTGGGTACCAACTCAATCTGTACATGTAGATTGTGTGGTCCAATCTTTTCCTAAAATCTTTCCACTGAAACCAGGTCGTACATGTATGGATCCAGGGGCCCTAATAGAAGGGGTAATGTCAGGAGTTTACTCAACCAAGATACTGTGCATGGTTGTTCTGAGAGGATTGCCATGCCAACCAGTCGAGTCCTGGCTGTTTGACCTATCAGTGAGATTGGAAGCTAAGCCAATTAGGTTCCTGGCTCAGCATCCAGTCCCAGATCTAAGCAGGGGATTTATATCTGCTTCTTAGCAAAGCTGTCTTTGATTGCATACAGTGTCTTGGGTCTGTTTTTACAATACTTCTGTGCTTTGTACCTGAACTCAATTCCTGGTTGTTAACCCTGGATTGTGGATTAACCACTCATCTGTTGATTTGACTTCCACTGATTCTCTTAGAATCCTGACTGTGGCACACTTTCTGGATTACCCCCTGTCTGCTGAATTGGCTTCTATTGATTTTTCAAATTTTCTGACTTTGGCTAGCTTCAGGAATAACTCCTGTTTTGGCTCTATCTGCCTCTTCTGGTTTTGATCCTGCTTGTCTACTACTGTTTTCACCCTGGTCAGTCTGGTATGATTGTTTGTAACAAACTTGCACCAGTTTTCTGTTATCTTACTCAACAGATGGCACCTAAGTCCCTAGCATTCAAGTACATCTGGCCTTGTAGCCGGCTCTGGTGAATAACCCAGGGGTAGCCTTAGCTTCTTACTAACAGGAGTGCTATGATGACGATAGTACTTGATTACAATTGAGACCTTATAGGATATTTTCTCAACAGGCAATTTTACATGGTTTATGATGTGGTATTTCTTTCCAATCAAATCTCTTGTACTTGAAATAAACTGCATTTTATGAATTGAAGCAGTGCAGAAGAAAGCTCTTATCTTTTACTCTACCTTCATATAAAATGCAAAACCAGTGATTTGGTCCTCCCACTATTACCACCGCCGCTTCAACTATAGGGTAAACAGTGCAACTGCCCTGGGGCCCACCAGCAGCAGCTCAAATGACTCCTTCCTTAAAACTGTTCCGCCAGATCTGATGAAACATCTTTGTGTTCCCCAGCAGCAAATGTGGTGAAGTGACATCATGGTGCCTGCAGCACTGAGCAGGAGAAGCTCAAGTGGGACAGAATGTGTTCCATTAATTGTGTGAAAGGGCACCAAGATGGCTTAACTACTGTGAAGGGGAACTAAGGGGGCATATCTACTGTGTCGGGCACTTAGGAGGCACATTTACTGCATGGGGACACTAAGGCGACATAACTACTGATAGGAGGCACTAAGGGGGATAGGGAACTCTAAGGGGACACTAAAGAAGACCATACTACTGTGAGGGGGCATTAAGTGGGCACTTTACTATGATGTGGCAACAAGGTGGCATATCGCCTCTATGTGGTGGCACTCAGGGGTCCTACCTACGGTGAGGCGGCACTAAGGGGCATACCTACTGTGAGGGGACATAACTACTGTGATAGAGCACTAAGGGGGTATACCTACAGTGAAGGGGCACTATGATGGCATTCTACTGTGAGGACACACTAAGATGGCATATCTACTGTGAGGGAGCACTAAGAGGGCCTTCCCTGCAGTGAGGTGGCATAGTTAGTGTGAGGTAGCACTATGGGGGCATAATTACTGTGATGGGGTACTTAGGAGTATAACTACTGTGGGGGGGCACTACGGAAGCATGCGTACTGTTTGAGGTACTAAGGGAGCATATCTACTTTGTAGGCACTAAGGTGGCATATCTACTGTGTGGGGGCACTAAGGGGTCATATGTACTGTGAGGTGACACTAAGGAGGCATGCATACAGTGAGGGGGCACTAAGGGAGCATTCTATTGTGAGCGGGAAATAAGGGGGCATACCTACAGTGAAGGGGCATATCTGCTGTATTCTTGCATATTTCCCTGGATAAGATCAAAATATATCATAAGAAAGTCTGCTTTAAACATTGAAATTAGGGATGAGCAAACTGTTTAAAATTCGCTCCTTTTAGTCAAATAAAAAAAAAATTCAATTAGTGTCCAAATCGGTTCTACACTTATCAAATATTCCCCAATTGTCTCCTAGGATTTGTTAAACATCATTTTAGTTTTATTTTTTTAAGTACATTTTTGCCTCTCCCCCCTCCTTATATGCGCTTTAATGCAATGATAGCAATAGCAAATAATGTCAGAGTGATACTGGGTAAATGCAGAGTTGACAGTGTTAACAAACAGCATGCTTAAAAACACACTGCACCATTGCATTTGTTATGTTTTAGAAACCTTTCAAAAATTGTCCCTTATTGGGTGCAGACGGTGTTTAAACACATACAGTGGGGGACATTTATCAATATCTTTATGCCACAACAGTTGTGTCAAAAAGTCATACATTATGGGGCATGCCATATGTGCACCACAATTTGCAACTCTTTAAGCTTCTCAGCACTTTTCTGAAGTGCTGAGAAAAGGAGGTGAGACTTAGCAGGAGGGATCTACTATAACTTTCGTCAGAAAGTGGCATAAGTTATAGCTAAAGTCTACACCAGCCTGTAAGTGGCATAGATCAGAGGTGGCCTGACCTTAGACCCTACTTATGTCCCTGGTAAACGGCCACAGTTGCCCTTCTGAATTTAACTGTATCGTACTCCTCATGATGATGATACAGTTGAATACTGTCTTGAAGGCCCCTGTATTTTTTGCTGCTCTGTGGTATTTGCCTCTGCTGAGGTAGTATTTTGTGCTGCACTTTGCTATTTGGTTCTGCCGGGGCCGTATTTTGTGCTGCATTATAGTATTCTGGGCTCCACCTACTTGTGTTGTCCCTGCCTACTTGTGTTGCCCCACCTGGGTGTGATGATGCAATCTGCGCTGACATTCCTCTCTGGGATAACAATGTAGGCTGGACAAGACAGTACAAAGAGAGCAAACTGGGACAGTTACAGCCACTGTTCCAATCTGTTTGCCCAGAAGTTCATAGGGACAGGGAACACTATATGTGCCATAGAAAGGCCACAGTCCAGGTAGGACTGAACCTGGTTGTTCAGGTGATATAACTCTGTTTGCTGATTTGCATCAGCTGGGCACAGAACATGAAAAAGTTTCTCCATCATCATCTTGATGATGATGAACTGGCTGCTGAGGCTTCTGCTGCTTGTGGTAATGGAGATGGTGGGAGGGGGTGACTCAACGGGGGGAGGGGGAAGCAGGCAAGCTGCATGCAAAGTGCATCCTGATAATAAAGCAATTTGATCTCCCTTTCAGCAACAGGAAAATATTCTCCATTTTGCTTTGATAGCAAAGGTCTAAAAGCATGGCTATCCAGTAACCATTAGGACCCAATTCTTTCTAGCTCCACCCCCAGTAAGATGATTGTTCATCATGGCCAATGTTTTTTGTCATCATCATCAGCCTTGTCCTCCTGCACAAGCAACTTTTCCTCCTCCTGTTCATGCTCCTTTTTGAGTGGTAGCTTCTCATCCTCCAATTCCTCCTCTATGAGACTTTGTGTGGGTCCCAAACAGCAACACAGCGGCAAGAAATTTGTGTAAGCCTTTTCCTCTCCCATTGTCCCTTGTTGCATCAGTGTGTGGATCTGCTCTGAGATAAATATCAGAGGAATGACATTGTTGATGTCACAGTTGTCCCTACTGGCAAATCTAGTGGCCTCTTCGAAGGACATTAGCATGTGACACATGTAGATGTGTCCTTGTAGATCGTAGATTAAATAACAGCATACAAGCTGCTTCTAAGGCTACCAGGATATTAAACGAGGCATGGACTTGCGGGAAAGGGATGTAATATTACCACTTTACAAAGCGTTGGTGCGGCCTCATCTGGAATATGCAGTTCATTTCTGGGCATCAGTCCATAGAAAGTATGCTTTGGAACTGGAAAACCTACAAAGGAGAGCAACTAAACTGATAAGGGGTATTGTGACGGTCTAAATATGAGTTACCGTCTGTCATTCCCTTATTCCCCTGAAGTAATATCGCTAAGAATCCACGGAGTACAGGAGGATAGGGCGTGATGACGTGAAACACTCGCGTCGCGTTCTCCCCCCCCCGCTCTCCCTCCCTCCCCGTCTCTAAGCAGCGGGAACTTTGAGTGAACGCTGACGAAGCATGCTGCCGGCTTAGCGAAAGCTTCGGTGGAGCCTCCCCCTGTGTTTTCATCCTGCATCCTACCTCCCGCTTGCCGCCTGCTGCTGGTTGTCTCCGTCCCTCTTCCTCTCCTGCTAATGCGATCTGGTGTGGCTTGGTGGACTCCCTCTCCTGCTGTGACTGCCTGGCTCTCCTTCGGTCCTCCCTCGTCCTCTCCTCTCTGCTCTGCGGCTCCCTCGTTCCGTTCCTGGCGCTGATGTGCTGCCTCCTCCTGCTTGGACCGTGTCTGCCTGGGTCCCCCTCGGTCCCCCTCCTGGTTCTCTCCATTCTGTTGCTCCTCCGTTCCACTGCTGGACGCGCTGTCTTTCCTTGGTGTCCAGGTGTGTGTCGGCTTCTGCTCGTCCGCTGTGCTGGGCTGTGCTGCCTGTCCCTTCCTGGAATTGGATCTGCTAAGTGAGGACGCCTGGGATTCTACATCAGACATCCGACACATGAGAAATCTAATAAGGAGCGTGTGTACTGTATCTACTTTTGTTTGTATATATCTAGGTGCCCTGCTTGGGGCCAGAGGAACTGCTCACTTGGACACTGTAAGCACAGGACAAAAAAAAAAAAGGGGAGAGAAAAGGGGGGGTAAAAAAGGGTGTGAAAAAGAAAAAAAAAAGGGGGAAAAGGAGAGCTTTCTTAAACTCCTCAAAAAATAAAAAACAAAACAAAAAGAAATCCTTGAAGGAAAAAAAAAAAAAAAAGGAAAAAGAGAAAGTGAAGAAATAAAAGGAGGAAAGAAAATAAAAGGAAAGAGGGGAGGATTAAAGAGGGAAGGAGAGGAAGGAAGAAGAAAGAAACAGAAAAGGAGGAAGGAGAAAGAGGGAAAAGGAGAAGGGGAAGGGGAAAAAAAAAGGAAAAAAAAAGGGGAAAAAAAGGGGAAAAGGAAAGAGAAAGAAAAAACGAATATAAATGAACATAAACGAATAAAACATACTAAGGTAGAAAAAAGACTTTAAATAAGAAATGGCTCCAAAGCGGCGCTCAATTGACTCTTCTGGAACTAAGCCAGGGTCTAAGACCCTAGACAGTAAAATTGATACATTTTTGAAATCTCCTTCTTTAAATGAAAAGGATTTACCCAAAGGGAAACCGGGTGTTAATCCTAGAAAAGTGGTTAGAGCCCCCCAAGCCGAAGAAGTGTCCGAGGACGGATCCTCAGAGGTGGGCCAGGAAGTAGGGGAGGAAAGTCTGCTAATGCCAACAGAAATTGAGCACGACCCTCTAGTTTTGGAAGAAATCCTGTGTGCGGTTAAAAATAACGGTACCCTTATGCAGGGAATGTCTATCCAGTTGGGGTCTATGCAGAGTGATATATCCCTGATAAGAGATGAACTGACAAAAATCCGCGAGCGAGTTTCCAAGGTGGAAAAAATGGTCGACTCCTTGCAAACAGATACTGTCATGTTAAAAACTAAGACTGTTTCCCTGGCTCTTGAGAACTCCCTTTTACAAAATAAGCTGGAGGATCTTGAAAACAGATCAAGGCGTTACAATATCTGTATAGTTGGATTTCCAGAAGGAATAGAAGGTCGACAGTTGGTGGAGCAGCTGAAGGATCTAATTAAAGAAAACCTGGGCAGCGAGCACTTCTCGCCTATGTTTCAAATAGAAAGAGCCCACCGGATTCCAGGGGGGAAACCCATCCCTGGGAGACCGCCGCGAGTTATCTTAATAAAGCTACTATTGTCGATGGACAGAGATATGATACTGAGAAGAGCCAGAGAATGCTCGCCTATTGCCCATCAGGGCACAAAATTGCTATTTTTCCCCGACTTTGCTAGGCAGACTCAAGAAAAAAGAAGAAGTTTTATTGAGATAAAGAAACGCTTGGCATCCAAGGATATTAAATACTCCCTACAGTATCCAGCGAAATTGAGAGTGATTTACAACGGGACCACCCAATTTTTTGAACAACCGCAACAAGTGATGGATTGGATGGAACAATTGGGCATATGAAATATTTCCTTGAAACGAAATGATTTGAAAAGAAGCAACGGAAGGGACGGAGGGGGAGGGGATCAGAGAGGGGGGGGGGAATGGCCGGAGGATAGAGGTTCGCTGACTAGATCGGGTGGACCAACAGAGGGGGGGGAGAGGGGATGGGTATTGCCCTGCAGGGAAGGGTTTTTTTTTTTTCTTTTTTCTCTTTAATTAATGTCTGTTAGAATCGTCTCCTGGAATGTCAGAGGCCTTGGAAAAAGGGTTAAGAGACAAGCTATTATCGATGCATTAAAGAGATACCTTCCTGCAATTATTTGCATAGTGGAAACTCATCTCACTGATGAGACAGTGACCCGTTTGACGACTGGTTGGTACTCTCAATCCTATCACTCAACCTTTAATAGTGCCTCTAGGGGAGTATCAGTCCTGATTCATAACTCTATAGATTTTACTTTAATAGACTCTTACATAGACGATCAGGGTAGATTTATCTTTTTGTATGGTAGGCTTTATGGTTACAGCTACATTCTCGCCTTTTTCTACATACCTCCGCCATTTTCTATGTATCCACTTACCCAACTATTGCGCTTTCTGGAAAAGAAACCAGAATGTCGGCTTGTACTGATGGGAGACTTTAACTCTGTTATGGATCCTAAAAAGGACAGGCTGACATTAGATGCAGATGTGGGAAGGAACATCTTTAATTCTCCATTGCCTCAGTTTTGCTTGGAGGTTGGATTGGTGGATATATGGGAACATCTTGGCAGAGGAAAGAGGGTATACTCTTGTGTTAGTAGGGGGGGGGGGCAGAGCAATGTCTAGGATTGACTTAGCACTTACTAATGAGAGGAATCTGAACAACATTAGAAGGATACATTATGGAGTAAGAACAGTTTCAGATCACTCACCTGTATCTATTGAGGTTTGTACTGGGGAGAATAAAGATAAAAGAGGGCTTGGTTTTAGGCTGAATCTATATTGGCTTACCATTATGGATAACTATAAGTCTATTAAAGTATATGTATCCTCTTTCTGGGAAGTGAATCTTCCCTCTGCTAGAATTAATATAGTTTGAGACACCTTGAAAGCATATTTGAGGGGGGTCCTTATAAGTGAAATCACTGCTGCGAGGAAATCATTTAGGAAAAGGGAGGAGGAAGTGTCTAGGACTGTGGCATCCACAACAGAGCGTTTTATTGATCAACCTACCGAAGATAAAAAAGAAGAGATGAAGAAGGCTAGTAGCTCCCTGGAAGACTTAGTAATGGAGAAAGCAAACCATAGGTTGTTTTTTAAGGGGCAAAAGTACTTCTCCGAGTCTGAACGTCCTGGTAAGCTCCTAGCCAGAATAATTTTACAACAGGATAAGAAAAAGAAAGCCATTACTTCGATTCGTAATTTGGATGGTGTAATTATAACAGATTCAGAGGGAATCAAACATATCTTTCTGCAATATTTTTCTCAGACATATAGAGCTTCTCCTGGATTATCACCTGACCTGGCGAGGCAGTTCCTGGATAAAATCTCGCTTCCGATGTTAACAGAAGCCCAAAAAAATTGTTTGGAAAGAAAACTGTCTCTGTTGGAGATCCAGGAGGCCTTGAGCTCCATTTCTGGAAATTATCACCAGGGCTAGATGGTCTTCCCTATGAATTTTATCGGAAGTACAGGGATATCATTCTTCCTCATCTACTGGAGGTATTCTCTCAAGCCTTACAGGGAGGGGGCCTACCACAGTCCATGATGGAAGCCCTGATAGTTCTAATCGCTAAAAAAGATAAAGATCCGATCGATCTGAGTTCATATAGACCTATTTCCTTATTAAACTCGGATGTTAAGATATTATCAAACATTCTGGCTAGGAGGCTTTCTGGGGTGATGTCGTCTGTTATTCATCCAGATCAAAATGGCTTTATGCCAAAAAGGGGCACACACCATAATTTACACAGGCTTTTTACTAATATTCAATCGCCTGGGAACGGCGCCCGCTCTATTCTGTCACTGGATGCCACCAAGGCGTTTGACAGAGTCGAGTGGGGGTTCCTTTGGGAGGTGATGAAAAAGATGGGTTTTGGGCCTAAGTTTATGGCGATGGTGCAGTTGTTATATAAATGCCCGGTAGCTAGGATTAAGATTAATGATACGCTTACAGAGAGTTTTGTATTAGGAAGAGGCACCCGTCAAGGATGTCCTCTGTCACCATTTTTATTTAATATCTATATCGAACCTCTTGCAGCTAGTATCAGGCAGGACTTGAAAGTGTCTGGCTTTGGTGTAATGGGGACGCAGAATCGAATATCTCTTTATGCAGATGATATTTTGTTTTTTATTCATCAGACAGAAACCACACTCCCTCGAATAATGGAGTTGGCCAATCTATTTTCTGTTCCTTCCGGCTTTGAAGTTAATTGGGAGAAAACTGTTTTTCTCCCGGTAGATGAAATGCGAGGAATGATGGAGAACACCAGTACAAATCGGTTATTAATATCTGACTCGATGAAATACTTGGGGATAACAGTAACTGCCAAAATTCAAGATTACTTAAAATTTAACTTGTTTCCTCTACTATTAAAAGTTACATCTAAAGTTAACTACATCAGCCCCCCTAGCTTAAACACCCTTAATGACCAGGCCACTTTTTACAATTCCGCACTACACTACTTTCACCGTTTATTGCTCCGTCATGCAACTTACCACCCAAATGAATTTTACCTCCTTTTCTTCTCACTAATAGAGCTTTCATTTGGTGGTATTTCATTGCTGCTGACATTTTTACTTTTTTTGCTATTAATCAAAAATGACCGAAATTTTTGCAAAAAAATGACATTTTTCACTTTCTGTTGTAAAATTTTTCAAAAAAACTACATTTCTATATACATTTTCTCTAAATTTATTGTTCTACATGTCTTTGATAAAAAAATCCAATAAGTGTATATTTATTGGTTTGGGTAAAAGTTATAGCGTTTACAAACTATGGTGCAAAAAAGTGAATTTCGGCATTTTGAAGCAGGTCTGACTTTCTGAGCACCTGTCATGTTTCTTCAGGTGCTAGAATGTCAGGATAGTATAAATACTCCCAAATGACACCATTTTAGAAAGAAGACACCTCAAAGTATTCACGGAGGGGCATGGTGAGTTCATGTATCATTTCATTTTTTTCACAAGTTAGCGGAAAATGACACTTTCTGAGAAAAAAATAAAAGTTTCAATTTCTGATAACTTCTGGCAAAAAAAAAAAAAATCTCAGACGGACTCACTATGCCCCTCAGTGAATACCTTGGGGTGTCTACTTTCCGAAATGGGGTCATTTGTGGGTGTGTTTACTGTTCTGGCATTTTGGGCGGGCTAAATTGTGAGCCGCCATGTAAAACCTAAAGGTACTCGTTGGAATTTGGGCCCTTTGCGCACCCAGGCTGCAAAAAGTGTCACTCATGTGGTATCGCCGTACTCAGGAGAAGTAGGGCAATGTGTTTTGGGGTGTATTTTTACATACACCCATGTTGGGTGAGAGAAATATCTCTGTAAATTGTCAACTTTGTATAAAAATTTTTAAAAGTTGTCGTTTACAGAGATATTTTTCACACAAAGTATGGGTATATATAAAAATACACCCCAAAACACATTGCCCTACTTCTCCTGAGTACGGCGATACACATGTGTGCCACTTTTTGCAGCTTGAGTGCAAAGGCTCTAAAACCAATGAGTACCTTTAGGATTTCACAGGGCATTTTTACGCATTTGGATTCCAGACTTCTTCTCACGCTTTAGGGGCCCCTAAAATGCCAGGACAGTATAAATACCCCACATGTGACCCCATTTTGGAAAGAAGACACCCCAAGGTATTCTGTGAGGGGTATGGTGAGTTCATGTAAAATTTTATTTTTGTCACAAGTTAGTGGAATATGAGACTTTGTAAAAAAAAAAAAACAAAAAAAAAAAAACAATTTCCGCTGACTTGTGCCAAAAAATTAAAATTCTGTGGACTCACCATGCCCCTCACAGAATACCTAGGGGTGTCTTCTTTCCAAAATGGGGTCACATGTGGGGTATTTATACTCACCTGGCATTTTAGGGGCCCCCAAAGTGTGAGAATCCAAATGCATAAAAATGGCCTGTGAAATCCTAAAGGTACTCATTGGTTTTAGGGCCCCTTTGCGCATCCAGGCTGCAAAAAAGTGTCACTCATGTGGTATCGCCGTACTCAGGAGAAGTAGGGCAATGTGGTTTGGGTGTATTTTTACATATACCCATGCTGCGTGTGAGAAATATCGCTGTAAACGACAACTTTTAAATTTTTTTATTCAAAGTTGTCAATTTACAGAGATATTTCTCTCACCCAGTATGGGTATATGTAAAATACACCCCAAAACACATTGCCCTACTTCTCCTGAGTACGGCGATACCACATGTGTGACACTTTTTACAGCCAAGATGCGCAAAGGGCCCTAATTCCAATGAGTACCTTTTAGGAGGGCATTTTACGCATTTTCTTCTCACGCTTTAGGGCCCCTAAATGCCAGGGCAGTATAAATACCCCACATGTGACCCCATTTTGGAAAGAAGACACCACAAGGTATTCCATGAGGGGCATGGCGAGTTCATAGAAGATTTTTTTGGCACAAGTTAGTGGAAATTGATTTTTTATTGTTTTTCTCACAAAGTCTCCCTTTCCGCTAACTTTTGACAAAAAGTTTAATTTTTCATGGACTCATTATGCCCCTCAGCGAATACCTTGGGGTGTCTTCTTTCCAAAATGGGGTCACATGTGGGGTATTTATACTGCCCTGGCATTTTAGGGGCCCTAAAGCGTGAGAAGAAAAATGCGTAAAATGCCCTCCTAAAAGGTACTCGTTGGAATTTGGGCCCTTTGCATCTTGGCTGCAAAAAGTGTCACTCATGTGGTATCGCTGTACTCAGGAGAAGTAGGACAATGTGTTTTGGGGTGTATTTTACATATACCCATGCTGGGTGAGAGAAATATCTCTGTAAATTGACAACTTTGAATAAAAAATTTAAAAAGTTGTCGTTTACAGCGATATTTCTCACACCCAGCATGGGTATATGTAAAAATACACCCCAAACCACATTGCCCTACTTCTCCTGAGTACGGCGATACCACATGTGTGACACTTTTTGCAGCCAAGATGCGCAAGGGCCCTAAAACCAATGAGTACCTTTAGGATTTCACAGGCCATTTTTACGCATTTGGATTCTCACGCTTTAGGACCCCTAAATTGCCAGGGCAGTATAATACCCCACATGTGACCCCATTGTGGAAAGAAGACACCCCAAGGTATTCTGTGAGGGGTATGGCGAGTTCACAGAAAAAAAATTTGGCACAAGTTAGCGGAAATTTTTTTTTTTTTTTTTTTTACAGTCTCATATTCCACTAACTTGTGACAAAAATAAAATTTTCCATGAACTCCCCATACCCCTCACGGAATACCTTGGGGTGTCTTCTTTCTAAAATGGGGTCACATGTGGGTTTTTGTACTGCCCTGGCATTTTAGGGGTCTCCGCAATCATTACACGTATGGCCAGCATTAGGAGTTTCTGCGATTCTCCGTATATTGAGCATACGGGTAATGAGATTTTTTTTTTTCCGTTCAGCCTCTGCGCTGAAAAAAAAAATGAACGGCACAGATTTTTTCATTCGCATCGGTCAATGTGGATGAAAAAATCTCTGCCAAAATCAGTGACTGCGGTGCAGTGGGCTGGGCGCTAACTAACTGGTGGTGATAGGGGACCCTTATGCCCCATTCACACGTCCGCAATTCTGTTTGTGGAACGGAATTGCGGACCCATTCATTGCCCTACTTCTCCTGAGTACGGCGATACCACATGTGTGCCACTTTTTTGCAGCTTGGGTGCGCAAAGGGGCCCTAAAACCAATGAGTACCTTTAGGATTTCACAGGGCATTTTTACGCATTTGGATTCCAGACTTCTTCTCACGCTTTAGGGGCCCCTAAAATGCCAGGACAGTATAAATACCCACATGTGACCCCATTTTGGAAAGAAGACACCCTAAGGTATTCTGTGAGGGTATGGTGAGTTCATGTAAATTTTATTTTTGTCACAAGTTAGTGGAATATGAGACTTTGTAAAAAAAAAAAACAAAAAAAAAAAACAATTTCCGCTGACTTGTGCCAAAAAATTAAAATTCTGTGGACTCACCATGCCCCTCACAAAATACCTAGGGGTGTCTTCTTTCCAAAATGGGGTCACATGTGGGGTATTTATACTCACCTGGCATTTTAGGGGCCCCTAAAGTGTGAGAATCCAAATGCATAAAAATGGCCTGTGAAATCCTAAAGGTACTCATTGGTTTTAGGGCCCCTTTGCGCACCCAGGCTGCAAAAAAGTGTCACTCATGTGGTATCGCCGTACTCAGGAGAAGTAGGGCAATTAGTGGAAATTGATTTTTTATTGTTTTTTCTCACAAAGTCTCCCTTTCCGCTAACTTTTGACAAAAAGTTTAATTTTTCATGGACTCATTATGCCCCTCAGCGAATACCTTGGGGTGTCTTCTTTCCAAAATGGGGTCACATGTGGGGTATTTATACTGCCCTGGCATTTTAGGGGCCCTAAAGCGTGAGAAGAAAAATGCGTAAAAATGCCCTCCTAAAAGGTACTTCGTTGAATTTGGGCCCCTTTGCGCATCTTGGCTGCAAAAGTGTCACTCATGTGGTATCGCTGTACTCAGGAGAAGTAGGACAATGTGTTTTGGGGTGTATTTTTACATATACCCATGCTGGGTGAGAGAAATATCTCTGTAAATTGACAACTTTGAATAAAAAATTTAAAAAGTTGTCGCTTACAGCGATATTTCTCACACCCAGCATGGGTATATGTAAAATACACCCCAAACCATATTGCCCTACTCTCCTGAGTACGGCGATACCACATGTGTGACACTTTTTGCAGCCAAGATGCAAAGGGCCCTAAAACCAATGAGTACCTTTAGGATTTCACAGGCCATTTTTACGCATTTGGATCTCACGCTTTAGGACTCCTAACTGCCAGGGCAGTAAATACTTCACATGTGACCCCATTGTGGAAAGAAGACACCCTAAGGTATTCTGTGAGGGGTATGGCGAGTTCACAGAAAAAAAAATTTGGCACAAGTTAGCGGAAATTTTTTTTTTTTTTTTTTTTTTACAGTCTCATATTCCACTAACTTGTGACAAAAATAAAATTTTCCATGAACTCCCCATACCCCTCACGGAATACCTTGGGGTGTCTTCTTTCTAAAATGGGGTCACATGTGGGTTTTTGTACTGCCCTGGCATTTTAGGGGTCTCCGCAATCATTACACGTATGGCCAGCATTAGGAGTTTCTGCGATTCTCCGTATATTGAGCATACGGGTAATGAGATTTTTTTCCGCTCAGCCTCTGCGCTGAAAAAAAAATGAACGGCACAGATTTTTTCATTCGCATCGGTCAATGTGGATGAAAAAATCTCTGCCAAAATCAGTGACTGCGGTGCAGTGGGCTGGGCGCTAACTAACTGGTGGTGATAGGGGACCCTTATGCCCCATTCACACGTCCGCAATTCTGTTTGTGGAACGGAATTGCGGACCCATTCATTTCTATGGGGACAGACTTTGTCCCGCTTGGATCCGGAATTACGGATCCGCGCTCCGGGTCTGCACTTCCGTTCTGCAAAAATATAGAATATGTCCTTTTCTTGTCCGCACTTGCGTACAAGAAAAAGCATTTTCTATATAGTTCTGGCAATGTGCGGATCTGCAAAATGCGGAAAGCACATTGCCGGTGTCCGTGTTTTGAGGATCTCGCGGATCGGATCCGCGGATCCGTGAATCCACGGATCCGTGAATCCACGGATCCGCAAAACACATATGGACGTCTGAATGGAGCCTTACAAGGGGTGTGATCAATGACAGGGGGTGATCAGGGGTCTAGATGGGGTGATCAAGGGGTTAATAGGTGAGGGGGTGGGAGGGGGTTAGTGTAGTGTTTGGTGCAACTTTACTGTGTTACCTGGTCCTCTGGTGGTCGATCCCAGTAAATGGGACCACCAGAGGACCAGGTAGCAGCTATATCAGACGCTGTTCATAAAACAGCGTCTGATATAGCAGTTTGATGCGATTTTATTCGCATCTACAGCCTGCCAGCGATGGATCATCGCTGGCAGGCTGTAGCCGAACTGCTGTGCCGCGCTTCCCTGTGAACGCGCGCGCGTTCACAGGAAATCTCGCCTCTCGCGGGATGACGCGCCGATGCGTCGGAACAGAGCTACAGGGCCGCCCGCAGGACGCATCCCTGCGTTAGGCGGTCCTGTAGCGGTTAAGGTATGCCAAAAAATTCTGTCCGCAAGAGCAGACAGAATCTCTTTAATAAAAATGGTGGTGCTGCCCCAGATTCTCTATGTTCTACGTAATTCGCCTGTATGGATTGAAGACAAATATTTTAGATTGATAGAGCGGATGATTAACGATTTGCTATGGGGGAGGAAGCGTGTGAGATTAAAGGCGCTTTATTTTTCTATGCCCTACAATCGGGGAGGTCTTAACCTCCCTAATTTTAGGGGTTATTATATGGCCTCTCGACTTAATTTTTTTAATGATTGGGAAAATAGCCATTTCTGTAGAAAACTGGTAAGAGATTCAGGTTTTTCCGATTTCTATACAGTATTAGAGTCTGATTATTTAATTAATACACAGACCGGATTGAAACCTTTCTGCAGAATGGCTATAAAAGCTTGGTTAGTCATAAAGAATTGGTTTAAAGTGGAGGCATTACTTATTTGTACCCCATTATGGCATAATCAAAAGCTTCTGAACTTAGATGACTCAAATTGTTGGCAATATTGGAGGATGAAAAATATTCAATACGTGCATCAGGTGGTCAGGGATGGACAAATCCTGTCGCTTATGGAGCTAAAACAAAAGTTAAATGTAGGTGAGGTGGCATGGTATGCCTATTTTTAATTGAGGTCTGCACTTTTTAGCACTGCTGTTAGTCATTCACTTAATATAGACACTCCTGAATTTTTGCACAACTTGATTAGTAATAAAGGTAGCATGAAAGTAAAACTCTCACAATGTTATAGACACCTGATTAAATATTTTTTTTGGGATTGTCTTTCCCCAGGACAGAGATCCTGGTCTGATTTACTGTTTGAGATGGGCTCCCCGGATTGGGAGAATATAGGTGATGGTTTAAGAGGGGTTTCTCATAATTTTGATCACATAGTTGTACAGTTTAATATTATACATAAAATTTATGTGACACCTCTATGGCTCCATAAGAGGGGATTTAGAGCCTCCTCTGACTGTCCTCGATGCGGGGATACCGGGGCAGATCATCTTCATCTGTTCTGGGACTGCCCGATGGTGAGCAAATATTGGAGAATGGTCCAAACAACCTTAGCTCAGAGACTTAATATGGACATCCCTTTATCTCCAAAATTGTGGGTCCTTGGTGATCTATCGGAAGTTAATTGTCTGCCTCTGAAGCGCCAACTGTTGATGAAAGTGATTTTTTTGGCCAGGCTTCTCATATCCAGAGAATGGTGCTCCCCTCTCGTTCCAGATCGTAATCATTGGCTAAGTTTAGTTAAGAAGGTGAAAAGTTACGAGAGGGTTTTGTATAGACAAAGAGGGTCCTATGCAAAATGGAGTACTATATGGAAGGATTGGGACGATTAAATGATTATTCTCATGATATTTTAGCTAGGTTGGGTTTTTTTTTTTGTTTTTTTTTTCCTTCCCCTGCAGGGTTTGGAAGGAGGGGGGGGGGGGGCAAAAGTGTGGGGTGGTTAAAAAAAAGAAAAAAAAAAGAAAAAAAAAAGAATCCACGGAGTAAAATATCGCTGGTGTCACAAAATAATCCACACAGGAGCCAAAACTACATGCTGGAACAACACACTTTAATGAAAAGCCAGGGCACTCAATTTAAACAGCATCAAACTCCTTCTCCAAGCCAGCGAGACAATGCAGTTTTGGAAACCTACTCAACTCAATTTACAAAATGGGCTTGGTCATATGGCTTACAAGAAATCACTGTGTTTCTTTCAAGACAATGGCCTAAAGTGTTATCTTCCGTATTTTAATTAGGTAGATCAGTCTGGTGGTTAGAAGCAGACTGAATGTCTCGGGCGTGTGTGTACACATATGTCCTTGATACACATAAATGTCTACGTCCATTGTTGGGAGTAGGTATCCATGGGGACTAAGTAGCAGGGAGGTAAAATAACGGAAAGGTTGCTGGGAAGTTCTTCACAATGGTCACTCCCCTTTTTCTCCCTGCTCCGGCAGACACGGTTGGACCTTTCCGTGTCCAGTGGAGCTGGCGGGATGTCCAACGACTATTCGGATAACAAGTCTGTTTGTTGGGACAGTCCATCTGCTTTTCCATTTAACTTGCCTGGCCGATAGTGAATAGTGAAGTCGTAGGGCTGTAGGGCCAGACTCCACCGCAGCAGACGGGCATTATCACTAGAGACCCGGTTGAGCCAGACCAGGGGGTTGTGGTCTGTGATGAGAGTGAAGGCATGGCCATACAGATAAGGAGTCAGTTTCTTGAGGGCCCAGACTAAGGCCAGACACTCCTTCTCAATGGCCGCATAGCCGACCTCCCTAGGCAAAGGTTTGCGACTCAGATAGGCCACCGGGTGCTCTCCTCCGTCCTTTCTGACCTGGCTCAAAACTGCCCCCAGTCCAAACATGGAAGCGTCTGTGTGGACGATAAAGCGCTTGTTAGGATCTGGGGCAGCCAACACGGGGGCATTGACAAGAGCTTGTTTTAGAGCTTGGAAAGCCACCTCACATTCAGGAGACCACAGAACCTGTTGGGGTAACTTCTCTTTGGTCAATTCAGTCAGTGTTTCGCCAGGGCACTATAGTCGGGTAGACTTGTGTCTTGGTATGGGGAGTGGGCCAATTAGCAATGGCCTCGATCTTAGCTGGCTCTGGCAGTTGCTTACCACATCCAACCCGGTGACCCAGATATTGTACCTCTGCCATACCGATGTGACAGTCGTCAGGCTTAAAGTTCAAACAGGCATCCCTAATCCTATCTAACACTGACCCCATTTGTTCGAGATGAGCCTCCTAAGTATCGCTATAGATGGCGATGTCGTCAAGATATGCATACGCATAATCATGGAGTCCGTGTAGGAGGCGGTCTACCATCCTTTGAAAGGTGGCGGGTGCGTTCTTCATCCCGAACGGCATAACCCGAAATTGGTATAGGCCGAACGGGGTGATGAAGATGGACTTGGGGACAGCATCTTCCGCTAAGGGGATCTGCCAGTATCCCTTGCAGAGGTCAATAGTGGTCAGATACTTCCCCTTAGATATGCGGTCAAGCAGTCAAGCAGGGCATCGGATAGGTGTTGGTTACCGTTTTGTCGTTAAACTGCCAGTAATTGACACAAAATCAGGTCGTGCCACAGGTGAGGCCCAAGGACTTTCGGAGTGTTCTATTACTCCTAGCCGCAGCGTCTCTTCTATTTCCCTCCGCATCCCGTAATCTAACAGCTTCGGGAATGCAGTAGGGAGGTTGTCTCAAGGGCATATGCCCTGGGGTGTCCACCTTGTGGATTGCTAACTGGGTATACCCAGGTACCCAGGCTCCTGAGAAAACATGGCCTGTTTGGCTCCCAGCAAGTGGTTGGCTTGAGCCCACCCCCAGCTGGACCAACTCTATGTTCCTCGTCTCCCCGTCACCCCCTAACAGGTCTGGTAAGGGTAAGGCTTCTTTGTACTCCCCTGCTGGGGCACATATGGCCGTCACTTCCTCGGCCCTTTCTTTATAAGCCTTGAGCATATTGATGTGAAATGTCTGTTTCACATCCTCATTCTCGTGGCTGGCTATAGTGTAGGTGGTATCGCACACCTGCCCTATAACTTTATAAGGGCCCTGCCAGACAGCCTGGAGCTTGTCGGTTTGGACTGGCCTGAGAACCATGACCTTTTGCCCAATTTGAAAGCTCCAGTTCCTGGCTCTGCGATCGTACCATACCCTCTGGAGCTGCTGGGCCGTCTGGAGGTTTTCCCTTACTGTCTGAGCCAACTCCTCCATACGGTCCCTCAGCTCCAGCACATAGGGCACAATCGGAGTCCCCTTGATCTCTGTCTGTCCCTCCCAATGATCTTTGATAAGGTCTAGGGGCACCCTCACGCGCCTCCCATACAACAGCTGAAAGTGCGAGAATCCCGTGGATTCCTAGGGCACCTCCAGGTACGCAAAGATGAGGTGCGGCAGGAATCGCTCCCAGTCCCTGTAGGCCCCCGTGAACATTTTCAGCATATGCTTCAGAGTCCCTTTGAAGCGCTCACAGAGACTGTTAGTCTGGGGATGGTACGGGAAGCTTGTCAAGGGTTTAACCCCACAGACCTTCCATAGCTGCTGAGTCAGCTCGGCAGTGAACTGCGTACCCTGGTCTGATAAGATCTATTTGGAAAATCCCACTCGAGAGAAAATCTTGACCAGGGCATCAGCCACAGTCTCAGCATGAAGGTTGGAGACAGCTACTGCCTCTGGGTAGCGGGTAGCGTAGTCCACTACGGTAAGTATATAGCGCTTGCCAGAGCAGCTAGGCTGGACCAGGGGTCCTATGAGATCTACCGCTACCCTCGTGAAGGGTTCCTCTATGATGGGCATTGGGACCATTTTAGCCTTAGCGTTGTCTCCCTTTTTTCCCATCCTTTGGCATACCTCACAGATCTGGCAATTAATCCGGATGTCATCAGATACCCCAGGCCAGAAGATGCCCTGCTAATGGGACGTCATGCCCAATACGCAATAACTCCCGCTGGTACTTCCTCGGAATTACTAGCTGGCATTTTTGCTGGGGTCCGGGTGCGTTGACCCAGGTCTCCTTAAGTCGGTACAGCCAGCCACCCTCCCAGACTAACTGTTCCACCCCTAGTCCCCCTTGCCCTACCCTAGCCTTTTCCCTGTACTTCCTGAGTGAGTGGTCCCCCACTTCTTCACTCCCAAAGTCCTCTGGGGTGTCCCAGGGAAGGGGCTCTCCAGTCAGGGGAGTGGTAGGTTGACTTATCTGGGTCTCGGTAGGAGGTGAATGGCTCTCGGCAGCATGGATTTGGGCTCTGGTGGTCATGGCTTGGGCCTCGTGGGTAGTTGCGGGTACAAAAGCAGAGGTTAGTGGCCCAATGTCATTGCCCAATACATCCTCTGCGGGCAACTCCTTCATAACGCCCATGTGGACACTGCCGACTCCAGCACCCCAGTCTAGGTGGACCTGGGCCGTGGGAATACGATAACTAGCCCCCCCCTGCAACTCGAACAGCAATAGATTGCCCAGGTCATTCCAAATTATCAATCAAGTGTCTTTGAACAAGGGTGATGGTAGCGCCACTGTCCCTGAGGCTTTGGGCAGTTTTCCCATTGACCATCACTAACTGACAATGGTGTTTCTGGTTGTCCATGATGGCAGACTAGACCAGGTGGGCTTCATATAACATGCCTAGGGGTTCCTCACAGCTTTGGCATCCCAAGCAGGGAGTACAGGATAGTCCACGTAATAGGCTGCCACCCAGGAGTTGGAGAACCCGGGGCAGGTCCAGTTGGACCTGGGGGCTTCCAGAGGGCAGTTGTTGCCCAGGTGCCATAGTTGATTGCAGTGAATACAGCGGGGCTCATTGCCAGCTGGGCATAGTGGGTTGGAGAGTATTGGTCTGCTGGAGCGTTGGTACCTGGGGGCTGCCGGTAGTGTTGTTGTCTTGTTCCAAAGGGATTGTATCCGAGATGTCGTACTTGCCGCCTTGCGAGTATAGGCATACTCGTCCGTGAGTTTGGCTGTTTCAGGTAAGGAGAGGGATCTGCGGTCCCTTACCCAATCCCTGATGTCAGTCTGGATGTGGTCATAAAATTGTTCCAGTAAAATAAGCTGCAGGACCTTATCCACTTGCGACCCAATCGGAGGCAGTGAGATGCAAGCGGCAGGCCCACTCTGCATAGGAGTATCTGTCTAATTTGCGTGAGTCTCTGAATTTTCTGCGGTACGCCTCTGGGATTACTGCGTACCGAGCTAGGAGCGCCTCTTTCACTCGTGCATAGCTGTGGATATCCTTCTATGGTACAGCCCTGAAGGCATCAGCTGCTTTGCTTGACAGTTTTCCTGATAATATCGAGACCCATTCATCAGCAGCCACTCTGTGTGAGGCACACTGGCGCTCAAAATCTGCCAGATAGCCATCGATCTCGCTTTCATTTTCGTTAAAGCATTTAAAGACCCTGAAGGGAATCTTCCACGAAGCAACTGTGCTGTTCCCTTCATTCGGTAGAATTGCTGCCATTAGCTGGTTTTCAGCCAGCCTCAGTTGTAGCTCTCGCTGTTCCCTTTGGATCGCATGCTCTGTCACACTATTGATCACCTGTAGGATGATTTCAGTAGTTGGATTTGGCCCGAACAGTGCGAGTCATTCTCTGATTTCCCTGGTGATCGGTAGTTCTGTCTCCCGACAAGTTCTCCTGGTCTAGCTCCATTAATTCAGCAATTATAACCCGCTTGGTTTTGTTGCTGGCAATCCCTCAACGAACTCCCAACAGTTCCTTTAGTGTGCTGCACTTAAGCTGTGTGTACCAGCCTTCCATTCACTATGCCTTCCTTGGATTCTCCATGCAGGGAAAAGGGATGATCCCACTGCTGCCACCAGTTGTGATGGTCTGAATATGAGTTACTGTCTGTCATTCCCTTATTCCCCTGAAGTAATATCGCCAAGAATATCGCTGGTGTCACATAATAATCCACACAGGAGCCAAAGCTTCATGCTGGAAAAACACACTTTAATGGAAAGCCAGGACACTCAATTTAAACAGCATCAAACCCCTCCTCTGAGCCAGCGAGACAATGGAGTTTTGGAAATCTACTCAACTCAATTTACAAAACAGGCTTGGTCATATGGCTTACAAGAAATCACTGTGTTTCTTTCAAGACAATAGCCTAAAGTGTTATCTTGTGTATTTTAATTAGGTAGATCAGTGTGGTAGTTAGAAGCAGACTGAATGTCTCGGGCGTGTGTGTACACATATGTCTTTGATACACATAACTGTCTACGTCCATTGTTGGGAGTAGGCATCCATGGGGATTAAGTAGCAGGGAGATAAAATAACCGAACAGTTGATGGGAAGTTCTTCACAGGTATGGAGGGTCTTAGTTATGAAGAAATATTAAAAGAATTACATTTATTTAGTCTTGAGAAGAGACGGGGGGACAAGGTTAACCTAAAAATTATATAAATGGGCTATATGAAAAATACGGTGAAAAACTGCTCTATGTAAAATACCTTCAAAAGACATGGGTGCACTGCCTCCGACTGGAGAGAAAAAAGTTCAGTCACTAGAAGCGTCAAAGTTTCTTTACTTTAAGAACTATGAATCTGTGGAACAGACTTCCTCTGGAAGTTGTCACAGCAGGAACAGTGGACCATTTTAAAAAGGGTTTAGAATGAATTCTTGAAAGTAAATGACCTTAATGCTTATGAAAATGTGTAGAAATCTGAGTCTCACTTCCTTCTGGGATTCAAGTCCCCACCTATCCCTTGGTTGAACTTGATGGACTTATGTCTTTTTTCAACCGTACTAACTATGTAACTATGTATCTGATCAGCTGCCACTGCCTGACCTCAAAACAACACATGCTCCCTGCTGAGGTGGCCTGGTGCATTCACAGCTTTATGCTACTTGTACAGATACTACAGCATATGCAAGGGAAATTACAGCAAGTTTTAATGTTGCGGATTAAGTGGTGCAATGGCAGACTGTCTGTTGCTGCAAGTACAGAAGGGAGTTCATTGCCAAATAAAAATGACTGAAATGCAAGAAGAGTTTCCTGGACATAGCCAGCACCCTCCGCAAGCCAGTATACTTTTTCAAAAGTGTTGACTGACTGAATTAATCAATCATGTGCGCCATGCATGGAGGTTATGCAAGTGTTATTTCCCCTGAATGAAGAGCGGTCACGATCTGTCTGCCATTTTCGTTGACCACCTTGCCCAGTTGAAATTGGCTAGGGGACAGTCTGCAGATATTTGCTGCTCGGTGCATATTACTGTTTGCACTACTTTCCTACCTACATTGTGACTCTTGGATGATGAGGCATGGATCTTTCATTTTTCAATCTTCTGTTTACCGGACATTTTAATAAGGCCTTTAAATGAAAAGTCACAGGTTTGGAACACTAATTATTAAACTGTACTAGCAAAATTGCAGAGGCACAATTAAATCCCCCCCTTCTACCAACACATTGCACACTGCTATTCACAATATACAATGGTAATAATGCTTTTTTAGTAGTAAAATTAATTTGCTATAGCACTGAAGGGTATCTTGCAGTCATAGTGCATTCAATAATGGGTATAATAATGGTGTTCTAGTAGTATTGCTTTTACTATAACACTGAATGGTATCTTGCAGTAAAAGATGCATTCAATAACACGGATATAACGCTCTGAAATGCTCAATTACAAACGGTAAATGGAAACAAGATTTTAGAAATAAAAGGGGGGAATTACTCAGTGTTTGAAGCACAATGTATGCTACAAACAAAACAAAAAAATACAGCTGGTTGTTCATACAGAAAAATACGAGTTTCTTGCAGGATACTGTAATACCGAACGTGCTAGCAAGCCGCATAAAATACTCCAATCTTAAATATCGATACCGAGCCTACCTTACAGTTGATAGTTCTCTGCCCAGTTGTGTTCAATACTTTATAATAGTTCAGGGATTCCACACTGCGGTAGGTCGCTTGCTTAAATCCACAGGGGTCCCATGTTGAAATAAATTGCCTGCTTGCATCCACAATACATGTCCCGGCCGGTGGCGTGGTTAGCGGAGGTAAGGGTTGAAATATTGGCGCACTGACGGAGCGGCTAGTGAAGTCACTCCTGCTTATGCGCTCAAGAAGGGGGCAGGACGAGAGTCCTGCAAGACTCCCTGAGAAAGGACAGCGTTACTGTCCAAAACGTGTTGGAGTTTTTTTGGCACCTCCAGCAATCCGTAGCTGTAGGAGTGACGTTACTAGCCACTCCGTCAGTGCGCAAATATTTTAAACCTTACCTCCGCTAACCACGCCACTGGCCGGGCGTGTATTGTGGATTAAAGCAGGTGAGTTATTTCAATGTGGGACCCTGTGGAGTTAAGCAAGTAACCTACCGCAGTGTGGGATCCCTGAACTATTATAAAGTATTGAACACAACTGGGCAGAAAACTATCAACTGTAAGGTAGGCGCGGTATCGATATTTAAGATTGTATTGCTTTTTACATAGTGCAGCAGTTCAGTCCTGCTGCGATACTGCACCCACACTAGATACAGCTTAGGGCGCTATTGCAGCAACCTTATAGATTATCTTAACGCCGCATTAAATAACAGACATAGTGACCAATCCTTCATTCATTCATTATGCTAAGCTTTCCCCCATAAAAGTCTAAAATCTACCCAATTAAATTTCCAATTTTCTCCCTGTAGTGCCACTATAACATTCCTTCAGTGTCCCTAGTAATTGGCTTGTGTCTGCAATTGTTTCTGGCAGACACAGCCACAACACATTCAATCACATCCAGAAATTAGAACACAATGGCATCTGGCTTGTTCTCAGCAGAAGGACCTGGCTGAATACATCTCCTAATTGGCTGATCAGGCTGTCTGTCAGCCTCTGAGCCAATTAAGGGCAAGTCCTCCCTCCCCCACTTCCTCCCAGTTTCATGTGATCCGTCATATTCTACCTCCCGCCTGTTTCTCCACCAATTTTTAAAGTAAAATGGCACTGGGTGCCATTTTTGCGTGATTCGTCCAAATTTCAAATTTCACGAGCAGTGTTTTGTGTGCTTGGCTCTGGGAGAAGTGTTCACAAGACAGGGACAAATTGGGAACTTAAAGCGGCCCTGGAAGAAAACCTAAAAGTGTTGTAGGTGGGGCCTCATTGACAGAAGATTGGGTAACAAAAGGAGGCAGGTACAACAGAAGAAGGCGGCGATAAAATACCACCCAGCAGAACCAAATACCATAGTACAGCACAAAATACTGCCACCCATGCCACAGTATGAAACTGTACACAAACACAAAAATGCAACAGCACTCTGCAACCAGCACTCTGCCCTGCCTCTATGCTAGAAGCTATCAGAGAACGTTAGTGTACATCAAAAAGTAATAAGCCATTCGCCACGCCAAGGCCGCCTCTATGAGTGGTCCTAACGCTAAATCCTACCTGTTATGGGCCATGACAGCCACATAAAATCCAGGGAGTGCGGGCCCAGCATGCATGCTAGGATCCACCGTGATTATTAACCCTTTTGGTGCTATAACAGCCTCCATTAAATCCAAGGATAAAGGTACCAACATGCATGCTGAGCCCACTGTGCAAGTTCAGTTTTATACTTACTCTAAGCGAGTGACTTATTACTTTTTGATCAAAATGTAAACTAGCTTCTAGCATAGAGGCAGGGCAGAGTGCTGGTTGCAGAGTGCTGTTGCATTTTTGCGTTTGTGTATTTTGCCATAGCTACGTGCACCTTGTGTTTCTGTACAGTACGAAACTGTAACATCTTCCGGAGGATGGCAATAGACCTGACAGAACAACAGATGTACAGGCTGGAGGACACCTGGGAAATAGTGACCATAAAATAATAATCTTCCAATTGTCATTCAAAAGAGTGTTTCTTCAGGGAGGAACAAAAATACCAAACTTCAAAACAGGAAAATGTAGCCAACTAAGAGAGGCTATAGGCCTAAGTAACTGGGACAAAATCCTTAAAAAATAAAAATACAGCCACAAAATGGGATATTTTAAATAAATATCCTAAAATCTAATTGTGAGAGTCATACCTTATGGGAATAAAAGGTTAAGGAACAAGAAAAAAATCAATGCAGATAAATAGAACTGTAAAGAAAGCAATAAATGACAAAAAGAAAGCAGTTAAATCACTAAAACAGGAGGGTAGCGAGGAAGCACTGAAAAAAATATAAGGACAAAAATAAAATATGTAAAAAACTAATAAGCAGCCAAACTAGAGTCCGAATGATTAATTGCCAAAGACAGCAAAACTAACCCTAAAATGTTCTTAAAGTATATAGATGTTAAAAGTATAAATCTGATGGTGTTGGTCCTCTATAGAGTAATGAGGGGGGAGTCGCAGAGAGCGATGAGGACGGAGTAGAGTTAAGCGAACCCGAACTATATAGTTCGGGTTCGTACCGAATTTTGTGGTGTTCGGACCTGAACCCGAACATTTTCAAAAAAGTTTTTAGTTAAAAAAGTGGTCATCCTGATCAACCAAGCCTATTTTATATATATTTGACATTTCTGAGGTGAAATAGAGAATCCGTGTAATTTTGGGGAAAAAACGTATTCCTTGTCCACAAAACAGTTCTGCATACCCCGTCCAACGACATATTTTATATTTCTGCATGGAAATAGTGCTTCTTTGTTTGTTATAGGAAAAAAATGTTATTCAAGGTCTACCAAACAGTCTGAAATACCCATTAAAACCACCTATTTTACATTGCTGCTGTGAAATACAGCATAAGTGTATTTTTTTACAAAAGAGTGGTAATCCTGATCCACAGAGCATCTTGAAATACACCGCCTAAATACCGATTTCACATTACAGCTGAGAAATAGTGCATTATTCTTTTTTGTGTGAAAAAAGCAATATTCTTGCTTCACAAAGCAGTTATACATACACGGTACAAATACCTAATTTAATTTACAGCAGTAAAAAACTGCATTTTGGGGTTTTATTGAAAAAGGCTGTGTTTTAGGCCGAAAAAAGAGTGGTGCATCCGTCGTTTAAATAATTATTTCCAATTTATAACAGTCTAATACTGCATTTGGGAATTTTGGTGACCAAATCCGTGTTCTGGGTCCCCAAATCTGGTGTTCATACATAGTATAAATATCTACTGTTAATGTACAGCAGTTAAAAACTGCATTATGGGGTTTTATTGAAAAAAGCCGTATTTTAGGCCGAAAAAACGCTTGTGTATCCGTCGTTTAAATAATTATTTCCAATTTATAACAGTCTAATACTGCATTTGTGAATTTTGGTGATGAAATCCGTGTTCTGGGTCCCCAAATCTGGTGTCCATACATCGTAGAAATATCTACTGTTAATGTACAGCAGTTAAAAACTGCATTTTTGGGTTTTATTGAAAAAAGCCGTGTTTTAGGCCGAAAAAACTGTTGTGCATCGCGCGTATAAATAATTAATTTCAATTTACAGAAGTGAAATACAAATTTTCTGTATTTTATTTCAAAAAATACTTTTTCATGTTTCACAAACCACTTGTGCATACAGCGTACCAAAAAAATGTTTTACATTTCCGCATAGAAATTGAGAATCAGTGTATTTTGGGCACAAAAACATTATTCTGGGTCCACAGAGCATTTTTTTGACACGGGCACTGCCATAGCGAACGTAATTGTCGACTAGTGGCAGGTAAATTGACACCGGAGAGAGACCAATCTTTCCGCTTGGTGGGGGAACGCAAATAATGAGGAGAACATCAAATAAGGGACGTGGACATGGTCGTGGTGGTGTTGATGGAGCTCCTGTTGCTGGGAGAGGACGTGGCTGTTCAGCGCCAACTAACGCACTAAGTCAGACACCTTCCTCTTGTGCGAGTAGGTGATAGAATCTGCAGCGTTATTTGATAGGCCCAAATGCCACTCTACGGATGGTGAAGCCAGAACATGTACGATAGTAGATTGGGTGGCTGACAGTGCCTGCAGTTCCTTCACAGTATCTAACACTCCTCTGCAGACAGCTCAGAGTTGGCACCTGCAGCCCATGCCCTTCAGTCTTCCACCTCCCCCCCTTGCAAATCAGCCAAGCAGTCAGAGCCCCAAATCATGCAGGAAAGTCTCATGCTTTTTGATGACTCTGTTGGCAGGGTTTCCCTGGCCCATCCACCTAGCCCTGCCCCAGAAGAGGAAGGCCTTGAATGCACTGATGCTTAACCACTTTTGTTGCAGGATGAGGACATGGGAATACCGCCACAAAACGTCTCTGATGATGACGAAACACAGGTGCCAACTGCTGTGGCTTTCTGCAATGTGCAGACGGACGAGGAGGGCAGGGGTCATGAATGGGTGGAAGATGATGTGGAGGATGATGAAGTCCTAGACCCAGACTGTACTGAAGGTCGTGCTAGTGAGACGTGCAGTTCTGAGAAAGAGGCGGTGGTCGCAACAGCACAGTAAAAGACAGAGCAGGGTGCAAAAGTGCAGCGGCCGTTCCAGAGACAGTACACCTGCTACTGTCCACCGCACGCAGGCACCGAGCACACCAAAGCCTGCTTCAAGGAGTTCATTGGCGTGGCAGTTCTTCACACAATGTTCTGACGACAAGACACAAGTGGTTTGCATGTTGTGCCATCAGAGCCTGAAGCTAGGCATAAACGTTCTTAACCTGAGCACAACCTGCATGACCAGGCATCTACATGCAAAGCATGAACTGCAGTGGAGTAAACACCTTAAAAACAAGGAACTCTCTCATGCTCCTCCTGCTCCCTCTTCTGTTGCTGTCTCGGCCTCTCCCTCCACCTCTGGCGTCACCGTGGCACCTGGCGATCAGCAAACAGAGGATGTTCCACCAACACCACCACATACGACACCATCACCAAGCATCTCCACCATGTTACACGGCAGCATTCAGCTGTCCATCTCCCAAACATTGGAGAGAAGGAGGAAATACCCACCTACCCACCCTCGAGGCCTGGCCCTGAATGCCAGCATTTTAAAATGTCTTGCCTTTGAAATGCTGTCATTCCGTCTGGTGGAGACGGACTGTTTCAAGCAGCTGATGGCGGTGGCTGTCCCCCAGTACGTTGTTCCCAGCCGCCACTACTTTTCCAGGCGATCCGTCACTTCCCTGCACAACCAAGTGGAGGATTAAATCAAGTGTGCACTGCACAACACAATCTGTGGCAAGGTTCACATAACCACAGATACATGGACCAGTAAGCACGGTCAGGGTCGCTATATCTCCCTAACTGCACACTGGGTAGTGGCGGCTGGGCCCGAGGCGGATAGAGGTTTGGCGAATGTCCTTCCACCAACGAGGATCGTAGAGCATGATTCGTTGCCTCCTGTTGCTTCCTCCTCCTACTCTGCATCATCTTCCTCCTCCTCCTACTCCTCTTCTACCACCCCTACATCCGGTCATCGAAAGAATCTCATCCCCAACTTCAGCACAGCCCAGTGTAAACGTTAGTAGGCGATTTTAAAACTCATGTGTTTAGGTGACGAACCCCACACCGCACAGGAGCTTTGGAGGGGCATAGAACAGCAGACTGATGAGTGGTTGCTGCCGGTGAGCCTCAAGCCCGGCCTGGTGGTGTGCGATAATGGGCGAAATCTCGTTGCAGCTCTGGGACTAGCCAGTTTGATGCACATCCCTTGCCTGGCATATGTGCTGAATCTGGTGGTGCAGAAGTTTCTTAAAAACTACCCAGACATGTCAGAGCTGCTGCTGAATGTGCGGTCTGTATGTGCGTGCTTTTGGCGTTCTTACCCTGCTGCTGCAGAGTAACTTCGGCCTTCCTGCTCACCGCCTCATATGCAACATGCCCACTAGGTGGAACTCCACCTTACATGTGCTGGGGAGACTGTGCGAGCAGCAGCAGGCGATAGTGGAGTTTGAGATGCAGTATGCACGGGTCAGTCGCTCTGCGGATCAGCACCACTTCACCACCAGTGACTGGGCCTGCATGCGAGACCTGTGTACCTTGTTGCGGTCTTTGGAGTACTCAATCAACATGGCCAGTGCTGATGACATCATTGTTAGCATTACAATACCCCTTCTATGTCTCCTTGAAAAAAATATTATGGCGATGATGGAAGAGGATGGGGCACAGGAGGAGGAGGAAGAGGGGGCATTTCACAGGGTTTCAGGCAGGTCATACAGAATTGGCTCAGAGGGTGGGTTCCTGCACCAGCAGAGGCCAGGTACACATGTGGACAGCCAGGGAACACTTCTGGAGGACGAGAAGGATGAGGTAGAGGAGGAGGAACCGGTTTAACTGCAGGGTGGCATCCTACGCAGCTCAGGGCCATCACTGTAGCGTGGCTGGGGGGATACAGAGGACACAGACGATACACCACCTACAGAGGACAGCTTATTGTTACCTCTGGGCAGCCTGGCACACATGAGCGACTACATGCTGCAGTGCCTGCGCAACGACAGCAGAGTTGCCCACATTTTAACTTGTGCTGACTACTGGGTTGCCACCCTGCTGGATCCCCGGTACAAGGACAACTTGCCCACGTTAATTCCCGCATTGGAGCGTGATAGGAAGATGCGGAGGTGCTGGCCTGCCCTGCGGCCAGTGTATTGTCTGAACGTGTATTTAGCACGGTAGGGGGCATCATTACAGACAAACGCAGCCGCCTGTCCACAGCCAACGTGGACAAGCTCACGTTCATTAAAATGAACCAGGCATGGATCCCACAGGACTTGTCCGTACCTTGTGCAGAATAGTTATTTATAACTGCCTCGCCCTCAACCATACATTCTTGTACTCCAGGGCACTTCTTTATTGAATCCTCTTTTTTTTTAATTGTACCATTATTTTGGGGGCAACCCCAAGTTGAATGAACCTCTCCTCTGTCTGGGTGTCAGGGGCCTAAAATTATGTCAATCGCCTACTGCTTTGGTGGGTGACATCAAGCTTAATTTCTACTATGGGACCTCTCTCCTCTGTCAGGCTGCTGGGGCCTAAATAACTGAAAGTGTCCTTTTCCACTGCTGGGTGACATGAAGCCTGATTTTCTGCTATGGGACCTCTCTGTCTGGGTGCCAGGCGCCTACATGTCAGATAATCACCTCTTGCTTTGGTGGGTGACATTATCCTCTTTATACTGTCAAATGACCGCCCCATTGGCTGGTTGTCAGGAGCCTATATTTTGTTTCATCGCTTGCTGCATTGGTGGGAGACATTAAACTATTTTAACTGTCAAATGACCGCCCCATTGTCTGGTTGTCAGGGGCCTATATTTCGTTTCATCGCTTTCTGCATTGGTGGGAGACATTAACCTCTTTTTACTGTGAAATGACCTCTCCTCTGTTTGGGTGTCAGGGGCCTACATAAATGATAATGACCTGTTCCATTGCAGGTTGACCTAAGGCCTGTGTTGCTGTTAATGGACCGCTCTCTTCTTTGTGGATGCCATGGTCCTGAATTAGTGAATAAGGCCTGTGGCACTACTGGGTGAAATCAATACTGTTTTGGCATGATTGTAACTCTCCTCTTTATGGGTGACATGGGTCTGAATCTGTGAATAAGGCCTGTGGCATTGCTGGGTGAAATCAATACTGTCTTGGCATGATTTTAACTCTCCTCTTTGTGGGTCCTGTGGGCCTGAATGTTTGAATGAGGCCTGTGGCCCTGCAGGCAGACATGATTCCTTCTTGGCTCTGATGTCAACTTCAACTCCCATGTATGGTTGCCATTATTGGCCCGAGTCTGTGAGTGAGGCCTGTGACACTGCTGGCAGACATGAATCCTTCTTGGCTGTGATGTGAACTTCTACTCCCGTGTATGGTTGCCATGGCCCTGAGTCTGTGAATGAGGCCTGTGGCACTGCAGGCAGACATGAATCTTTTTGGCAGTGATGAAAACTTCAACTCCCATAGCATTCCCATCTGACGCCACCCCAACGTCCTATTCCACCTCCTCCTCCAAGTTGCCAATTGATATTGGCTAATTTTTATTTTATTTTATTTGAAGTCATTTCCCATTTCCAAATTTGTTTCCAGGGGATTTACCTTCATTTTGATGCCTTTTGCAGCCCTCTAGCCCTTTCCAGGGCTATTTTAAGTGCCCAAAAGTTTGGGTCACCATTGACTTCAATGGGGTTTGGGTTCGGGGTCAAGTTCTGGTCGAGTTCGGATCCCAAACCCGAACATTTTCCTGAAGTTCGGCCGAACTTCTCAAACCCGAACATCCAGGTGTTCGCTCAACTGTAATGAGGAGAAAGCAAGGCTATTAAAAACTTTTTTCTCCACTGTATTCACTAAGGAAAATAAACTGTCAGATGAAATGCAGAATGTAAAAGTAAATTCCCATTAACCTCTTAAGGACCGGAGTTTTTTTTTTTTGCGTTTTCGTTTTGCGCTCCCTGCCTTCCCAGAGCCATTACTTTTTTACTTATCAATTCCCATAGCCATATGAGGGCTTGTTTTTGTGGGACAAGTTGCACTTTCCAACGCCACCATTTAATATTGCATATGATGTAGTTGGAAGCGGTAAAAAAATTCCAAACGGGGTGAAATTCCCAAACAAAAAAAAAGCAATTCCACCACAGTTTTGCAGGTTTTTAAATTCCGACGTTCGATGTACAATAAAACTGAGCAGTTACTTTTATTCTACAGGTCAGTACGAATCCGACGATAGATATATGTATAGGTTTTCTTGCGTTTTGATGAAAAAATGAAAAAAAATTCAAAAGTGGGAAAAAATCAGTTTAACTTTTTTGTCGCCATATTTTGACCCCTATAACTTTTTTGTAATTATGTGAACGGAGCTGTATGGGGGCTCATTTTTTGCGACGCAATCTGATCTTTTCATTGATACCATTTTGGGGTGTGTATGACGCTTAATTTTGGAGGAAATGAAGCGTCCAGAAAAGGAGAATCGGCCATTTGGACGCTTTTTTCTGTTTTTCTATTTACCGTATAGGAAATATTTTTTGATTATTTTTATAGTATGAGCGTTTTCGTGCATTGCGACACCCATGATGTGTATTTTTTTATTTTTTTATTTTATTTTCATTTAGGCAAAAGGGGGTGATTTGAACTTTTATGTTTTTTTAATTTATTTATTTTTAAACATTTTTTTTACACTTTTGTATAGTTCCCATAGGGAACTATAACATGCAATCATTAGATTGCTATTCTCATACATTCCAATGCAATAGCATTGAAATATATGAGAAAATCGCATATTTCCAGTGGAGCCTATTACAGGTTAGGCTCCATAGAAAATACTATGCAGCAGCCTGGGTTTCATTCATAGAGACCTAGGCTGCTACAGGCATGCTCCGCCTTCTCCAATGGCCACACGGAGGAGTCGAAGCACAAACCGAAAGTGAAACTTTCGGTTTGTGCGTGCTCAGATACCGTGACCACGGCATCTGAGGAAATTTACCACGGCATCTGAGGGGTTAAATGACCGCGATCAGCATCGCTGCTGGTCACAGATATGAGCCACAGGTGTCTGCTTTAAGAAGCAGGTAGCCACCTGCGGCTATGGCGCCCACAGTGGGCAGGAGCGGGTGCCATCTTTAAAGACCGGACACAGGGCGTACATGTATGTCCTGTATCCTTAAGAGGTTAAGAGTGCCTTGTCTGACCCAGGAAGAAGTACAGCGGCTTCTTAAAAAGATTAAAATGGACAAATCGCCAGGACCAGATGGCATACGTCCCTGTATCCTAAGACAATTAAGTAATGTCATAGCAAGACCCTTATTTCTGATATTTAAGGACTTAATACTGACAGGGAGTGTTCCACAAGATTGGCGCATAGCAAATGTGGTGCCAATATTCAAAAAGGGTCCAAAAACAGAGCCCGGAAACTATAGGCCAGTAAGTTTAACATCTGTCGTGGGTAAACTGTTTGAGAGTTTTCTAAGAGAAGCTATCTTGGATAAATATATTTGCCGTTCAGCGGTGCAGTTATACATGTCAGAAAAGGCTTTAGAATATATAACTGCACTGCTGAAGGGCAAATATATTTTTCTTTTCCACTTATACATTACACAAAAGGCTTTAGAACATATAACTGCACTGCTGAACGGCAAAAATATTTTTCTTTTTTCCACTCATACAGGACAAAAAAGGCTTTAGAACATATAACTGCACCGCTGAACGGCAAATATATTTTTCTTTTTTCCACCACACAAAAGGCTTTAGAATATATAAGTGGAAAAAAGCGGTGCAGTTATATATTCTAAATCCTTTTGTGGCGTGTATAAGTGGAAAAAAAAAATATATTTGCCCTTCAGCAGTGCAGTGATATATATACTAAAGCCTTTTCTGACGTGTATAAGTGGAAAAAAGAAAAATATATTTGCAGCTCAGCGGTGCAGTTATATATTCTAAAGCTTTATTTGGTGTGTATAAGCAGAAAAAATAAAAATATATTTGCCTTTCAGAGGTGCAGTAATACACACCAAAAAAGACTTTAGAACATATAACTGCACTGCTGAACAGCAAACATATTTTTCTTTCTTCCACTTATACAGTACACAAAAGGCTTTTCTCTCCTCTTCTATCAGTTCATTGAATATATTTGCTGTTCAGCGTTGCAGTTATATGTTCTTAAGCCTTTTGTGACGTGTATAAGTGGAAAAAAGAAAAATATATTTGCAGCTCAGCGGTGCAGTTATATATTCTAAAGCCTTTTGTGGCGTGTATAAGTGGAAAATATAAAAATATCTTTGCCTTTCAGAGGTGCAGTAATACACACCAAAAAAGACTTTAGAACATATAACTGCACTGCTGAACAGCAAAAATATTTTTCTTTCTTCCACTTATACAGTACACAAAAGGCTTTTCTCTCCTCTTCTATAAGTTCATTGAATATATTTGCTGTTCAGCGTTGCAGTTATATGTTCTTAAGCCTTTTGTGGCGTGTATAATTGGGAAAAAATATGTTACTTACGGGTAATGGTATTTTCCTGAACCCACGACAGCACCACGAGAGAGGATGGATCCGCCCCCAAAGACAGGAAACCTGCGACACAAAAAGGCGGAGACTCCTCTCTGCCCTCAGTATGGACTCCACCGATTTGAGGAACTCCGCCATCTAGTTTAGTCTTATATAATAGTCCTTATGTCTAAAAAGTCTTTTTTTTTTTTTTTTGCTGCAACACCCGTGAACATTTAACGAAGAACAAAAGAAGAAGAAGAAGAAGAAGAAGAAGAAGGAGGGAAAATCAGGGTGCTGTCGTGGGTTCAGGAAAATACCATTACCCGTAAGTAACTTATATTTTACCCCTCACCCACGACAGCACCACGAGAGAGAGCCAAGGAGGCTTAGGGTGGGATAACAGCAGAAAGAACCGAAGTCCCAAAAGCTAAATCAGCTGGTGAATTTATAAGTAATCGATAGTGATTGTAAAAGGTCGAGGGCGAAGACCAGACTGCAGCTTTACAAATATCCTCAATGGACACTGCTGATCGTTCTGCCCAGGAAGTAGAAACTGCTCTGGTTGAGTGAGCGTGCAGATCTTCAGGAGGATCTTTTCCTGATGATGAGTATGCCAACCTGATTGCTGAGGTGATCCATCTCGCCAGCGTCTTCTTTGATGCCTGATGACCCTTATTCTTACCCTGAAAAGAATAAATAGCGAAGGCGATTTTCTCCATTCTCTAGTCTCATCCAGGTATTGAATGAGACATCGTCTGACATCTAAACAATGGAAAGCCTTCTCCTTCTCTGAAGTAGGATTTTCAAAAAAGGTTGGGAGGATAATCTCCTGGGTTCTATGAAAACTAGACGCCACTTTTGGCAAAAAGCTGGGTCCGGCTTGAGAATGACCCTATCCTGAAAGATAGTGGTGTAAGGAGGGTTAATGGAAATGGCCTGAATTTCAGAAACTCTCCGGGCTGAGGTAAGGGCCACTAACAGACATAGCTTCAGAGAAAGGTATTTAACATTTAACTGGCTAATAGGCTCAAATGGAGGGCCCGTCAGGGCCTGCAAAACTATGTTTAGGTCCCAGGGAGCTACCTTACATGGAACCATCAACCTTGTCCTAGAGATTGCTTTAAAAAAATGTACAATCCAGGGGTCTAATGCCAACCGAATATTAAAAAGAGCTGATAAGGCTGAAACCTGCACCTTTAACGTACTGGGAGAAAGACCCAATTCCAACCCCTTCTGCAGGAACTCCAATACCACATTAATTGAAGGAGCTGCAGGAAGATTATTGAACTGAAGACCTGCGAAAGGAAGGAATTTACCCCAGGTTCTAGCATAGATGGACCTGGTTATACTCTTCCTACTATTTAAAAGGGTGTTAGTAAGGTTGGCTGAAAACCCTCGTTTACTCAAAAGTTGCCGCTCAAGTTCCACGCCGTCAAGTGCAACCTGTCCACCTGAGGATGACAAATAGGACCCTGGACTAACAGACCCTGACTGCTGGGGAGGACCCAGGGATCTGTCACGGACATCGTCCTCAACCATGTGAACCATGGACGTCTCGGCCAGAAGGGGGCAATTAAGATCACTCTTGCCTGATCTTCTCGATCTTTCTCAGGACCCTCGGGATCAGGGGAAAAGGTGGAAAAGCGTAAGCTAGGACAAAATTCCATCTGTGGAGAAAGGCATCTAGACCACAGGGGGACCCCTCTGGGGACAGGGAAAAAATCTCCTTAGTTTTGTGTTCTGAACCGTAGCAAAAAGATCTATCTCTGGACAGCCCCATAATCTGGTGATCTGACTGAAAACCCTCCTGTCCAGAGACCATTCTGCCTGGGAAACTGTATAACGACTCAAGAAATCTGCCTTGACATTTTCTATCCCCTTTATGTGTACTGCAGAAATTGAACGGCATTGCCCCTCCACCATCCTTATGATGGAACTCAGGGTTTCCATCAGACACTGGCTCCTTTTCCCCCTGCCTGTTTATATAGGAAACAACCGTCGTGTTGTCGGACATGATTCGCAGATCCTTGCCCCTGCAAAGCTGAAGAACCTTCTTCACTGCTTGTTCTACAGCTAGTAACTCTTTCACATTTGAGGAAGCTGACCGGATGTTCCCTTCCCATCTTCCCTGAAACGCCATATCTTGAATATGAGCCCCCAACCCCAAGGACTTGCATCCGTGGTAAGGCATATAATGTTGTCCTTTTTCCATGGAAGGCCCTGAACTAAGTCTCTCTGTTCATCCACCATTCCAGGCTCAATAACGCCTGAGCAGAAAGAGAAAATTTCATTTCCAACGGAAGACTTCCCTTTGCCAAGTCTCCAGGATCTCCCATTGTAGCGGCCTCGTGTGAACCTGGGCCCAGCCGACTGCCGGAATACATGATGTCAGGCTTCCCAGAATTGACATACCTTTTCTTAAGGTGACCCGTGGCTGATGAAACAGATTCCTGATCTTTTGCTGGATGGACAGTATCTTTTCTTCTGGTAAAAACATCGCTGCTGGACAGAGTCCAGAATCAGTCCCAAAACAGTTGACACTGAGAATCCAACCGAGTTCCTCTAGTATTCCCCTCACTTCCTGAACCGCAATCTCGCATGCCATCTGGGTTGCCGCTACGATCAAGAAATCGTCGAGGTAAGGAATAAAAAGAATGTCCTTCCTCCTGACATACGCTGACATCTCTGCTACCACTTTGGTGAAGACTCGCGGAGCCATTGCTAGGCCAAAGGGAAGTGCCTGAAATTGCCAGTGTGTCAATCCCTCCTCCATCTTTATGGCAAACCTTAGAAACCTCTGATAGTCCTTGTGTATGGGAATATGGAGGTAGGCGTCTTTTAGGTCTAGAACCGCCATAAAGCATCCTGGAAAAAGAAGGCTTATCGTGAAGTTTATTGTCTCCATTCTGAACTTCTTTGCCTGGAGAAACCGATTCAATCTTTTTAGATTGATAATCGTTCTGAACGATCCGTCTGGTTTTTTTACTAAAAAGAGAGAGGAATAGAATTCCTCTCCCTCCTGTCCTCTTGGAACCGGTACTACAACCTCCTTCTGAACAAGAGTAACTACTTCTGATTTTATAGACTCCCCCTCCCTCCGAGCTAAATTTGTCTCCATAAATCTTCCTGGAGGAAATTCGCGGAACTCTAGTTTTAAACCGTCCCTTAGTGTATCCAAAATCCATGGGCTGTTTGAGATATTTTCCCAGGCAGGAAGAAAAAATCTTAACCTTCCCCCTACCTGGGCCCTGGCGTCATTGCTGATCATTCTTTTTTTATGGCTTAGATTGTTTGTTGAAAAAGAAGGATCTATTACCCTCTCTACGCGGTTTCGACTTATAGCATCTGTCTTCCTTGGATTCTTCTTTGTTATTCCGAAATGATCTAAAGGCCCGAAAGGAACGACTAGATCTATCCCTGGAAAAAAAGGGCTGACCTGGGAATTTTTTCTTTTTATCAGCGGCCTTTTCTAACAAGTCATCTAATGCAGGCCCAAATAAATAGTCTCCCTCACAAGGAAGGTCGCATAGCCTCTTCTTAGATTGCAAATCACCCTTCCAGTTTTTTAACCATAAGGCCCTGCGGGCTGAATTTAGTAGCCCGCTGCCCGGGCTGATAGTCTAACCGCATCTACCGAAGCATCTGCCAGGAAATCAACTCCTTTTTTAATCGTGGGGAGACTAGCTAGAATGTCCTCTCTGGGACTCTTATTCTTGATTAATTCCTCCAGCTCTGAAATCCAAACAATTAATGATCTGGCCGTACAAGTAGAGGCTACCGAGGGACGAAAGGAGGAGGTAGACGCCTCCCAAGCTCCCTTTAAAAACCCATCAGCTTTTTTGTCAAGAGGGTCCTTAAGGGAACCCATATCATCAAAAGGGAGCGCCGCCTCCTAGCCTCTTTTGAAATGGCCACATCAATTTTTGGAGCCTTATTCCAAGAGGCAGATGCCTCCTCTGTAAAGGGATATTTTCTTTTAAATTATTCGAAATAAACACTCTCTTATTTGGCTTACGCCATTCCTCTTTGATTAGTGCAGAGACATTGTCATGCAAAGGGAAGGATCTAGCCTGCTTAGTCTGTAGACCCCCAAACATAAAGTCCTGGACCGACTTAGACTCCTTTTCCTCCTCTATACCCATCGTAATTCTGATGGCTACCAACAGTTTATCTATATCTTCTACTGGGAAAAAAGTACATCTGACTTCATTATCCTTTAAATCGGAGGAGGGAGAGGAAAGGTCGGAATCTATAGAAACAGAACGGTGCTCCTCTTCATGATCTGACTCCGTTAACACAGTCTTTGACACTTTCTTTTTGAATATAGAAGAAGACTCCTGTTTTTTTGAGGATAATGAAGCATTGACTTCCGTGCGAATTAATTTCTGAAGACAATTATAAAAAGAGGGTGTTTCTTCTGCCACTGTTTTATCGATACATTGCTGGCAAAGCTTTTTGCTATAATCAGAGGGCAGGGCTGTTCTGCATAAAGCACACTCCTTGTGACGTTTTTTGGACAGGGCTTTTTTAGGTTTTTCCTACGGGAAAACACATAAAACAGAACAGTTTTCCCCATTAATAAGCTGAACAAGAAACAAAATGGGGCTCAACAGCCTCTCACCCATCCTACTACCGAGACAGGGGTGGCCGCCGGGTTTTCAGCTTGTTCCCTTCTTTCTTCCTCCATCCTGGTTCACAGGGCTTCAGACACTGCACACACCTCTGCAGTGGACACCGGCAGCTTGAACGGGTTACTGAGCCTTTTAAACTCCCCCTTCACACAGCAGCTATTTCCGCTGCTGTGCCCTCCACGCCTCACTCTCATACCCGGAAGTTGGTAGGACGTGACGACATTAGGCTCCTCCCCCTTCCGGCCGAATCCTCTGCACTTCCTGGTTGTATCTAACGCTGGACGCTGTTCGTGCTGAGACCGCACCGCAGCGTCGTGCCCCCAGCGCTCAGGAACTACTGCCATTGCGCCTCTGCAGAACCCCTGCGCACCCCGTGCCGCATTAAGTAAGGTGGGTCCCAGGAACTCCGGGCAGCCGAGGGAGAGAGAGGACGAACGCAGGCTTCCCTCAAAGACAGGAAACCATACTGAGGGCAGAGAGGAGTCTCCGCCTTTTTGTGTCGCAGGTTTCCTGTCTTTGGGGGCGGATCCATCCTCTCTCTCGTGGTGCTGTCGTGGGTGAGGGGTAAAGAAAACTATATTTGCCGTTCAATGGTGCAGTTATACACTACACAAAAGGCTTTAGAAAAAATATCAGCACCGCTGAACTGCAAATATATTTTTCTTTTTCCCACTTATACACGGCATAAAAGGCTTTAGAACATATAACTGCACTGCTGAACGGCAAAAATAATTTTCCTTTTTCCATTCATACAGGACAAAAAAGGCTTTAGAATATATAACTGCACCACTGAACGGCAAATATATTTTTCTTTTTTCCACTTATACACTACACAAAAGGCTTTAGAATATATAAGTGGAAAAAAGAAAAATATATTTGGCGTTCAGCAGTGCAGTTATATATTCTAAAGCCTTTTGTGTCGTGTATAATTGGAAAAAAGAAAAATATATTTGCCGCTCAGCAGTGCAGTTATATGTTCTAAAGCCTTCTGTGGCATGTATAATTGGAAAAAAGAAAAATATATTTGCCGCTCAGCAGTGCAGTTATATATTCTAAAGCCTTTTGTGTCGTGTATAAGTGGAAAAAAGAAAAATATATTTGCCCTTTAGCAGTGCAGTTATATATTCTAAAGCCTTTTGTGACGTGTATAAGTGGAAAAAAGAAAAATATATTCGCAGCTCAGCGGTGCAGTTATATATTCTAAAGCCTTTTGTGGCGTGTATAAGTGGAAAAAAATATATATATTTCCCGTTCAGAGGTGCAGTAATACACGCCAAAAAAGGCTTTAGAACATATAACTGCACCTCTTAACGGCAAATATATTTTTCTTTTTTCCACTTATACACGCCAAAAAAGGCTTTAGAATATATAAGAGGAAAAAAGAAAAATATATTTGCCTTTCAGTGGTGCAAATATATATCCTAAAGCCTATTGTGTTGTGTATAAGTGGAAAAAAGAAAAATATGTTTGCTGTTCAGCGGTGCAGTTATATGTTCCAAATCCTTTTGTGGAGTATATAAGTAGAAAAATAAAACTATATTTGCCGTTCAGCGGTGCAGTTATATGTTCTAAAGCATTTTGTGGAGTGTATAAGTAGAAAAAAGAAAAATATATTTGCTGTTCAGTGGTGCAGTGATATGTTCTAAAGCCCTTTTTGTCGTGTATTAGAGGCAAAAGGAAAAAATATATTTTCTGTTCAGCGGTGCAGTTATTTGTTCTAAAGCCCTTTTTGTGTGTATTAGTGGGGAAAAAAGGACTTATTAGCCGTTGTGTGTTGAAGTGAGAAAATTGCAGACTTTTTTGGGGTGTTTTAATTTCCTTTTTATTTATTTATTTGATCTAACAGTATGACAGAGAAGTGCCAGGCCCTGCACAGGGGAGTGGCAGAGGCCTAAATATTTCTGGCGCTGGCACAGGTGTCAGCAGAGTAAGGGGCTGTGGCAGCAGGAGTCGTAGCGAGAGGCCTGAGCTCCCGGTTTCCTCTAGCGGTCGTGTCTTTACCAGCAACCCAGCTGTTCTTGAATGGTTGACTCGGTCATCTCTGTTTTGGATCCACTCCTGTGTATTTTGACATTAGCAACACTGATGGATTACTGATTACTGACCAAATGCTGAACGAGTGAAGGCGGATGCTCAATAGACAGGATCCGTTTTTTGGGGGTTATTATTCTGACAGATCAGAGACATAAACACAAACTTACTGCTGACACCCTCTCCACTCGGCAGTTACAAAAGAGACCGGCACTCGCTGAGCTTATTCTTTTCTTTTATTCTTGCCACATAGAGGAACAAGTAACGCGTTTCAACTCGATATGAGTCTTTATCAAACTGATAAGTATAATTCAAACATACAAACATTTAAATAGACTGCCTGCCACCACGTCACCGGATGTGACGTTTCGTAACTAAGGAGACATTTACACAAAACTAAAAGGCCAGACCTATCTGACAAGTACAATGGGAATTGCACAGAGGAATGTTATTCAACAAAGTAACAGAGATAGCATGTGGGAATGTAAGTAATAAACAGGATGCTAGAAACAAACACATAATGGATATGTTACAATAAACGTAATATGATTAGTACAATTGTTAGGGTTACATATAGGGCAGCCATAAAGACCTGTAGAGGTAATCACCACTCACATCATGTTTTCTGTAAAAGAAACAAAACACTATATTTTATGGTCATATGGAACAGTGTGCATTCATAAAAAGGCATTCAATTCATATTCACGGTTTATGCCCTTTGGCTCCAGGGTTTGTAACCTATGGATCCAAAAGGCCTCCCGTTTTTTTAGAAGTGTAATCCTTTTGCCTCCCCGACAGGGTGACTGCACCTGTTCTAAAATCTGAAAGCATAACTGTGAGGGAGCCAAAGGGCCTAAGGCCCCTTTCACACCTGCGTTCTTCTTTTCCGGCATAGAGATCCGTCGTCGGGTCTCTATGCCGGAAAAATCCTGATCAGGATCATCCCCATGCATTCTGAATGGAGAGAAATCCGTTCAGGATGCATCAGGATGACTTCAGTTCAGGACCGGAGCGTTTTTTGGACGCAGCAAATACCGCAGCATGCTGCGCTTTTTGTTCCGTCCAAAAATCCGGAACACTTGCCGCAAGGCCGGATCCGGAATTAATGCCCATTGAAAGGCATTAATCCGGATCCGACCGTAAGCTAAACGTCGTTTCGGCGCATTGCCGGATCCGACATTTAGCTTTTTCTAACTGGTTACCATGGCAGCCAGGACGCTAAAGTCCTGGTTACCATGGTAAAATGTAGCAGGGAGCGGGGGAGCAGCATACTTACATTCCGTGCGGCTCCCGGGACGCTCCAGGATGACGTCAGGGCGCCCCAGTGCATGGATCCTCAGAACGCAAGTGTGAAAGGACCCTAAACCGTGAATATGAACTGAATGCCCTTTCATCCGGTGACGTAGTGGCAGGCGGTCTATTTAAATGTCTGTATGTTTGAATTATACTTATCAGTTTGTTAAAGACTCATATTGAGTCGAAATGTGTTACTTGTTCCTCTATGTGGCAAGAATAAAAGAAAAGAATAATATTGCATCCAGCTCAGTGAGTGTCGGTCTTTTCTGTAGCTGCATTTATGGGATGCCGTCCCGCACGCTATACCACAGAGGCCGATCACTTAATTCGCCTACAGTGAGGATAGGGCACGTGAAATGGTGTCCCAAGTTACCGCCAGCGCTGAATTCCTGAAGATCCCTCCAGCTGTATTACGGAGTCGAGACCTTGATAAGGAATCCAACTGGTGGCGTGGGAACTGCATGAGGTTACTTTGGCAGAGTACTGCAGACTGCAAAGGATTTCACGTGGATTGTGGGTAAATCTCAGACCAAATTTTTTTGTGAAAATACCAATTTTTGCACTAAATTTGCAAGCATTTTGAATAAGTGTTCATATGACTTAATGGTTCTTACCATTGAATACTTAACTAATGCCATCACTGAGACCAAGTCAAAATTGTTATCAATTAAGCAACAATTGTGTGATACATTAGCAGCTGATGATCTTGCTGCACTCAAATCTAAGATTGAAAAACCTTGCTCTGATCTTAAGAAAGACATTGAGCTTACTAAACGTAACAAATTTACAAGAGACTCTGAGGACTATCAAAATAAAAAAAGTTTATAGATGGCAAGACTCCTTTGGGACTGCGATTCCCGTTTCAAGACATCCCACACGGCGAATGGACCCCCAGTCTTCTGGCATTGGGAGCAATTATACTTCTTCTCCATGGTATCCATCCCCTTTTTACGGTACATATAAAGAACACAAGAAGGGCGGGACGCCATTATAGGAGATGTGAACGCTCCTCGGATCACGCGGTCCCAGGTACATTGATTTTTAATATCTCCAGCAAAAATCTCAGCCCTGCTCAAATGCAGTTATTACAAAAGGGACTATGATTTAGCCCTATAGGACATCTTGATACGATTGACTTGGAAATTGATTGTCAATGCTTTTTTGGAATGTACACCTTAAGGCTCATTTTGGGGCGGGTGAGGAAAGGTCTCCTCAGATGGTGTCAGTTGATACTGCACAACTAACACTACAATGTTTAAATCTGAAATTGAAGAGTAGATTTCAACCACCTAAAATACACCATCCTGTGGAGATCTTTATTTCACTCGTCCAAAGGGATATGGCACATGTGTTGCAGGAATGTAAGCTAGGCAAATTGTCCTTATCTGATAACTTGACCCCTGTAGAGAGGAATGCTTTACAATCTTTATTGAGTGATGAATCCTTAATGTTTATGCCTGCAGATAAAGGGGTGCCCTTGTCCTTATAGATAACGATTATTATGTTACAAAAATCCTGGGACAATTGACAGATAATAACAGCTATACATATACCTCTGAGACAAGATCCTGTTTATATCCTGTTGATATTAAGCGTAAACTCATTAATATTACTCAGGAATTTAAGGATAGGGGCGTAAAAGATGATAAAATGTTTACATTTCTGGTAAATCGACATCCAATAACACCAATTTTTACACTTTGTCAAAGATCCACAAATCCCTAAAACAGCCTCCAGGGTGCCCCATAGTGGCGTCCACGGACTCAATTTTGTCCCCACCAGCTATTCTTCTGGAGAAGGTCCTTACACCTCTAACCAAAGAGACAGAATCCTTTTTGTTAGATACTGGCCAATTTTTGAGGGACATTAAAAATCTCATAGTATATGAAGAAGACCTCTAAGTGACTTTCGATGTGTGCAGTTTGTACACATCGATTAGTCATGATAAAGGTCTCAAAGCGGTGACTTGGATTCTGGAATCCTCCTTCTACGCAGCGCAAGAGAAATATTTTTTTTTAAAACTTTTGGAAATCATTTTAAGAGAAAATTACTTTTTATTTCAAAATACTTTTTACCAGCAACAACGGGGAACCGCGATGGGTTTGAGTGCCGCACCGCCATATGCAAATAGTTATATGGCTTGGTTTGAACTTAGATATATCTATAATTATGAATCTTACAAGAAGCACTGTATTTTATGGCGACGTTTCATTGACACCATTTTTTGCATATGGCGGGGCGGCATCCAATCCTTGCTGGATTTTTTGGTCTTTCTCAATTCTGTGTGGGAGGAGCTCCAGTTCACCATACATTAGGACACATTCAAAGTCAGCTTTCTTGACACCTGGGTCATAAAAAGCAATGATGGTCATTTACAAACTGAACTTTATGTCAAGGAGACTGACCATAATAGTCTGTTACATTTTACCAGTATCCATCCACCTGCAATAAAAACATCGCTACCTTATTCCCAGTATCCACATGTAGACAGGATTGTCTCTGATTCTGGGAACAGGGATAGGAAACTTGATGAGATGACAGAGAAATTTCGATTGAGAGGATACCCACAACCTTTGTTGGAAAAAGAATATAACAAATTAAAAAATAGGGCTTCCTTACCCATTAAATCTTCATCCCATAAACAACCACGGGTTCCCTTTGTGGTAAAGTACCACGCATGGATTAATAAGTTCAGGAATGTTATTAATAAACATTGGGCTATTATGAAAGAAGTGTATCCATCAATAATGGAATTTCAAAATTTACAGATGGTATGTTATAAAAGGTCCAAAAATATCTGGGACATTATTGTTAAGGCAGACATAGGCAGTAATAAGACCTTATTGCAACAAAAAAAAAAACTTTCTACACTGAAAAAGGGCACATTTCCGTGTTTACATTAAATCCAGTGCTCCAGTGTCATTAGAGGGGAATATTACACACACCCACACTCCGGAGAAAGATTTTCTGTGAAAGGATTCTTTACCTGTGATAGTAGTTTTATGATTTATATTTTAAAGTGTCCTTGTGGATTATTGCATGTTGGAGAGACATCAACCAGAATGAAAGACAGGTTTTCTAAGCACAAGTCGACAGTACGTAAGAAAAATTTGATACTGCCTGTGCCTTTCCATTTTGATCGTTGTCGCCACAGTATCTCACAGTTACACTCTCAGATTTTAAAACAGGTGCAGTCACCCCGTCGGGGAGGCGACAGGATTAAGCTGAAAAAAAAAATGGGAGGCCTTTTGGATCCATAGGTTACAAACCCTGGAGCCAAAGGGCCTAAACCGTGAATATGAACTGAATGTCTTTTTATGAATGCACACTGTTCCATATGACCATAAAATATAACGTTTTGTTTCTTTTACAGAAAACATGATGTGAGTGGTGATCACCTCTACAGGTCTTTATGGCTGCCCTATATGTAACCCTAATAGATGTACTAATCATATTACGTTTATTGTAACATATCCATTATGTGTTTGTTTCTAGCATCCTTGTTGATTACTTACATTCCCACATGCTATCTCTGTTACTTTGTTGAATAACATTCCTCTGTGCAATTCCCATTGTACTTGTCAGATCTGCCAGGCCTTTTAGTTTTGTGTAAATGTCTCCTTAGTTACGAAACGTCACATCCGGTGAAGTGGTGGCAGGCGGTCTATTTAAATGTTTGTATGTTTAAATTATACTTATCAGTTTGATAAAGACTCATATTGAGTCGAAACACGTTACTTGTTCCTCTATGTGGCAAGAATAAAAGAAAAGAATAATATTGCATCCAGCTCAGCGAGTGCCGGTCTCTTCTGTAACTGCATTTATGGAACGCCAAACCTAGACGCGCGCACTGCACGCTATACCACGGAGTGCCATCTCTTTTATCTCTTCTTATACCCTCTCCACTCTGTCTGGGGGCTCTACTTGTATAAGTGTTTAATAGAACAGGTTCTGTTCTGTAGACATCTATGTGGAATCAGCTGACGACTGTGTAAATGGAGTTCTTCTTGGCGCTAACATCGACCTGTAAGGAGTTCATCATTGAGTTATTTGGTCAGTTTTGTCCCTGTGACTGCCCAAATAAGTGAAGTGTGCAGTGATTTTAAGAGTGACGCCTGTCATCTGCATGTCATACTCACTCACAGTATTATTTCACTACCACAGCAGACTCCTATGAGTGTTACTGCAAGGCACAGTGTTCTGCACCACTATAAAGGCTTTCTGAAGCCAGGATATAGCCATTTATTAGCTTGATTCACCACAAATAAATTCGGATCGAACCAAATTTAAAAATAAAATTCTGCTAACCAGCCCAATCGAATTTTTGAAAATTTCGAAATTCGATCATCTCATAATTTTTATATTTATTCTAAGTCTATTTTTGAAAATTCTTCATTGTTAGGGTCCATTCAATTCTGCGGAACGGGTGCAGACCCATTAATTCTTTATGGGGTCGGACGTGTAGCAGAGAGCACACTATGTGCTCTCCGCTTACGCATTTGCGGAGCGTGGCCCCGAACTTCCGGTCCGCGGCTCCGCAAAAGATAGAACATATCCTATTCTTGTCTGCAGCTGTGGACAAGAATAGGCATTTCTATGGGGAGTGCCGGCCGGGTTTGTTGGGGATTCGCAACACACCACGGACGTGTGAATGGACCCTTAGGCTTGTTTTCTGAGCATATAGTAAGGGGCCCCATTTTTTGTTTTTCATTTTACCTGTACTATTTAAGAGCACCATTCAACTTATCATGTTATTGGAAAATGGGATAAAAAAAAATCTTTGTGGGGATAAATAAAAAAAAATATATATATAAAAATACTTATCTGCAAAGGTTTTGGTTTTTACATGACGGCATTCACTGTGCACTAAAAATGACATAACCATCTTATTTTGTGGCTCAATACGAATATGGCGATACCAAACTTGTATATATATATTTTATTTTTGTTTTACTACTATTAAAAAATAAATACCTTTGAAGAATTAAAATTTTCTTTGCATCACCATTTTCTGACAACCATAAAGTTTTTTATATTTCGGTCTACAGAGCTGTATGAGGGCTTTTTTTTTCAGGATGAAATTTAGGTTTTATTGGTACTATTTTTGTGGTACATACGACTTTTTGATCACTGTTATTAAACAATTTTAGCGGAGAAAGAAAAACCAGCGAATCATATGTTTTTAATTTTTTTCCATTACAGTGCACAGGATATTTTTATTAATATTTTAATAGGTCAGACATTATCAGACAAGGCCATACCAACTATGTTTTTTTGGTAATATGTAAAATTGGAAAAGGGGAGGGTGATTTAAACTTTTTCTTACTTTTATAATGACAACTTTTAACCCCTTAGAGTACTGAAACCTGCAATCTTTTGATCCCTTGTCCTTTTCCTCCTAATATAGATCTATTAGGGTGAATAGGATTTTGACTTGCTACTTGCTGAGCTGTGCCTTTTGCACCGCACAGCAGAGAGGTTACCATGGCAGCCATGGGAAGCTTTAAATGCGTCCAGGCTGCCATGGTAACTGATCGTAGTCACACGATTTCACTGTGGGGCTCCGATCGTAAGGCAGAGGGAGCCGCATCCCTCTGCATTACCTCACAGATCAGTGTTTATTTTGGCATCTGAGAAGTTAAATGATGGGGTTTGGCTGGATCGCCATTCCCCGTTATTGCGGCTGGGTGCTTGCTGTATGATAAAGCTGGCACCTGCCACATATGGAGCGGGCTGACTGCAGTGTGCTCTATACATTCCCTCAGTGATTGTGACATACGGGTATACCTGATCTATAGCAATTTGTGGCAAAGTATTTTATGACAAATAAAATTTCTTGTTGAAGTTTGGGAAATTGGCTAAATTAAATTTTTCAAAACCGTTCATCTCTAATTATGACCATGGTAGTATGTAAGGTGGGGCTGATCTGCTGGAACCATAATATGGCCCTATTCCAGTAAAATGCAGGTATTTGAAAAGATCAGAAGAAAAATAAAGCTTAAATGGCCTAAAAGAAAAAAAAACCCAACAAAAATAAAAAAAAACTGAGCGGAGGTGTCAAGATGTCTGCCTTGGCAAATCCATTGTTGTTGAAACACTGAAAATAATAGAACATTTTTTTTTACATTTCGACAGACACTTTGAAATGAAAGGTTTTTCAAGAGCAGAAAATAATGTTGAACGTACCCGTTTCATTCCTGAAGAATTTCTTTCAACCATGGCTATTGTTTGTTAATAAGAGCTAGCTTTTGTGAGGTTAATCAGTGTGCATAATAAGGACATAAAGGTACGGAGAAGTAATACTGTAATCCTTTTGTTTGGATAATCAGACTAATGTATGCAAATTAAACCTTATTAGTACTAGGGTTCTGTGTCTGCTTATCAAAATGTGCCATTTTCATGAAAATTGGAAGTCCATTATATAAAGTTATTATTAACAATCATTTAGGAATTATATACGGTATGCAAATTAAAGTTGATTACAACTAATTAAGGGCTTTCTTTGTTATTTGACCTTGTCTGCTTTTTATGTAAATATGTTTCTTTTGGTCTGGCATATTTTTAGACTTGAAAAGTATATTAAGACAAGTTACATTATGTATCTTTAATATATTTTTGCTATTGTATAACTAGTGTATTTCACACAGGCACTTAAGTTGAAATGGAAGCTGAAAAGTCTTCTTAGGCAGAATGTGGAATCAGTGTCATTAATTGTGCTTTGATTCTCAGGACCATGACACTCAGTGGCAAATGGTAAGATGAAATAGTCAACATTTTTGTACTTGTTAATTTAACAGTAATGTAATATATATTAACTGTGAAATATTTAGGCACACATATAAAACGAATTAAAGAAAAACATTGTAATAGCTACAATTCTTTAACATGGTACTAGACAATAATATTAAAAAAATATAGAAAAAGATGTGATAGTTTGCTTATTCATGTGTAAATTAATAGTACTCAACTTTTGTAATCTTGCCATTTGCTTACTAAGTAGGCATTACTTTCTATGGGATCACAGCTACTCTACTATCTTGGCTGTGATACATATCGTGCGACCAGTGTTGCTGTGTGCCCTAAAAGTTCTCCTGTCACTACAGCGGTCTATGAATGTTAAACACACTGACATGGCAGTCATCACTCTGGTGTGTAACAGATGATTGGAATGATAGTGTGGAATTCTAAAAGTAAGTATATTGAGACTTTTAGCAGAATTGTGTTTTTACTGTAAAAAAGCATCTGTAGGGCATTTGTCGGCTAGAAATTCAGTATGAAATCAAGCACAATGCTTGGTGGAGCTTGGTGAGTATAATGTAACACTATATTTCACTATATTCTCTCCAATGCCAAGAAATCAACTTTTATTCCAATACGTAAATTACCAGTTAAGTGCACTGAGGGTATGCCTGAGCCTCTCAGTACACCCTAGCTCTGGCCACTCTGCTCTGCCAGCACCTTCCTTTTATGGATGGTTGACAGGACAGGGCTTCTGAATCTTATTCTCATATGGCTCTGAAATATCGCGCCAATGTTGTGTGCTAGAACTAAAGCAGTACCACAACCCTGCAACCAGCTCTGCAGCAAAGATCTAAACTGCGCTAATATTCTAGCTACTGGTGTGAAGTTTCAGGACTAGGCGAGACTAAGCTTCAGAAGCTTGGCCCTATCAATCATCCTTGAGAGAAAGGAGCTGGCTGACCAACGAAGTGGAGATCAGGTGCACTGAGAGGCTTTAGCCCACACTTGGTGCACTTTTCTGGTCATTTACACGTTGGAATAAAAGTCTTTTCTCGGCACTGAAGCAATGGAGGACAGAGTAATAGATATTGTTACCAATGCAGATGCCTTTAGCTGTCAAGTACAAATTAGATGCTGTTTAATAATTGCAACAATTTTTTTTAAATATTAAACAAAGCTAAAAAAAATTAATTGCCCCCTTTCCCAATTTTACATATATAAAATAAATAAACAATTTAAAAAAATGGTATTGCTGCATTTAAAGTATTTATCCTGCTTGATAATCATCATGATGAAAGGAAAAATCAAAATGGCTGATTCGCCATGAAAAAATTGAATGAAAAGTAATTTGTACCTCAATAAAGATTACAGCTTGCCCTGCAATAAACTAGCTCCCAAACAACTCTGTAGAAAGAATGATAAAAAAAGTTGTGTATCTCAATATGGCAATATATTTGATTTTTGCAAAGGTTTTATTTATTTTTAATATCAGAAAAATTATATGAATTTGGTATTGCCATAATCGTAGTGACCCGCAGAATATGGATGTCAAGTAATTTTTAATAAACTATATGAACTATATTAAAAAAGAAAACCCCAAAACCATGGTCAAAATTGCATTTTACCCCAGATTTCAATACATGATAATGGTAAATTATAACTTATATTTAAAAAATACAAACAGTTCAGCAAAAAATAGCTGTCATCTGACTATTTAAATAGAAAACTAAAAATGGCTCTCTGAAAGTGGGAATGAGAAAATAAAAACATAAAATTGTCTAGGTCCCAAAGGGATTAACACCTAACTAATATTAGCTTTTAAAACTATTGACACTTTTGGTGGCATTTTTTTATTGTTGCATTGTGCTTTTGGACTAATGCTTTTTCCAATTGGTATTTTATTAAAAGGAATCTGTCACCAGCGACCTCCCTATCCATCTGTTTGCATAGACACATAGCTTTGGTTCATCTGATTAAAACATTGTTGTTCTTTTGTTGCTCTGAGTTTCTGTTCCTGAGTTACAATACTTTTTTCTTACTGTGGAAATTAGGCATTTGGTGCAATGAGGACATCACTACTGCTCTTGCTGCACTCAAGCTCCGCTCTATTCTGTGGCCAGGCCCTCTCCGGCCGCTTTGCTTGACAAGACCAGACCATTTTCCACTAAAGAGCAGACTCCCAAGCAGAAACTGAATGAATCCCATTATAATAGATATTTGGCGATGTTTCGTTTACTATGTGCTGGATCCAACACTTCTATTATTTTTGTTTTTCTGCTCCTCCAATGGTTACTAGTGGTGATGTGAACAAACCTTAACCTTATACTACATGTTGTGATGATTACCAAATGATATCAAAATTATATAGATTTTATGTTTTTTACTCTTGCACAAAAAAAAATCTAAACTTTGTTTTGGTGTCATCTCATTCCAAGATCCTTAACATTTTTATAACTTTTACTTTTCATTGGTACTATATTGGTGTACATACAAGGGGTTGCCTAGCTGTTAATAATTAAGACCTATAGTCAGGATAGGTCATCAAAATCTGATTGGTGGGGGAATGACACACAGCAGACGAGGAGAGGAGAAGGTGGCGCTTCATACGTGTGCTGCTTCCTCGTCTTCACACTATGCCTTGTCTCCTGTGGAGTGGAGCTATAATGTAATTACAAGAACTCAATCCATTCACTTGAATGGAGCAACTACTTGTATTACAATGCACTTTCAAGATGAAGTGCAGTATAATGAAGAGGATGCATTGCTTGCATGGAGTGCTGTGTCCTCTTCAAACAGCTGATCGCCATCGGTTCCGGGTGTCAGACACCCTTTGATCTGATATTGATGACCTATCCTGATAATAGGTCATCCATATAAATGTCTGGACCACTTCTTTCATTTTTTTGGAGGGTTTTTATGTTGTATTTACTGTGCAGGATAAATGACATACAGTATGTTTTTATATTTTTGTTTTTTTTTTAGTAATAAAATAGTGTGTAAGAAAATGGGGGAAAATATATTTTTATTTTGCTTTTTCTTAGGATTTTTTTAAATGTCCATAGCAGGATTTGAACTGGACTAGCTGGAGGATATAACTAAGGAGGCTAATAAAGACAATAAAATGCAGAGGAAGTGAACAAAGACAAGAGGACAGGAATAATCTTTACAGCAGTTTATGGAGGGCAGGGAGCGGGTAGAATAGAAAAGAGGTGGGGACAAGGAATGGAGGAAAACAAAGACACACGGAAAGGAAAAGAGGAGGAACAAATAACCAGAGAAGACCTTATCAATGTAGGCTGCATTTATTGGAGGTGACCGGGACAGTTTTAGGGAGAGGTCTGAGCTCTGCTTGTCTTAAACTCTAAAGTCCTTTTCCTGAAGTCTGAGCAGCACCTAGGCTGAACGGTTAGAGGTTTAATAGATCTACTGGAAATACAGACTAGGATTTCAAATTGTAGCATAAAACATTTATTATAATTAATTTCACTAACAACTTGGATGGATGATAAAAATTGCCGCCTTTCACATTGTCTACAACAATTTTCTTTAGTTGCCTGTAACTTTACTTGGTAATAAAAAGCTGGTAATAAAATTGTCAAAATACCATCATCTTGGACAAAGTTCATTGAGTTCATTCTCCTGGGAATTGTAACTGTGACATAAATAGGACCTGACTTCCAATTCTACCAGCAGGAACAAGCTTAAAGCTAATTGCTTATATACTAATAGATACATTAATATAAGTAGTCATCAGCTGGGTGAACGGTCAGGGCAGGTTGCAGATTTTTAATGTACATCATTTGAATCAAATCAATATTATAATTAACATTTATAAGTTGTCCTTTTGCTTGATTTTTTTTAACCTAAGCGGGTTTTCAAAGGAAATGGCTTAATTTTGTCATAAAATATATTACTTTTGTGTTTCTCTAAAATCATCTAAGCAAACTAATATCATATGACTTTTGGAACTTTTTAAATTCTTCCGTTATGCAGCACTGACTATGTAATCACTGCCATTTAAAGGCCAAATACATTGGACTTCATAAATTAAAAAATATTGCTCTCACAAAAAGTTGCATTGCTGCCCACAGGAGCCAAAAACAATTTGAAATCCTAGTCTGTATTTCCAGTAGATTTATTAAACCACTAACAGTTCAGCCTGAGTGCTGGTCAGACTTCAGGAAAAGGACTTTAGAGTTCAATCCAAGCAGAGCTCAGACCTCTCCCTAAAACTGTCCCAGTCACCTCCAATAAATGCAGCCTTCATTGATAAGGTCTTCTCTTGTTATTTGTTCCTCCTCTCTTCCATTCCATGTGTCCTGGTTTTCCTTTATTCTTTGGCCCCACCTATTTTATGTACGAGTCTGTCTCTGTGTTGCTTCATCTCGGTTTCTGTTTTCTTGTACTTAGTAGGTAAGGAGACCGACCAGTTGCGGGCTTGCCGCCTAGAGCTTGCACTGCATGTCAGCAGGGAAAGCGGGCTGGGTTCCAGTTATGGCTCACTGTCTGTGTATTCCTGCCTACTGTGGTTACACATTGATTGGACAGTGCCTCAGTGAGGTAGGGACATACTGAAAACACCCAGTTGTCAATTTATAAATTCTAGTAAGATTATTAGAGAAAAAGTACAACACAGAGCAAAAATAAATTGTGCTCCAGAATTGCTAGGTCATGGAACAATTATTAACTAAAACAGTGATCTCAATTGGTGTCAAGTCCTCTTTAATTTAACACACAGAAATACAATATTTCACCGTATTGATTCAAAGGATGACAAATAGATCCTAGTGGTTCTCAATTGGTTCCAAAATAAGCCCCAATTGGGTTTGTTTTCCATTGGACCACTGGAAGGTCATCTGTTACTCTACAAGACTAGTCTGACTGTGGCGAGTAGAAACATGCAAATATTTGATTTTGTCCCTGTAGTTGGACACAAATTCCCAAATTACTAAACCATTTGTTCCAACTTACTGCTGTTGTAAACATTATTAACACAAGATGCAAAAGAAATTATTCTGCAGGCAATACATCAGGGCCAAATTATAGAAAGGACAAACAGGGGAATTGCCTGGGTGCCCACATCAACTAGGGGCCTCTACCCTTCAGTTCCTACTGACACTTTTAAGACAAGATGTTTGAGTTTGCAAAGTTTATTTTTATTTAAATTTTATTTTAGCCAGAAAAGCATACGTCAAATTAAAATATAATGATTGGTAGATTAAATAATCCCCCTAAACCATTGGTACACAACATGCAGCCCGCAGAGCTATGGTTTGTGGCCCACATCCTGGTGGACAGAAACACATCTAATCATCTGCCTGTGTGCTCAGATGTGCTTCACCTACCACAACAAATTTAATAAAAAGTGATCAAAAAGTCATTCACAACCCCAAATGGTATCAATAAAAAGTACAGATAACCCTGTAAAAAATTAGACCTCACACTGCTCCATACACATAACTCCAAGTAAGTTATAAGGGTCAGAAGATGGTGATTAAATTTTTATATTTTTTCAGTATTAAAATGCAAGAAAAACTATACATGATGGAATCATCATAATAGTACTGACCTGTAGAATGAAATTAACAGGTCAGTTTTACCACATAGTGAAAGCCTTAAAAAAAAGAACATACAACTGTTGTGGATTTGCATTTTTTTCCAATTTTACCCCATTTGGAAAAAAATTTCCAGCTCCCCACTACAATGTATGCAAAATTAAATTGCATTAGAATAGCATTTGAAAGTGCAACTTGTCCAGTAAAAAAGAACCCCTTATATGGCTATATGAATAGAAAACTAAAACAGTTATGAAAAACAAAAACACAAAAATGAAAAAACTTTGAGGCTCAAAAAGTTAACATAATCATATTTCATATTTTGGGCATCTTCCTTTTTAAAGAGGTTAGCCCATCTCACACATTGGTGGCATATTGCTAGGATATGCTACCAATGTCTGATAGGTGCAGGACCCACCTCTGGGAGTGGCACCTATCTATAGAATGGAGCTCGCAAAGTGAAGTGAGGTGCGCCACCCTCAATTCATTTCTTTGAGAGTACTAAAAATAGCACAGCGTTGGCTTGGCTATTTCCGTCAGCCCCATAGAAGTGATTGGAGCGATGGCCAATCTTGTGTGGTGCGCTTCCCATTCATTTGTTTGGTGGTACCGAAAATAGGGCCACTCTGCTATTTTCGGCAGTCTCATTGAAATGAACTGAGGGTGGCTGTGCATGCACTGTGTGCCTCTGTTCACTCTATGGGCTTCAGAGTTGAGACAGAACATTGGTGGCGTGTCCTAGTCATATTGCATTATATCAGGAAAGCACTCAAAATTTTACTGCAAATTGGTAGTGTTCATTTTTGTCCATCAAAGCTTAGATAATGCCACCATTATGCTCTGAAAAAGTTTGAAAATGGGTGTTCTCATATACCCGAAACATTGCAATTAATTGATCCATGTGTGAATAGAATATTATTATCTAAGCTTTGGCAGACAAAGATAAAGACTACCGAATTGCAGTACAATTTTGAGTGCTGCCCAGATATATTGAATTATGGTTGTGTAAAGGTCTCATGGTGTAAGAGGTTTCTATTGGACGGGCACCAAGTTATTGTTACCAGGAGACGGATAGTGCTGTTACCATCCACTATGAAGATATCTTAGCCATATGCCACCAGTGTGTGAGATGGACCAACCGCTTTAAGATACTTATTTTGTAGCTTCATTTGCATTACTTTTACATTTGCAATTCTAATCATTAAAAAGTGCTTCTATTTAAATATCTTGTGATCCAACAAAACTGGATAGTCTGATAAAACATGCTTAACCTGAGCGACAATAACATCTATTTTAATTATGGCAATATCCACAAGGTTCCCTAAAGTAGCTGATTCAATTTTGGTCTTATTTCCTTATCCTTGTCAGCAGTGGATAAACTTTCTGATATATCTCTTGAAATCTGTATAGGATCTGTGTAGATCCTGTGGGCAGTAGATCAGGGAGAGATCATATAGAAGGCAAAAAGACAATTACCTGGGTGCCTTCACAACTCAGTTTGTGCATCACCTGCATGCATGCAAGCTACAGTCCGAAAGGGGTCAGGAATCAGATATTGAAGATATTTCACAGCAAGTGGAATAGGCAGGCTCGGGCTGGCCAATAGGGGTACAAGTGAATCCCCCCTGAGCCCCTGAGCAAGGTTGGCACCTTCTCTGCCACCCCCTGCACAAGTGGCAATAACACAGTAGACTTGCTGCACTATACAGTTGTGTTCAAAATTATTCAACCCCTAATGCTGTAAAGGGTTTTAGGGAATTTAATGTACATTTGTAATTGTGTTCAGAATGAAATCTTACAAGGACTTTTTAAAGAACCAAATGCAACTAAAATGACATCAATTGTTTTTGTAATACAGTATTGAATGTTTTTTTTGTGATATCTTCATTGACACAATTATTCAACCCCTTAAAGACTACCACTCTTAAGAACAGAGGTTCATTCAAGTGTTTTCGATCAGGTATTGAAAACACCTGTGGATGTCAAGGAGCAGCAATCAAGCATAATAAGCACCAATTAGGCAGATTTAAAATGACTGTGATACTCAGCTCCTTCTAGACATTTACTGGTGGGTTTACAAACATGGTGAAGTCAAGAGAATGGTCCAGGAAGACATGAGAAGTGGTGATTTCTCTTCACAGGAAGGGCAATGGCTATAAGAAGATTGCAAAGATGTTAAACATACCAAGAGACACCATAGAAAGCATAATTCGCAAATTCAAGGCAAAGGGCACTGTTGAAACGCTACCTGGTCGTGGCAGAAAGAAGATGCTGACTTCGACTGCTGTGCGCTACCTGAAGCGCAAAGTGGAGAAAAGTCCCCGTGTGACTGCTGAGGAACTGAAAAAAGATTTGTCAGATGCGGGTACTGAAGTTTCAGCTCAGACAATAAGGTGCACACTGCATAATGAAGGCCTCCATGCCAGAACTCCCAGGCACACCCCCTTGCTGTCGACTGCAGTATGCCAAAAGTCATGTGGACAAACCACAAAAGTTTTGGGACAGTGTTCTTTGGACTTATGAAACAAAATTAGAACTCTTTGGGGCCATGGATCAACGCTATGTTTGGAGGAGGAAGAACAAGGCCTATGAAGAAAAGAACACCTTGCCTACTGTGAAGCATGGCGGGGGGTCAATCATGCTTTGGGGCTGTTTTGCTTCTACAGGTACAGGGAAGCTTCAGCGTGTGCAAGGTACCATGAATTCTCTTCAGTACCAGGAGATTTTGGATGAAAATGTGATGCAGTCCGTCACAAACCTGAGGCTTGGGAGACGTTGGACCTTTCAACAGGACAATGATCTCAAGCATACCTCCAAGTCCACTAGAGCATGGTTGCAGATTAAAGGCTGGAACATTTTGAAGTGGCCATCGCAGTCACCAGACTTAAAGGGGTATTTCCATCTTGCTATTTCGGCCTCACCTGCAGCAGCTCTACATCACTTCCTGGTTTCCTGCTTCTGAGGCTGGGCAGGCTTAGGCAGTTGAGTTAAGGCCGACCACGCCTCCTTATGACATCACACTGAGAGCTCAGTCCTTGCCGTGCTCGTTCATGTGGATAGTATGACTCATCCCTCTGGCAGCCTGCAGTCTCTGGGAAGCAGCTTCTGCTGTTGAATCCTCACTCTCCTAGAGCTTTTTTTACACAGTAAAAGGTCACTGTCCTGCAGTCTAGTACAGCTTTACACACAGAACCCGCCTTATCTTTTACAAACCCATTCTGTGCAGCTAAATAATAATTCACCACTACACATGAGCCCACAAGCAAGTCAAGTAGTATCCATATGATTTGTGCATTTGACTCTCATAAAACATGGCCACCCCCCACTGACCAGCACTGATGAAGATATTTTTCTAAGATAGCTCTACTACACTGGTGTATAAACCTTGGGTCTTTTATCTGTATACATGAATATACAGCTCTGCTACATTTGTCTTCTCCTCCCCCACAAGCAAAGGTTTCAGTTCAGCTCTGCTACATCTGTCTATTCCCCTCTCCCAGCCAGCAATATAGCTTTGTACATAGAGTTCTACTGCCCTGCTGTATGTCATAGATTGGAACCTACCCACTTATACTAGTATAGTAAGCTGCTACATTAGCATACACATTACTGCAGCATTTTCACACAGCAGAGCTGTGTATGTCAATGTAGCACTTTACTTTAGTTATTGGGGTATAATTCTGTTTCTGTCTACTATTTACAGCAGGGCAATGTATGTAGCTAGACAGCCACATTGCTGGTGGGGGTGGAGAATAGAACGATGTAGTAGTGTGGTATATCAAGTGGTTCAGTCGCATTGCCTCCATCAGCCCCCCAGTGCCTCCATCAGCCCCCCAGTGCCTCCCTTAGCCCCCCCAGTGCCTCCCTCAGCCCCCAGTGCCTCTAGCAGCCCCCAATATTCCTCCAGCAGCCCACAATATGCCTCCAGCAGCACCCCCAGTGCCTCCATCAGCCCACCAGTGCCTCCATCAGCCCCCCAGTGCCTCTAGCAGCCCCCCAGTGCCTCCATCAGCTCCCAATATGCCTCCATCAGCCACCCCCAGTGCCTCCAATACACTTCTATCAGCTCCCCAGTGCCTCCAGCAGCTCCCAATATGCCTCCATCAGCCCCGTAGTGCCTCCATCAGCCCTGTAGTGCCTCCATCAGCCCCCCAGTGCCTCCATCAGCCCCCCAGTGCCTCTAGCAGCCCCCCAGTGCCTCCATCAGCTCCGTAGTGTCTCCATCAGCCACCCCCAGTGCCTCCAATACACCTCTATCAGCTCCCCAGTGCCTCCAGCAGCCCCCAATATGCCTCCATCAGCCCCCCACTGCCTCCATCAGCCCCCCAGTGCCTCTAGCAGCCCCGAAGCGCCTCCATCAGCCCCGCAGCGCCTCCAGCAGCCCCCAATATGCCTCCATCAGCCACCCCCAGTGCCTCCAATACACCTCTATCAGCCCCCAGTGCCTCCATCAGCCCCCCCAGTGCCTCCATCAGCCCCCAATATGCCTCCATCAGCCCCATAGGGCCTCCATCAACCCCCCAGTGCCTCCATCAGCCCCCCAGTGCCTCTAGCAGCCCCCCCAGTGCCTCAATTAGCCCCCCAGTGCCTCCATCAGCCCTGTAGCGTCCCCATCAGCCACCCCCAGTGCCTCCAATACACCTCTATCAGCTCCCCAGTGCCTCCAGCAGCCCCCAATATGCCTCCATCAGCCCCCCAGTGCCTCCATCAGCCCCCAGTGCCTCTAGCAGCCCCCCAGTGCCTCCATCAGCCCCGCAGCGCCTTCATCAGCCCCGCAGCGCCTCCAGCAGCCCCCAATATGCCTCCATCAGCCCCCCAGTGCCTCCAGCAGCCCCCAATATGCCTCCATCAGCCCCATAGTGCCTACATAAGCCCCCCAGTGGCTCCATCAGCCCCCCAGTGCCTCCATCAGCCCCCCAGTGCCTCCATCAGCCCCCAGTGCCTCCATCAGCCCCGCAGTGCCTCCATCAGCCCCCCTCAGTGCCTCCAGCAGCCCCCAATATGCCTCAATCAGCCCCCCAGTGCCTCTAGCAGCCCCCAATATGCCTCCAGCAGCCCACAATATGCCTCCATCAGCCACCCCAGTGCCTCCAATACACCTCTATAAGCCCCCCAGTGCCTCCAGCAGCCCCTCCCCCAGTGCCTCCATCAGCCCCCTAGTGCCTCCAGCAGCCCCACCAATATGCCTCCATCAGCCCCGTAGTGCCTCTATCAGCCCCCCAGTGCCTTCATCAGCCCCCAGTGCCTTCATCAGCCCCCCAGTACCTCCATCAGCCCCACAGTGCCTCCATCAGCCCCCCTCAGTGCCTCCAGCAGCCCCCAATATGCCTCCATCAGCCACCCCAGTGCCTCCAATACACCTCTATCAGCCCCCAGTGCCTCCAGCAGCCCCCAGTGCCTCCAGCAGCCCCCCAGTGCCTCTAGCAGCCCCCCAGTGCCTCTAGCAGCCCCCAATAAGCCTCCAGCCGCCACCCCAGTGCCTCCAATAGACCTCTATCAGTCTCCCCAGCGCCTCCATAAGTGGCCCCTCCCCCTCCCCAGCATCAGACCTCCAGTGCCTCCATATGCCTCCATCAGCGATCAGAGTGCATACGGCAGCAGGCACTTGTTTCTTTGCTCTGCCATCACGTCTGCTGTCCCGGCAGATAGGATCCTCTCCCTAGCATCAGCGACGTGAAGGTTCTAATGCGCATGCGCAGTGGCTGGCGTGCGCGCTCCCGAGCAACAGACCAGCCGCCTGGGTAAAACAAAAGTCCTCTCTGCGCAGCCGCGGCCCAGAGATGCGGCAGAGGAGCGGGCCGTATCCTTTGGATACAGGATGACAACTGTGGCACTACATAAATAGAAATATTAGAACATGGGTGAGTTGTTTTTAATGACATTAAATTAGAAAAATGACAAAAGGGCATCAGTTGGATCATATAAGATATGATCTTAAAGATGGGAATACCCCTTTAAATCCGATTGAGAACCTCTGGTGGGACTTAAAGAAAGCAGTTGCAGCGCGCAAGCCTAAGAATTTTACTGTACTGGAGGCTTTTGCCCATGAAGAATGGGCGAAGATACCCGTAGATCGTTGCAAGACACTTGTGTCAAGCTATGCTTCACGTTTAAAAGCTGTTATAACTGGAAAAGGATGTTGTACTAAGTACTAAGATTGAATGTCACTTGGGGGTTGAATAAAACTGATAATGATGTGAGCACAGAAAAGACATTTGTGGTTATTTCATTATAAATGTTATGTTATATTTGTCTGACTTACAAGGGCCTCTTTGATTCAATTGTAAACAAGATGACTGAAATGATCAAAATCAATGTCAAACTGGCCAAAACACTCAATTTCAGTGGGGGTTGAATAATTTTGAACACAACTGTATATAGATAAGCAGTGTACAGTATCTCAACCAGCCTATGTTCATGTAAAAAAACTGAGTACAATATTTAAGAAACTCCCCAGTTGAGATGACTTATAGGCACAGAAGCAGGACAGCCAGTATCCTCCTTTCCCCGAGACATGCCTTCTCAAAGTTACTGCTGGGACCCATCATAAATCATCTTGTAGCATCATGCTGCTGTTTGCTGCTGTGTGAGCAGGTAATATTTGAATGTGTCAGTATGGTGGGCCTGCAAAATAAATGTTATTGTTGGGCTCTACACAGCCCAGTCCGACACTGGGAATAGAGGTCCTGTTTTGAAAAAAGGTGTGGACCTCAGATATGCAACCTGCATCTATCAGACAGTTATTGCATATCCATGCATATCTAGGATTTAAATTTTCATTTAAGGATGAATTGTAACTGATGAAAGAAACCAGAGCTTATACAAAGAGGAAAATCATGTTGCATCTCTTGAATATATGCTGCATACATTTAGTTTGTGTGTCATGATTTGGCATAGGCATTTAAAAGTGCAATTGCAAGTCAATTACAGTCCTTTTACCTCATAAAGTCGTATGACAGATGCTGTTAGAGCCTTCTTAAAGAAGAATGTATTCATGTTCTTATAGCTAGGTTGCAACAACAATCATTATCCCACAGAATCAGTGAATGAACGTTTAATCCTGACAAGTGCAGATAAAGTCATATTTTCAATTTATAGATATTGTAGGTGTTTAATCCTACTGTAACTCTGCAGCAATGTCATCAATGGCGCAGTTTTTTTTTTTACAGTGAAAGTCTACAGTGTTGAGAGAGCCTGACAAAGTTTTGAGGAGCTATGGGAATATAAACAGCTGTCTTGTACAAATCATTCTGTTTAAAGCTTTATCTTGGGTCTCTACTATTCTCTTAGGTGCTTCTACCAAATATTGAATATAGATGATACGGTAATAAAGATTATATTCTACGTCCCAGCACTCTTGCAGTAAACAGGTAAAATAAGCCACAATTTATACCCTACAGAATAATTTCTAAACTGTAGAAAGTTATAGCCCCAGAGGTTTAAGAACAGGCCACCAAGAAAATAATCTTGGGTCATAACAAAGAAATTGAAAACATGGCAACTCAAGCTGGTAAGATGAGATAAGGCAGTAATCGCACAAAGTTTAAAATAAAGGACCTGGTACATAATATCAGTGAACACAAGAAAGACAGCCCTGACGCAGCTACCAAGGTTGCAAAAATGCTGTTTGGCTAAGGGTAAACACCTGCTAATAAGCAACTTAATGGCCAGGAAAATACAGCCTATGACTTAAAAATCAACAGTGCCAAAGCTGCAGGTCAGATAATTCAGAAGTTGACTGAGAAGGATAGGAGGATGAAAGAGGGCTAACTTTGAGAGGTCAAAATAACCGGGTGAGACATGAAAGATTGGAATGGTTGACTGCTTCAACTGTAGAAAGGGCTATGGCTTCATCAAGATGGACAGAACCATAGTAACATAGTTTATAAGGCTGAAAAAAGACATTTGTCCATCAAATTCAGCCTGTTATCCTGCAAGTTTATCAAGAAGACGGCAAAAAACTAGTGTTGGGCGCGAATATTCGAATCATGAATTTTAATTGTAAATATCGCCACTTCGAGAATTCGCGAATATTTAGAATATAGTGATATATATTCGTTTTTTTAATCTGAACCCATGATCCCTCTCTGCTTCTTACTTGTGGGCCAATGAGAAGGCTGCAATGTCTTTGTGTGAGCTTAGCAACATCCCTAGCAACCAATAGAAAAGTTGCCTACCCCTTTAGTATATAAGAACCTCCCCAGCAGCCATTTTGTGCAGTATTTTGCAGTTCTGAGAGAGACAGCCGTGTTAGATAAATTAGATCATGATATAGTGTAGCTGCTGTCCATACATACATGCTACAGACATAGTGCTGTGATGTCACGACAATACTTAGTGCACCAATCAGTAATATGTAGTCAGACTTGCTAAAATGTGAAGTTGCACGTATTGCACCAACATATTTGCATTATTAGTGCCGATTTGCGCAATTGCGAATAAATTGGAGCACTCTATCTGCAAATAAAGCTATTGTAATGTTCTTCCGTGCCAACCATTTTCTCCAGTCTCAGGAAACTTCTAGCAGCTTGAAAAAAGGACCAAAAGTGACCCACGCCTGTATTGCGCGCACAATACACGCATATTACATTTCAGATTTTCGCAATCAAAAAAATATTCGTGAATTCTCGAATATTCTACCGAATATTCGCGAAATAATGCAAATTCGAATATTGCCTATGCTGCTCATCACTACAAAAGTGAAGTAGGAACCAATTTTCCTCACTTTAAGGGAAAAAATTCCTTCCTGACTCCAATCAGTCAATCAGAACAACTCCCTGGATCAACAACCCATCTCTAGTAGCTATAGCCTGTAATAATATTATACTCCAGAAATACATCCAGGCCCCTCTTAAACTCTTTTAGTGAAATCACCATCACCACCTCCTCAGGCAGAGAGTTCCATAGTCTCACTGCTCTTGCCATAAAGAATCCTCTTCTATGTTTGTTTACAAACCTTGTTTCCCCCAGACGCAGAGGATGTCCCCTCGTCACAGTCCTGAGGATGAATAGATGATGGGAGAGAACTCTGTACTGACCCCTGATAGATTTATACATAGTAATAAAATCTCCCCTCAGTTGTCTTTGTTCTAAAGTGAATAACCCTAATTTTAATAATCTTTCAGGGTACTGTAGTTCACCCATTCCAGTTATTACTTTAATTGCCCTGCTCTGAACCCTCTCCAGCTCTGCTATGTCTGCCTTGTTCACAGGAGCCCAGAACTGTACACAGTACTCCATGTGTGGTCTGACTAGTGATTTGTAAAGTAGCAGGACTATGTTCTCATCATGGGCATCTATGCCCCTTTTGATACAACCCATTATCTTAATGGCCTTGGCAGCAGCTGCCTGACACTGGTTTCTACAGCATAGTTTGCTGTTCACCAAAATTCCTAGGTCTTTTTCCATGTCAGTGTTACCCAGTGTTTTACTATTTAGTATGTACGGGTGGCTTGCATTATTCCTTTCCATTTGCATAACCTTACATTTGTCAGTGTTAAACCTCATCTGCCACTTTTCTGCCCAAGCCTCCAATCTATCCAGATCCTTCTGCAGCTGTATACTGTCCTCTTCTGTGTTAATTACTTTACACAGTTTAGTGTCATCTGCAAAAATTGATAGTTTACTGTGCAAGCCTTCTACAAGAATATTAATAAATATATTGAAGAGAATAGGGTCCAATACTGACCCCTGTAGTACCCCACTAGTGACTGTGATCCAATCGGAGTGTGTACCTTTAATAACCCTCCTCTGTTTTCTATCACTGAGCCAGTTACTTACCCACAAACAGGCATTTTACCCTAGTCCAAGCACTCTCATTTTATATACTAATTAGTGTTGAGCGAACAGTTCAAGCATAGTTCGGGTTCGTACCGAATTTTGGGGTGTTCGGGACACGGACCCGAACATTTTCAAAAAGTTCGGGTTCGGGTTCGTTGTTCGGCGATTACTTCCCACTTTCTGAAGGGCTGCACAGCAGCCAATCAGCTAGCGTTTTACTTCTTGCCCTAAGAGCCCATCACAGCCATGCCTACTAATGGGTGATTCACCACGGTCAAGTCTAGAACTTATCTCCTGATAGAAACTGATTAAATTAGTTTGACATGACCGATCCCTCATGAAGCCATGCTGATATTGTAGCTGGCCAGCTAATATGGCTTATATGCTTATACAGCTAGACCTGCCAATAACCTTAATACAGTTTATATGTTTATATGTTAAAGACAGAAAGAGTTATTTACAGTGACTTCATGTTTTGGATGTCATATAACAGTTATATATTGTGTTCACAGAAGCAGAAAGATAATATGCTTTTAAGATTCAATATATGAATGTAAGGTAAGTTTAATGACACAGCAGAATTAACAACAGTAATCATAGAGTTACGCTGTTGTTACTGCCCAGGAGTCTTGACAAATCACTGCCAGCCTCACACTGAGCAAGAGTCTTGACCAATCACAGCTGGCCTCACACTGAGCCTGTGTGGGAAATCCCCTAGTTGGAATAATTATTCACCAGAGAGAGGAGCTGAACAGACACACAATTTCAGTCCAAGTTCAGTTTTATGGAGGCAAAGAGGCCAAAATAGGTATTTAGAACAGTTACGATATGTTCCTATTGTTAGTCTTGTGGGTATAGAGCTGTATACTGAACCAGTTGTGTGTGTTTGCTTACAGCTCCACCAATCTGCCAATAGTTCAAACGAACTGCTCATACTAGATCATACTGAGCCATAGAAAGCACACTAAGCACCAAACTATAGTGCAAACTGCATACAGACAAACCAATAGCAAATCTCAGATATATCTCTCAGAGATCATAAAGTGCTTAAATAACTTAAAGTGAGAGTATACTCAAGAGAGAAATATATCCACCATTTTATGTTGAATGACAAGATTAAACAGTTGAACGACCATTTTGTGATACTTTATTCAACACATGTTTTGTATATGGACTATCTGCTACGGAGGTGGCAGTGTTTTATATGAAGAAAAGTTGAAGTTAATAAAGAAGTTATCTTACGCATTTGATATGCTCTTTAAGCCTACTGTTTTCATAGAACCGCGCTAGAAGAATTAAACAGAGTAACAGTCTGGTTGGACTAAAAAGTTAGAGATATCAAAATTCTTTTAATGCCACAGCACAAAAGGCACTTCATAGTGCTGCGCCTGCCACAGATATGACGTTATTTGCTTATTTTCATTGAGCCACGTGCAGATCAGCGCTCCCAGATCTTCCACAGCCAAGAGGGATAACCATGATACACCCTATGTTCTAGCAGCACGACGTTTAAGACTTGAAAAAGGGGTACGTAAGCCCCGAAACGCGTTGTCAATAAACTCATTTAAAAAAGATTACCCTTGCTTGAGGTTGTTTAAGTGCGCCCTTTGGTACCCCATTGGAAGTGCGGATCTACTGCACATCCGTTTCCGTCTGAATCTGTTCCTTCAGTACCCTGGGGGTCTGGCAACCACCCATCTGGACTGAGCGGGTCACTGGCAGCACCAACCTCCCTAATGGCCATTCACTAGAGTTGTGCCTGAGCTAGCACAACCATAAAAGGTGAGCACAACCATTATTGACTTTAAATAAAATCCAATAGAAACACATTACCCTATGAGCGCCTTTTCCCCTTTTCTTTTCGCCAAATTGTGCCTTATTTTCATTGAGGTACTCCAAAATAGCATCGCTTAGAAAACCTTCAAAGAGTTTACCCACGACAGACGTAAAACCCTTTTTGAATTTTGCCACCACATTTGCTATGCGCCAATCATGTGGGACACTCCGTCATTATAGTCCTTAAATATCAGAAATAAGGGTCTGGCTATGACATTACTTAATTCTCTTAGGATACAGGGGTGTATGTCATCTGGTCCTGGTGATTTACCTATTTTAATCTTTTTAAGAAGCCGCTGTACTTCATTGGTGTCTGCAACTCCCCCTTCATTACTCTGTAAAGGGCCGACACCTTCAGATTTATACTTTTTACCATTTATATAATTGAAGAACATTTTAGGGTTAGTTTTACTCTCTTAGGCAATTAATCTCTCTGTGTCTAGTTTGGCTGCTTTTATTTGTCTTTTACATATTCAATTTTTTTCCTTATAGTTTTTCAATGCTTCCTTGCCCCCTTCCTGTTTTAGTGATTTAAATGCATTATTTTTGTCATTTATTGCTTTCTTTACAATTTTATTTATCCACATTGGTTTTTTCTTGTTCCTTAAACTTTTATTCCCATAAGGTATGGGTATGTAGCTCTCACAATTAGATTTTAGGATGGTTTTAAAAATATCCCCTTTTGTGGCTATATTTTTTTTTTGAGGACTTTGTCCCAGTTGGTTAGGCCTATGGCCTCTCATAGTTGGCTAAATTTAGCTTTTTTGAGGTTTGGTATTTTTGTTCCTCCCTGAAGAAACACTCTTTTGAATGACAATTGGATGGTATTACTTTATGGTCACTATTTCCCAGGTGTTCCCCAACCTGCACATCTGTTGTTCTGTCAGGTCTATTGGTTAATACTAAGTCCAGTGTGGCCGTCCCTCTAGTCGGGTCCTGAACCAGTTTGGAAAGGTAATTGTCTTTGGTTATTGCCAAGAACCTGTTTCCTTTACGAGATGTATAGGAAAGAGATCTACGGCATGCCCACTGCTCTTCAATGAAGTGGAGCCAAATGCCAGCCTAACTGTAGATTGTGTGCAAAGCGCTTTGAGTGGAGTTCACTCTGGTGAAAGGGGTTTATGGAGCCTGGGTCGTCAGAGTGACCTGGCCCCCACAGCCGAGAGACTTATCCAAGCTGCAGATTTCTGCACTGAATGGAGGCCAACCTTCCCTTCTAGTCATCCATGGAAGATGGATTCCGAGGAACCCAAAGGGGGCAACTATGATGCGCAAGGGATGATAACTCTAAGGCACCCACGAAGACAGGTGACATTTTCAGTGCTGCTGCTTCAAGAGCCTAACCCACAGCATTGTGTGGGGGACTGTATTTTATTGAACTACTATTTAAATGCCCCTGTCAGTGTGACTATAGCAGTGCCCATGAGAGTACAACACCTGGCTTAGGTGTACTTATATTTGTCCTAGCCAAGGGTCAGATGGGCAACTCAGCATGCGGAGAGAGGATTTGTCCCAATGTTGAAAAGCAAATTTAAATAATATGGGCCTAACCTAGTGTCTATAGTGTGTGGCTTTCTGTGACATATACTGTTCTACATCTGAAAACAGTGTCTGTAGCGGAAATTTAAATAATCTGGGCCTAATCTAGTGTCCATAGTGTGTGGCTTTCTGTGACCAATACTGTACTACATCCGAAAACAGTGTCTGTAGTGCAAATTTAAATAATTTGTGCCACATCTACTGTATGTGCGTTTAATACATATAACTGACATATACTGTACTTTATCCGTAGACTGTGTATGCTAGTCTGTGACATTATCAGGGTTACATCTCCTGTGCAATGTGTGCACATCCCAAATACCTTTTTAAATTTATTGGCGCATACACTTACAAATCCTACGCTACTGTACGTGTGACATACCTTTAAGTATATATAACATTAAATATTAAGAAGGCGGCCAGTAAGAGCAGTGGAAGTGGCCGTGATGCTGATGGTGCACACAGAGGCCGTGGCCTTGGGAGCGATGAAACTGAGTAAAAGAATGCAGTTGAGGGCCTCCAGGTGCGCTAACATTCAAAAACATTATTTGGAAGGGCCTTCCAGTCAACTGACCCTCTAAAACATCATTTGCAACTGCCTTCAGGTCAGCTGACCCTGTAAAACATTATTTGTGAGGACCTGCAGGTGAGCTGACCCTAAAAAACATAATTTTACAGGGCCTGCAGGTGAGCTGTGAGGGCCTGCTGGTGAGCTAACCCTCTAAAACATTATATGTGAGGGCCTGCAGGGGAGCTGACCCTCTAAAAAATTAACTGTGAGGGCCTGCAGGTGAGCTGACCCTCTAAAACACAATATGTGAGGGCCTGCAGGTGAGCTGACCCTCTAAAACATTATATGTGAAGGGCTGCAGGTGAGCTGACCCTAAAAAATATGAATTTCGAGGGCCTGCAGGTGAGCCGACCCTGTTAAATATTATATGTGAGGGCCTGCAGGTGAGCTGACCCTCTAAAACATTATATGTGAGGGGCTGCAGATGAGCTGACCCTGTAAAGCATTATATGTGTGAGCTGACCCTCTAAAACATTATGAGTGAGGGCAGCCTAAAAACCATGTTAATATGATGGAGGAGGAGTAGAGAAGTCAGGGGCAATCCAGGCCTTGTTCATTTTTATAAGAGTCAACCTGTCAGCATTTTCAGTTGACAGACGAATGCGCTTATCAGTTATTATGCCCCCAGCAACACTAAATACCCGCTCTGACAAATCTCTGGCGACAGGGCAGGCCAGCACCTCTGAGGTGTAGAGTGTCAATTTGTGCCACGTGTGCAGCTTGGACATCCAATAGTTTTAAGGTACAGCGGAATCATGGAGGACGCTGACCCGGTCTGCTATGTACTCCTTCACCATCTTCCAAAATTTTCCCGCCTTGTGACACTAGGTCGTGCATCAGGTCGAGGGTGCTGGTGGAGTGTCATGAAATTGTTCCAGGCCTTGGAGAGTGTTGTCCTGCCTCTGTTGGAACTGCTGTGTGTTACCCTCATATCCCCTCCTCGGTTGCACAAGGAACTACTTACTCTGCTGCCAGCGTTGTCAGCTATAAATTTATCCGCGATGACATTCTGTTCTATTATTATTAATATGGTTTGTAGTTGTATTATTGTTGGTATTATTATTGTTATTATGGTTTATGGTTGTAAAATATGTCATGGTTATTTGGTTATTTATGAGTTAATTAACAGGCCATGCCATTGGTTTACCTCCACTATCGTGTGTTAAGCTCCAAAGCTGGCAACAAGTTACGGCCATTATCAGACACAACAACCAACCATGCTTGGTTGTAGGTTGAGTGGCAAGAGCCATAGCTCAGTCTGGTCCCTTATACCCTGCGACAGCTCTGCAACGGTGTGCTGTTTGTCACCTAACAAATACGGTAAGTTTCAGCACGGCCTGTTGCTGCTTCCAGCTACTGACTGATGGCTGACTGGTGCTGCAAGATGAGAATTCAGAGGTGGAATTGAGTAGGAGTAGGAGAAGGGAGGGTTTACTACTACTAATGTAGGTGGTGGTAAAAATCCTGATAGAATGGGGGTCCGCAATCCTTGGCATTGGTTGCACCTGTGCCATCCCAGGGTACGACTAGCTACCGGCCTCGACAAGGTTCACCCAGTGTGCAATCACGGAAATGTAGCATGCCTGGTCAAAAGCACTTGTCCGTTTGTCAGTCGTTAAATGGACCTTCCAAAAACTGCTCTGGTCTGGGCACAGGGTGATGTTCCGGGACAAAATTGCTGGTGTAATGCGGGGATGGCACACCGAGAAAAATAGTGGTGGCTGGGGACTCAGTAATGAGGGACATCCACCACCATGAGTCTGAGGAAAGTCCCAGTGTCCACAGGCCTAAATGGCAACATTTCCAGGGCCAGCAATTGTTAAAGGTGTGCATTTAGTGCTATGGCCTGTGGGTGGGTGGCTGGGTATTTGCGCTTAGCAGCTTACTTTCAAAGGCCTGGGTTAAGGACATCTGTATGTGGGCCTATTTGGTGTGGCCCGCTTTCTCCCTTTTGCCATCCCACAGCCTCTTCCAGCCTGTTGCAGTGCTGTGGATCCCTCCCCCTCTGTACTGCTGTCCTTGCTTGGCTTGCCACCTTCTCAGGTTGGGTCAGTGATGTCATCGCCCACCACCCCCTCTTCCACCTCACTTGTGTTCACTTGGGTCATCCTCCTCACTTGTGTTGTTGACCTAACAAGACCCTCATTTATTGCCAACTGTGTCTTATCCGCATCATCCACCTCATGAAACACTAATTGCCATTCCCCACCGTCATCTTCTTTTGACTGTGGATGCTGAAGAGTTTGGAAATCAGTGCACAAGATCTCCTCATGTCCCTCTTCAGGGAGGGTCAGCTCACCTGCAGGCCCTCACCTACAATATTTTAGAGGGTCAGCTAACCTGCAGGCCCTCACCTACAATATTTGAGAGGGTCAGCTCACCTGCAGGCCCTCACCTACAATATTTGAGAGGGTCAGCTCACCTGCAGGCCCTCACCTCCAATATTTTAGAGGGTCAGCTCACCTGCAGACCCTCACCTACAAAATTTTAGAGGGTCAGCTCACCTGCAGGCCCTCACCTACAATATTTTAGAGGGTCAGCTCACCTGCAGGCCCTCAACTACAATATTTTAGAGGGTCAGCTCACCTGCAGGCCCTCACCTACAATATTTTTGAGGGTCAGCTCACCTGCAGGCCCTCAACTACAATAATTTACAAGGTCCGCTCAGCAGCAGGCTCTCACATACAATAATTTACAGGGTCAGCTCAGCCTCAGGCACTCACCCATCATTTTTTGCAATGCTCAGCAGCAGGTCCTCGCCCCTAATGTTTTAGAGGGTCAACAGCAGGACCTTGCTCCTTATGTTTTGGAGGGTCACTAGCAGGCCATCAATGATAATTTGTCAAGGGTGTGTATGATGTCCTCCTTTATGTGTAACAAAGGGTGTATTGCAATGCTGGTTCCTTGTAATGTTTGGCAGCACTTTCACTTAGTGCATAGGCTTTATGACTGTAGGAGTCCCACTATCTGAATAATTGTACCACAATGTAAATGAGGCCCTCCTTTATGTGATATACAGGCTGTTTCGAAGTGCCTCTTGCTTGTACTTTTTTGCAGCACTTGCATATTATATACAATTGAATATACAGGAAAGAATGTTTCCTAACAATTTTTCCTGTGAAATTGATTTTTTTGGGGGGGTTTTGTGTGTATTTTTGTCAGTCTGTAAAAGTGGTCTACAACTCGGACAACATGGTTCCCAGCAGCGACCTGGGAGTCCAAGATGCATCCAAACATCGTCCCCATGCTGTTCCCGATCCATTTTGGTGGTGTTTCTGTCACTTTCTGACCTTTTCCAATGGACCAGGCAACCTCCCCTCTTTAGAACAGGGGGTGCCTGGTTGTCTCCCATTGACTTCCATTATACTCGGGTGCTCGGCCGAGCACACGAATATAGCAAACACAAGAAAAATGTCTCTGATATAAGTGTTTGGACTGATGGAAATTGCGCTGCAAATCACCAAAGAAACGACGTGGGTTTTTGTCACCTGTATAATGTCAGTAAAAAGTGTTGGGATCGCGCTGCAATATATAGTAGACTCCAAGACAGACAACGAATTTCTTCCTCCCAAAGATACAGAAAAAACAGCAAACATCGCAGGTCCCTTTTATCTCCAGAACCTGTTGAGAGTCAGAGAGAATCGCACAATAGTGAAGTATTGTTGCCGCAGGTGAACCGCGATGTTTCAGTGCATGTACTAGATGTTCTCTTGTAATCAGGCACATAGGAAGCAGATAGCTATACTCCTCTCTCTCCTTTTTTCCTCTCCACTGTCTCCAATGTCAAAAAGAATCGCAGAATAGTGAAGCACAATCGGCACCCAGTTCCCCACACAATATTTATTTACTTACAATATGTTCACTTGTACAGGAGCATAAAGTAAAAAAAAAAAAAACACGCACTGCCCGACCTGGGTTTCGCCTGCTGGCTTCGTCAGGGGCGTCTCAATAGAAAACCACACAGATGCCTTAAATCTTTATAATTAGACCCTCCCATTCCCAGAAAGAGATAAAATCAAATCAAGATATCCCATAAAATATATATAAAAAAATATATAAAAATAGTACAAATATTCATAAAACAAACGTCATCACAAATCAATCCATTCCTTCCTCAAAAATAAGCTATATATTATGTAAACCTCGTAGATAAATCATTACGATCATTCTGTGATCACATGTGAACTCAAAAACCAATCCCTAGTTATGTGTCAGTCTTCTCCCAGGTCCTAAAATCCAAAATCCTGTTTCATATCGGATCGTCCGCAAAGTGTCAGATTAGACATTGTTTGATGTCACATTCCACATTTAACCCATATGGGTGCAGAGTCTTCAGGTCATACATCCACTGTACTTCCTTTTTATTTATTTTTTTCTCATAGTTCCCCTCATTCTGAAGTTTTACCTACCTCCACTCCCATAAACCGCAAACCTCTTGTTTATTTTTTATGTGCTTGTTTGAAGTGTAGAGAAACGTTGTGCGTTTCCAAGCCCTTCCTAATATTTCGGATGTGTTCTTGTATCTGTATCTTCAGATTGCAGGTTGTTCTTCCCACGTACTGGAGGCTACAAGGGCACTCCAGTACGTAGATAACCCCACTATTGTTGCAGGATATATTCCCCTTGATTTTAAATGATAGATTCTTCTTATTAGAAGTGACAGGTTCAATAGTTCTCAAGCGATTTTTATATGTCCTATTTTTACATGGCAGGCAAAAACTGCACCATGTAAATTTACCCCTACTTTGATTTTTCGATTGATGTGATTTTTATGAACTAGGTCCTGCACTTTGGACTAGTTGATTTCTATGGTTAATGGCCTTCTTGAAGATGAACTGAGGATTTTTGGGGATCCCACCCCCTATAACAGGGTCATTTCTCAAGATTTTCCAATTTTTCTTTATGATATTCTTTATTTGACTCGATTGTGTATTAAACTGTGTGAGAAATGCAAACTTAAAGTCTTTCTTCTCCCTCTTTCTACCACTACTAAAAAGACCCGTGGGGTCGAAAACGTCACTGCTATCATGTTGTAACTTTAATAAATTGGATTGATTTACCATACGGACGAGTGCTGCAGACTTTTTGAAAATTATATCTACAATGGGACTGATGGCCAAGTTCCCTATCTGCGTGCACCAACACTGTGACTTAAATACAAACCTTGGTATGTACCTGGATCAGGATTTGTAGTGCTGCTTGCCTTTTGTTTTTTTATCTAGGAGGTCTACATAATATATAGCTTATTTTTGAGGAAGGAATGGATTGATTTGTGATATTGTTTGTTTTATGAATATTTGTACTATTTTTTATATATTTTTTTATACATATTTTATGGGATATATTGATTTGATTTTATCTCTTTCTGGGAATGGGAGGGTCTAATTGTAAGGATTTAAGGCATCTGTGTGGTTTTCTATTGAGACGCCCCTGACGAAGCCAGCAGGCGAAACCCGGGTCAGGTAGTGCGTGTTTTTTGAAACATCGCGGTTCACCTGCGGCAACAATACTTCACTATTGTGCGATTCTCTCTGACTCTCAACAGGTTCTGGAGATAAAAGGGACCTGCAATCGTTGCTGTTTTTTCTGTATCTTTGGGGAGAAGAAATTGTTTGTCTGTCTTGGAGTCTACTATATATTGCAGCGCAATCCCAACACTTTTTACTGACACGAATATAGCAATATGTTCGGGCCGAATACTTTGGTGCTCGATCATCACTAATCAGAGTCATTGGAATTGCATGTTACATTATATTTACCCATGACAGTGTTTGTGGGACAGATATGAGACGATGGGTAAAATAGGCGCTCTGAATAAAATAACCCCTTTACCCTATTGCCTACAGCAATCTTTAAAAAAATTACATTTCAAAAGTGATTTACCATACTTAGAATACATACCATAATCTTACTTTAAAATAGAAGCTTACTGACCTTGTATCCAGTTAGAGATCAAACCTATATTCTCTGTGTATTGAGTTCTTCCATTGTCGGCTACAATCACAGTAGTGTACATACTTATATATATATAGGGCTCTTGAAATAAGAAATTATGTTTCTATCACTCATATCTTAAAACATGAATGTGCTGTTTATTTAATCAGATATTTCCATCTGAGGATGTAGATGTGGATGTAGATTTGTTTGTGTATTTATCAGGATATGACAGGCTTGTAATTGGAACTGTATGTACTGCATAGTTGCTATAGAAGCCTTTTATATGACATTTTTCTCATTTCGGGCTAAAATTAATTTCTTCAATTGTTTTTTATTAGAAATATTGAACTCTCCTGTCATAAAGGGTTAACTGATTGTCTAGCTGTCTGGCTCATATTTTCACTTTCACATTATGCTGGGTTATCTAAAAAACCTTATCTTTAAATAAATAAAAGGTCATAAACATGTATTTAAGCCACATTCTTATCAGTAAGATAAGAATTTAGCTATAACAGTGTTTAGGAGTTCATAGATCAGAGATAAGGAGCCATCAGCTGAGCTGCCTGATGGAACAAAGAAAAAATTCAGAGCCTGCTACTAGAGAATCTCAAGGCTGCACAGCTCAAGGCTGCACAGCTCAAAATGCGTACAATGCAATAATAATTTAAAAAGGTGTACATAGATTTTAAATGTGCTTATAAATTAACAAATTACCTGTTTCCTCAATTACTGGTGAAGTTACAGGAAGGAAATGAGTTACAAACACATAATAGTCTGTAATTAATGACAAGATCCCCCCTAAAAACAAATTAATTAAACATTAGTTCATCTAATTTTAAAGATGTTGTACATTGCTAAAATACTGATGATTTATTCACAGATAGGACATCAATATGAGATCAGTGGGCGTCCAATCCCCGGAACTAGCACCGATAAACTGAAACAGCAGCTCCTTCCGCTTTAAAATTACTTGCGCACTGTCTCATTTGCAGCGACGGCACAGTGTAATTAAAATTGCTCATCACATCGACTTGAATGGGATGAGAAGTTGCAATTACACTCTGCCGCCTCTACAAGCGAGACAATGTGCAGGTACTTGTGAAGCAAACACAGCGCTTGCTGGAGCCCCACTACCACTTCTACAAAAGAGACCTTCATTTTATTTCGGGTGATACTTGGACTTTTTTTTAAGGTGACATAACACTGTTAATAATCCAAGTATTGGTAGAAAAATTTAAAGTAATTGTATTGTCTGTCTCAAATCAGAACCCCCAGTAAATACTAGTAAGAAAAAAAAAAATCCAGGTGTAATTGAGCATGTTTCAGTATTGAGCATTGATAGTTATACTCAAGCAGTAAAAAGCCTAACATGTTTTCTTACATGTGTCAAAATTTGGTCCAAGAAATTTTCATAGCCCCTTCGACAATAGTCAGTTCATATTCAAATCTAATTAATGCCATAGTGAATTGATGGGTCAGGGAGACCAATTGTATTGTTAGAGCCAGTGAACCATGATTTAATATCTCTGGATGATAAATTAATCATGTTTTATAGTATCTCAAATATATACTTACCAAAGATGAATATTTAATTGGTAATGGCTTCAAAGGCATTTAAGGACTGCTGAAAGGATAATTATGAAAACCACATATTATCTGAAAATATATGGATTTCTGATAAAAAGCCTTTTAGTTGCTATGGTGAACAAAGGCTTCATTTTCTTAACCTCTGAGTGATGACATGTTGTTGACACATTTGCTGATTGGAGCTCAATGGGTTTTCTTTCTTCCTTGCCTTCTAAGATCAAACCAACAATTCTGTATTTAAAATATATCAAATATATAATAAAAATATAATATATCTTTTTTCTGCATGATTTTCTTGACGTGTTTATGAAATAAAAAAATGTGGCGAATCTGACATTACATTGATATTACCTAGAGGACTAATCTATATGCATTGTAAGTGCTGAACAATAGGGAGATGTGATGAGAGATGTGCATTCACATCTATGATTCTAAGTAGTTTAGGCATTATTGCTGCAAGGATAGGTGAAATCAAAAACAACATGGGCACAATCTTGTATTGACTAAATTAAGAGCTAAAAAGCAGCAAAAACCTAGAGAGTTAGAATAGGCTGATTTATGTAGAGATCTCACAAATATTCTTGGGTAAAAAGATTACCATCTCCCAGGTTAGCAGCAGGAACATGTGAAATTGGAACAAAAAAAAGAAGATTCATTAACCCTTTCAAGACCAAGCCAGTTTTCACCATAAGGACCAAGCTATATTTTGCAAATCTGACATCTTTCAACTGTGGTAGCAACTTCGGAATGCTTTTACTTAACCAAGCTATTCTGCCAGTGTTTTCTCATGACATATTGTACTTTATGCTAGTGGTAAATTTGAGTCAATATATTCAACTTTAATTTATAAAAAAAATTGCATATTTGAAAAATGGAAAAATTCACTATTTTCTAAATTTGAATTTCTATTTCTCTTCTTTTTGACAGATAGTGACACCTCATAAAATAGGCATTACTTAACATTCCCCATAAGTCTACTTTATGTAGACATTCATTTAGGACATTAGAAGGCTTTGAATTTTAGAAGCAATTTTAAAATTTTTAAAGAAAATTTTCAAACCCACTTTTTTAAGTACTAATTCAGTTATGAAGTCATTTTGTGGGGTCTACATAATAGAAATCACCCATAAAGGACAACATTTTAGAACCTACTCCGCTCAAATGATTCAAAACTGATTTTACAAACTTTGTTTAACCCTTTAGGTGTTCCATAAGAATTAAAGGAAAGTGGAGGGGAAATTTCTAAATTTCACTTTTATTTTTGCAGATTTTCCATTTTTGTACATATTTCCCTGTAAAATAGCAAGGGTTAATAGCCAAACAAAACTCACTATTTATTACTCTGATTCTACAATTTATGGAAACACTACATATGTGGTCGTTGTTATCTGCTGTATGGGCACATGGCAGGGCACAGAAAGGAAGGAGAGCCATATGGATTTTAGATAGTGGATTTCACGGGGATAGTTTTAAGTTGCCATGTCGCATTTGAAGACCCCTGATGCAGCCCTACAGTACAAACTGATAGAAAGTGACACCATTTTGCAAACTACGGGATAAGTTGACAGTTTTATTGGTACTATTTTGAGGTACATATGATTTTTGATTGCTCAATATTACGCTTTTTGTGAGGCAAGGTAACCACAAAATGGCGGTTATAGCAGAGTTTTTATTTTTTGTTTTTTATGGAGTACTCCTGAGCGGGATACATCATGTGTTGTCGATATAGATCAGGTTGATATAAACGTGACGACACCAAATAGGTGTATTTTTTGTTTCAGTTTTACATAATAAAGCATTTTTGAAAACAAAAATCATGTTTTTGTGTCTTCCTATATTGAAAACTACATTTCTTCAATTATTCTGCCGGACTGTATTGTGTAGGGGCTCGTTTTTTGCAGGGAGAGCTGATGTTTATATTGGTACCGTGATTTTTTTTGGTACATTTGATTTTTTGATAATTCAATATAACACTTTTTTGGAGCAAGATGACTAAAAAAATGAACATTTTGGCCCATTTTTTTTTTTAACAGTGTTCATGGTAGGTCATGTGACATTTTGATAGAGCCAGTCATTACAGAGTCGGCGATACCCCAAATGTGTATTTTTTTATTTTTGTTTTACACAGTAAAAGCATTTTTGAAAAGAAAAATCCTGTTCTTTATTTGCCATTTTCTGAAAGCCATTTTTTAAATTGTGATTGTCTTATATGGGGGCTAATTTTTTGCGGGATTTGGTGATGGTTTCATTGTTACCATTTTGGGGTGCATATGATTTTTGAATCGCTTGCTATTTTTTTTTTTTATAACATCTCTTTATTTGGAGACAAAACAAGTCATACAATCATACAATCATACAATCGTGGTACATTGTAGCAATGGCAGAGTAATCAGTGCAAGTGATCATAGGAGTACGATAATACAGATAAATAGAGAACTTGGCTCTGTCTTTGTGTATGACCTTCCCAATAAAGGAGTCTTGTATCTCCACTTTTTTCCTTATTTTCCCATAACTGCCTCCTCGCCCCCCACCCTAACCCAACCAACCCTTAGAACTTAAGGAAATGATGCAAAGTCTCACAGTCTACCCATCTCGTCCGGCGAATCGCTTGCTATTATGCTTTCCATTGGGCAAGGTGACAAAAAATAGCTTTTTTTGGCACAGTTTTTATTCTTATTTTTTTTAATGGCATTCACCTGATGGGTTAGATCATATGACGTTTTTATAGAGCCAGTTGGATGCAGCAATACATAATTTATCTGTTTTTTATTTATTTTTTATTATTGAACAGGATTTTATGAGGTGAAAGGGCGTTTTTTTCACTTTAAGCTTTGATTTTTGTATTATTAAAAAACAATTGTCATGCTTTTTTTTACTTTTTATTTTTGTCCAACTGTGGGACTTCAACTTTTCAGGGTTTGATCCCTGTTTCCCTGATCCCTGTTTCAAGAGACCCACGTAGATTTTCATGAAAATGCGCAAAGGGGTTAAAGGGTTATTTCAGTGTGGTCATTTTAAATAAAAATGGGGTAAGATAAGGCAAAAATAACAAACTGTGAGTACTTTAGTATGCCCCAACGCTGTGTTCAATACAATGGAAACAACTTTTACTGCCTGTTCTGCCAGTGAATGGCCAGAGGCCATCATCACTGCTGCCAAAACATTATATCAAGGCTGTAGTGGTGGGAAGGTGAGAAGTGGTGAATAGAGGGATTTTGGGGCAGTAAAAATAAAAATAAAAAATAAAATATATATATATATATATATATATATATATATACATACACACACCTATATCAACCATAATAAAAGTACTTGCCCCGAATTTACAGGGGAGGAGATTTATCAAAATTGGTGTAAAAGAAAACTGGCTTAGTTGCCCACAGCACCCAATCAGATTCCACCTTACATTTTCCAAAGGAGCTCTAAATAATTTAAGGTAGAATCTGATTGGTTGTTATGGACAACTAAGTCGGTTTTCCTTTACACCAGATCTCTTTTATTACTTATATCTCTTCTTCCACAGGGTTTGTTTCAACACGCTGTCTGTATATGTCTAGGCACAATTGGGGTAATTTATCAAACTGGTGCAAAGTAGAACAGGCCTTGTTACCCATAGCAACCAATCAGACTGCACCTTTCATTTTCCAAAGGAGCTGTCAAAAATGAAAGGTGGTATCTGATTGGTTGCTATGGGCTACTAAACCAGTTCTACTTTACACCAGTTTGGTAAATGACCCCAAATATCTTTTAGAATAATTTTGGCTGATAACAGCACTGTTCTTTATTGTGCCAACACGTCATTTCTGGAGCTGGATGAACAGCAACCAATCGAAGAGAGAGCAATCCTGAATTTTCAGTTTTGTTATGGCCAACACTGTAGCAATATAAACAGAGTCTTCAGTTGAGCCGAAGGATTTAAAAGGTGAGTATGTGCATATATTTTAATTTTGCTCATGAGCAGCTGCAAAAAATGTTTTTTTTTTTTAAATTTTGCCTTCACTAAACTCCAATGTGTATTTAAAAATTCACAAAGTAGTCTTGTACTTCATATCAACTTCATCTTTTATTAAAATCATTTTTTTGTTTTGTTTGTACACTTGCATTAGACAAAACATTACATGGAACTGACTTTATTCAGACAGGCTTCAGTTAATCTTTTCGAAAATGTGCAAAATACATAAGAAGCTTACAATGTAAAATGCATTCCCCAGACAGGCATTAATGCACTGTGAAGGATGAATATACATAAAACATACTGTAAGATATTACACATAATGACTCTTCTCAGGCATAGTGTTAATGTTCTTTAACCTTTCATAGCACAGATAGGACATAGCGTAAACTGTTTCATACAAACATGCTCAAGTTAGACAAGAAAATAAGGAAGTTACCTACTTGTGAAAGCACACAGTTGGAAGGCCAATTTTTCAAATGTGAACACTAAATTATAGAAATATATACCTGAAATTCCTGAGGCTTCATACAACATATAACGTGTGGCAGGATTGCTGCAATTCTTTATCCTGCTGCCCAAAAAGTGAAATAAAAAGTGATCAAAAAGTTGTATGTACCCCAAAACACAACCGAAGATGATGGCTACTCATCCCGCAAAAAGTAAGTCCTCAAATATATGGTTGTCAGAAAACAAGTGGACTGGTACCCCAGAGACTGTTCAATTCCAACATGGAGCTTGTAAACCAATCCATTAAAAGCTGCACTGCAAAACCCATGTGTACTCCTTCCTTTCTGAGTCCTGCAGTGTGCCCCTACAAGCAGTTTATATCTACATATTGGATGTTGCCATATTTAGGAGAAAATGGGTAACAAATTAAGAGGTGCTTTTTCTCTTGTTACCCCATGGGAAAATGAAAAATTTGGGGCTAAAGCAACATTTTATCGAAACAGATGAATTTATTTTATTTTAACAGTGTTTCTAAATTCTGTAAAAGACCCGTGGGGTCAAAGTGCACTGTACACCTCTTACTAAATTCCTTGAGGTGTAAAGTTTCCAAAATGGGTTTCCACTATGGGGTCTCTTCAAATACAAGATGGTGCCTAAAAACCATTTCAACTAAATCTGCCTGTCAAGGATGAAGTTGCAGATAGCTGGAACTTATAAATAAACGACTGACTGGCTTGATCCAAAACTAAGGAGCCTATAGGTGAGCCCTTTAAAACCCTAAGAGCTCTCCCTGACTGCTACACATGCAAAGACCTCAATGGTAGACGATTGCATGCCCACGTACCTAAGACTGTGTGACACCTGAAAACCTTATAGTAGTGAGAGAACACGGCCACCGGCTCCCTGCACTGAATACAGAGGGAGTCAGGGTCACCTAGAATCAAGCCAGCAAGGAAACACAATAAAGGGAAAAGACTTATCTGAGCAAACAGCAGCAGCCTCCAGCAGTGAACACTTCTTCCAGAAAGTAGTATAAACCGCAAGGAGGAGTAGTATGGAAGGGAATATAAAGCAAGCCAATTAATCAAGATAAGAGGCAGCTGAGGGAGAGAAAGGAACTGAGCAAAGTGAAACCAAAACAAAGAACGTCATACACAAGACCCGGAGGAACCTCTGACCGACCGTCTCCCAGAACCGGCGGTGACAGTACCCCCCCTTCTATGGGTGGACTCCGGACACTCAGGACCGACCTTCTCAAGGTGAGACCGATGAAAAGCCCTGATGAGACGGGTGGCCTTAATGTCCGCCAGTGGGACCCACATCCTCTCCTCAGGACCATAACCCTCCCAATGAACGAGGTACTGAAGAGAACCACGGATAATGCAGGAATCCACAATCCTGGAGACCTGAAATTCAAGATTACCATCGACTAAAATCGGGGGAGGAGGCAAAGAGGAAGGAAAAGTAGGTTGTACATAAGGATTCAATAGGGACTTGTGAAAAACATTATGGATCTTCCAAGTCTGAAGAAGATCAAGACAGAAAGCAACGGGATTGATGACGGATAAGATCTTGTAAGGCCCAATAAACCTAGGACCCAACTTCCAGGAGGGAACTTTTAGTTTGATATTCTTTGTCGACATCCACACCAGATCATCCACATTGAGGTCCGGACCAGGCACACGTCTCTTATCTGCCACACGCTTATATCTCTCACTTATCTTCTTTAGATTACCCTGAATCTTTTGCCAAATAAGTGACAAGGACGAGGAAAATCTCTCATCAGGTAAACCAGAAGACCCCTTTCCAGAGAATGTCCCATATGCACCAAAAAATGGTGACTTATCAGAGGAGTTCTGGCGACGGTTATTTAAAGCAAACTCAGCAAGGGACAAAAAAGAACACCAATTCTCCTGATTCTCCGCAAAACAACACAGCGCAGATATGTCTCCAGATTCTGATTGACGCATTCGGTCTGACCATTCGACTGCGGGTGAAAAGCAGAAGAAAAACGACAAGCGAACCTCCAAGCGAAAACAGAAGGCCTTTGAGAATCTGGAAACAAATTGCGTGCCCCTATCAGAAACGATGTCAGAAGGAATGCCATGTAATTTAACAATGTGATCAACAAACGCTTGCGCCAGCGTCTTAGCATTGGGTAACCAAGAGAAAAGGAATAAAATGCGCCATTTTGCTAAAACGGTCCACTACCGCAAGAATCACAGTCTTCCCCGAGGACCGAGGCAAGTCTGTAATGAAGTCCAAGGACGGGAAGGTATGGGTAACGGGAGGAGAGCTCCCGATGGCCGTGAATGAGGGACCTTGGCACGAGCGCAAGTCTCGCAGGCTGCCACAAACCCCTCAACCGTCTTACTAAGAGCTGGCCACCAGAATCTGCGAGCAATGAGATCCACTGTGGCTCTACTCCCCGGGTGCCCAGCAAAAACACTGTCATGGTGCTCCTTAAAAACTTTGTGTCGCAAAGCGAGCGGCACAAATAACCTCCCAGGAGGACAAAGATCAGGTGCCTCTGCCTGGGCTGCCTGAACCTCTTCTTCCAAATCAGGATAAAGAGCAGAGGCGACCACCCCATCAGCCAAAAGGGGACCTGGGTCCTCAAAGTTCCCCCCTCCCGGAAAACAACGTGACAGGGCACCCGCCTTCACATTTTTAACCCCAGGGCGGAACGTAACAACAAAATTAAACCTAGAAAAGAACAAGGACCATCTGGCCTGTCTTGGGTTCAGACGCTTGGCTGATTCCAGATAGGCCAGATTCTTATGGTCGGTAAATACGGTAATTGGGTGTCTGGCTCCCTCCAACCAATGACGCCATTCCTCAAAAGCCAATTTGATGGCCAACAACTCCCTATTTCCCACATCGTAATTTCTCTCTGCGGCGGAGAGCTTTTTTGTAAAAAAGGCACACGGTCGCCATTTAGCAGGAGAGGGGCCCTGAGATAAGACCGCGCCCACCCCCACCTCAGAGGCATCCACCTCAACAATAAAAGGTAGAGAGACATACGGTTGTACCAAATTGGGAGCAGAAGCAAAACGCTCTTTAATACTAGAAAAGGCTTGAAGCGCCTCTTCCGACCATGAGGAAAAATCCACCCCCTTTTTAGTCATATCAGTGAGTGGCTTAACAACAGAGGAATAATTCAAAATGAACTTTCTGTAATAATTAGCAAAATCCAAAAACCACATGAGCGCCTTCTGATTTTCAGTATTAATTTTGTGAACATCATTCCAACCAGTATCAGCTGCCCATCTCCGAAATTCAGAACAATATATCTCTGCGGACTGTTTACCCTGGCATAAAAGACACAGAATCAAGCCAGCAAGGAAACACAATAAAGGGAAAAGACTTATCTGAGCAAACAGCAGCAGCAGCCTCCAGCAGTGAGGCTTCCTTCATCCAGGAAGTAGTATAAACCGCAAGGAGGAGTAGTATGAGAGGGAATATAAAGCAAGCCAATTAATAAAGATAAGAGGCAGCTGAGGGAGAGAAAGGAACTGAGCAAAGTGAAACAAAACAAAGAACGTCATACACTAGACATGGAGGAACCTCTGAACGACCGTCTCCCAGAACCGGCGGTGACACTGCCCTCTAAAAACCATATGGTACTTCTTCTCTTCTGACCACTGTCATGTTCCTATAGAGAAGTTTACAAACACATATAGGGTATTTCTGTAAACTGTAGAGTCAGGGTAATTTCTCCTCCATTTTTCTTTAATTTTTGTGGAACACATCATGGGTAAATAAAGTTTTGAATAATTTAAGAGGTGTAGTTTCTAAAATGTGATTTATGGGTGGTTTCTATTATGCAAGTCTTTGGTTTTGTTTGTTTCTAAAATTCTTAGCCTTTTAAAAACATCCTTAAAAAATAAAATGACATTTACAAAATGATACCAACATAAAGTAGACGCATGGGGAATGTTAACCATGGGAACTGATAACTATTTTATGAGGTATTACTATCTGTCTTAAAAGTAGAGAAATAAAAATTTAGAAAATTGTGAATTTTTCCAAATTTTCTGTAAAATTTTGTATATTTTTTGAGAAGTGAAGTACAATGTGTCATGAGAAAACAATCTCAGAATCAATTAGATAACTAAAGCCATCTCAAAGTTATTATCTCACAAAGGGATATATGTCAGATTTGCAAAAAGGCTGGGGCAGGAAGGTTAAAACTGGCCTGGGGTCCAAGGCATTAATCATAGTACAAATATACATACACATAACCTGCTTATATATGGGGTAAGCCAGCCCAATGTAGTGTGCACACAATCAGCACATATATAGACTAATTAATGAAGAAGGCTGGGCAACCCCATACACAGCATCACAGTTTAGTAAATAACAATACAAACATATTAAAAATGACCAGAAGCAGGAAAATAGTAAGCCTTAACCACTATGGTCTGTGTTCTTAATATGAATGATATAAAAAAATATCAACTAATAAAATATCATTATGTCTCTGCCATAATTCAAACCTTCAGGGAAATAAGTGTTTTATGGTTAACATCTAAAATGCCTCATGCTCCAATCGGCGTCGCTTTAGATCACCTATTATTGTAGATAATTTAACCATTTCAAGCCACGTATCTGGAATACCGATAGTTTGCCTGCATGGCATTCACAAAAATGTCTAGATGCTCCAGACATGTTGTGCTGGCTGTTAGTGGTGATATCTTTAAAAGGGGTTATCCAAAATCTATTATGACCCCCCATGCCCGGGCCCCTCACAGAGGTTGTATTTACCTTGCTCCCCGACACCCACATCGCTTCTGATGCCTACATGGCCACCGCTGCATCTCCCCTTCACATAGATGAAAACATCAGTTGTCGGGAGAGGGGCAGCTAATAGCAGGCCGCGATGGGAACAGGTCTGTAGCGATAGAGGCTTGTTCCCATGGCGGCCTGATATTGGCTGCCCCTGTTGTGGAAATGTCTTCATCCTTGCGATGGCAAGATGCAGCAGAAGCAACACGGGTTCTGGTGAGTGAGGTAGGTACAATCTCTGTTAGGGTCCCGGGCATATGGGTCCATTTAGATCTTGGATAACCTCTTTAATGTAGTCCAGTGCACATACTTTGTCACCTAGAAGTGCTACCTATATATATATTTTATCACATCATGTACAAGTAATCATAAATATTACTGTATCTGTATTACAATTTATATAATTTTTTATTGGACAGATATGGGCAGAATCACAGAAATTTTTGGTAGGTTTAACAAAAAGACACGTTCTACATGGATGATTGCCACATTTGTACAAACTAATGCAGTGTAACCAGGTTTTATTGGTACACACTGTTTTGGATACACTAGGTGCAACTGCTTGCCCAATAGTGGGTGCTTTTTTGTATACAATTCTGCAACCTTGCGACAGTATGTTCTCCAATTTTTTATCTTCATAAAGTATGGGTAAATATTTGTTAATAATACGTATTTGGAAATATTTGGGACTATAAAGTAACACCATCACTGGAGCAGTGCTCCTATTTTATTTTTGGTGTTTATTTTTGTTAATACCAAATAATAATTGGTGTTGGGATAATTTGTTTACTTTGCCCAAGACTTGTTCCAAGTGATGTTACTTTTTTTTTTTTACATTAGAGGTAAATGACAGATTGTAGTTATTATCATTTAAATAGGATACAGAAAGTGGCGCATGGCAGACACATCTCCCTGCCATATAAATAGAAGATCATCAATGAATCTGCAGTACCACCATATGCATCCCAAATATGTGTTGGCCTCATGGTAAATGTATTGTTGCTCCCAACATGCTATAGTAATGTTAGCTAACACGGATAAATACTTAGCCCCCATTGGAACTCCTCTTTTCTGTACGAAAAATGTATTGCCAAAAACAAAACAATTTCGGGCAATCAAAAACAAAGTTTTAATGAATGCCATGTAGGAAGAGCCACCATTGTTCCAAGTTTTCTCCACTTGGAGATAATAGTTTGCTGAAGTACAAAAACCTTATATATGGTTTTGAGTGTGCTACTTTTAGCCTACTTCACATTGCTCTTTGGAAAGATTACATATAAGAGATGTTACCGTAAACAGAAGTGGTAGTATTCATATCTGGGTGTGTCTAATTCAATGAATTCTAATAAATCATTCAGTTTGGTTAACTTGTTAAGGACATTTCCTAATTGTGTGATGCAAGTATTTTTAATGGCACAATTTTGGTGCATATCAGAATAATTGAAAAACTTTAAATATTGTTGTGGGGCAACAGTGTGAATAGAACAAGACAACCCAAACATTGTTTTTAGGGTTCTGTCATATTACCGATATTCACTGTGGTAATAATGGCATTTTAACGTTATTCTGCAGGTCAGCCCGATTATAGAGATACCACGCTTATATGTTTTTGTTATCTTTTAGAATTTTAAAATTAAAAAGATTTCTTTGTATCGCCATGTTCTGGCACTTTTGTTTTAAATTTATCTGCTGACAGAGCTGTGTCAGGGCTCATTTTTTGATGAACTATACAGTCCCTGACAAAAGTCTTGTCGCTTGTGTACAAATTGACCTGAAGTGCCGCTAAAATATATTTCTAATCAAGATTTTGTTACAAGAAATGGGTCATTTTAATCCCAACAGCTTTCGTAATAATGTTTCAGTGCAAAACGAAACTGACAAAAAGTATTCTAATATTCACAGCTTGGTAAAGCCCATTCAGTCAATTTTTGCCAAGACATAAGTCTTGTCGCCTTGTCATATGCGCTTCACCTGTGACTAATAATGGATCAATTAGGTCTCAGGTGTGTATAAAAAGAACCCCAGTACACTAGACCTTCACATCAACTGCAACTAGACCTCTGCAAACATGCCCAAGATTCACCGTGAGACTAAAGTGTTGATTATCAAGAGGCTGAAGACCAGATCCACTGCTGATGTGGCAGACACCTTCAATGTGTCTCAGCGTCAAGTTCAGAGGATAAAAAAAAAAAGATTTGAAGAGACTGGAGACGTTTTGGACAAGCCCAGGTCAGGCAGACCCCGCAAGACAACTGCTCAGGAGGACCGTTTGTTGGCTCGAAAATCCAAGGCCAGCCCATTTTCTACTGCAGCAGAGCTCCACAAGACTTGGTCACCTGAAGTCCCTGTGTCAACCAGAACAGTTTGTTGGATTCTGTCTCGAAATGGCCTCCATGGTCAAATCAGTGCCCATAAGCCAGCACTAAACAAAAGACAATTGAAAAACCGTGTGGCATTTGCCAAGGCCCATAGCCTGCTAAAAGGATGGGCGCTGGAAAAGTGGCAGAAGGTGGATTTTTCAGATGAATCTTCTGTTGAATTAAACCACAGTCGCCGCAAATATTGCAGGAGACCTACTGGAACCTGCATGTAGCCGTGATTTACCCAGAAAACTGTGAAGTTTGGGGGAGGCAAAATCATGGTCTGGGGTTATATCCAGTATGGGGGTTTGCGAGGGATCTGCAGGGTGGAAGGCAACATCAATAGTCTAAAATACCAAGAAATCTTAGCTACTTCATATATTCTAAACCATAAAAAAGGCCAAATTGTGCAGCAGGATGGTGCTCCATCGCAAACTTCCATCTCCACATCAAAGTTCCTTAAGGCGAAAAAGATCAAGATGCTCCAGGATTGGCCAGCCCAGTCACCAGATATGAACATCATTGAGCATATGTGGGGTAGGATGAAAGAGGAAGCATGGAAGACGAAACCAAAGAATATTGATGAACTCTGGGAGGCATGCAAGACTGTTTTCTTTGCTATTCCTTAAGACTTCATCAATAAATTGTATGAATCCTTGCCAAAGCGCATGGAAGTCATACAAGATATTAAATTTGGATCTCACAGCACCACTACTTAATTTGCTGACATATTTTGGGATTTGCAGTAAAGTTGTTCAATTTCTATATAGGTGACAAAACTTTTGTCTTGCCAAAATTTGACCTTTCTGTCTTGATTGAATGATAAATCTTTTTTCAGTGAAACTGATTTATTTCAGTGCATTAAACATCATTTGGGAGGGCTTTAGCTTTTCATATGAGCTATTTCTAACATCAGTTGATTAATTAACAGTCAGGTTAATAGCAGGAGTTTCTACAAAATAGAGAAGCGACAAGACTTTTGTCAGGGACTGTGCATTTTATTTATACTATTTTTGGATACGGGGGGACCTTTTTCTAATTATATATATATATATATATATATATATATATATATATATATATTTATTTTACACTTTTAACTCTGTTAATCGCTTGTACTATGCACGGTAATACTCCTGTATTAAAGTGCATAGTCGTTCAGATAGACATGATAATATGTCCTTCTGGAGGCAGGATATATTAACAGCTAGTACATGGCAGACTTGGAATCCATCATTTAAAATACTCCGTACCATGCGTTTGCATTTGCAGGGTGCAAAATAGAGGACAGAGGGAGTTCCCTCTCTCTGTCTATCTGCTCATATTCTGCTTTGCTATTGGCCACTCTTTCCTGAGGGGTTAAACTGCTGGGATTGGAGTTATCTTTAATTCTGCTAATATAATACAGCCAACACCCACAAGCAATAGTGCAGGCCCATCTCCTGAGCCTGCTCTATTGCCATGAGGATGGGGACTTATTACACTCTATGGTAGCATGTCATTAAGGGCTTTGTTATTATTGAAGCTCATCATAAATAATTAGCGCAGATATCTTTACCAGTAAATTTTAACTAGATGGCTATGACATGACACATAAAACATAAGAAAATTTATGGGTCCTAGGGCTGTTTTATAGACATGCTTATTTCTTGCACACAGCAGGTTTTACTAATAAGGTATATTAGCTACATTTTGATATAAGGTAATTAATCAACAAAATTACCGGTAATTTTGACCTTTTTGTAACTTAACAAGAACGGTGTTGTCATCTCAGCTCTTTCAAATGACAAGGGGTTAATTTGATTGGCTTGTAGTTGTGCATACTGCATGCACTGTAAGCTGTCAAAGTATTAAGATAATTGTCAGCTGCAATCTAGCAATTAGAACTCAATTATCTGAGTTATTACTGCAGCGTTATAGCTAATTTTTTGTTAAACAGTGTGAACTATATTTTACTTTACTGAAAGTACCCTTATTGAAAGCTTATACTGATAAAACACCATAATCACACAAATGTACAGGGTACAGTGTGTAATATATATATATATATATATATATATATATATATATATATTTATTTTAAATAAATGCATACATGGTTTTAAAGTGCACGTGTCACCATTCACAGTACACTGTGAACTACATACTATATATAGTAAAGTAAGTTATTGAGGAAGTGCTATTAGTATTTCTTAACTATTGCATCAATTTTTCTTTATGTTGTCTTACCACCTTTCTTAAGCCAGAGGCATTTTTGTAAATAGTTACAAAAAAATTGGCAATTTAGTACACATAACACATCTAATATATCTCAGGAGAGAAGTCTACAGGAATATATGGAATTTGAATTTAAAACCTAGCCAAATAAATAGATTTTAATTAGTTGGTTTAAAACAAAAGTGCTTCTATGTGCGAATGCTACGGGTAAGTCAATCTTAAGATGTTGAGATGCTATCTTCTGCTACTTTGTGCTGGTTTATAGCTCCTACTGAAACCATAAACTGCTTCTCCAAATGGAAAATGTTTTCAATATGTTCTAAAAGCAACTGTGGAAACACAGGAAGTATGCACTGTATTTATTCTAAGTGGGCATCTAATCATCTGTACTTTTCGTTTCCCTGCAGTTAGTGGACAACTGCAGCAGGGAAGCTTTATAATAACCATAACCAGCAGTCTAAATTGTGCATAAGTATAATTAATTGTATTAATGTGACAAATAAAAGATAACATAATGGGCAGACAGGAAAGTATAGTAGATTAGGCTACTCTCACACTAGCGTTTTTGCTGAATCCGGCAGGGTTCAGCAAAAACACTTTTGTTACTGATAATACAACCATCTGCATCCGTTATGAATGGATCCGATTGTATTATCTTTAACCTTGACAAGATGGATCCGTCATCAACTCCAAAGAAAGTCAATGGAGGACGGATCCGTTTTCTATTGTGGCAGATTGTGTAAGAGAAAACGTATCCGTCCCCATTGGCTTGCACTGTGGGTGATGCTTTACCCGTCTTGCTCCGCATCCTAGGATGGAAAGCAAACTACAACATGCTGCGGTTTGATCTCTGGTATGGGAACCCAACTAAATGGAACAGAATGCATTTTGGAGCATTCCGTTTTGTTCAGTTCAGTTTTGTCCCCATTGACAATGAACGGGGAAAAAACTGAAGTGTTATTTTCCGGTATTGAGCCCCTATGACTAGGGATAAGCGAACCCGGTGAAGTTCGAGTTCGCCTGGTTTGGCTGAACTTCAGGTCAAAGTTCGGGTTCGGGGTTAAGTTAAGGTCAAGTTCGGACCCTATTAACGTCAATAGGGGCATGAACTTCACTTTATTATTTTCCGTTATAACGGAAAATAATAGCATTCTTAAGATAGAATGCAAAATAAAATGGCCAATGAAGGGTTAAAAAAATAATAATAATTCACCTCATCCACTTGATCGCGCAGCCGGTATCCTCTTCTCTCTTCAGGACCTGCAAAAGGACCTGCGATTAGAGTTGATCGAACACCTGGAAGTTCGGGTCCGCCGGGTTCGGATGAACTTCGCCGCAAAGTTCGAGTTCGGGACCAGTAAGAGCTGGAAAATTGCCCTGCAAACAAATATTTATAGGGAAATGACTTAAAATAACATAAAATACATAAAAATTAAAAATAATAATCTTGAACTAGCAGGAGGAGGTCCATATGGAGTAGGAGGTTGAGGAGGCGGTGTAGTTGAAAGCGGTGATGGAGGAGGTAGTGGCCAATAACACAGTTTTTTTTCCTAAGTTGGGTAGACCCCAAAACATTGGGAAATATAGAAAAGAAAACAAAGAGAAAGTGCGCTGGAGTATAACAAAGGCTGGATGAGGCCGGTATATATGTCTATTCTGCACAAGGTACGGAAAAGTCCTGTTGGATCCATGCCTGGTTCATTTTAATGAATGTGAGCTTGTCCACATTCGCTGTGGACAGGCGGCTGCATTGTCAGCGATAACACCCCCTGCCGTGCGAAACACAAATTCAGACAATACAGGGTGGGCCATTTATATGGATACACCTTAATAAAATAAGAATGGTTGGTGATATTAACTTCCTGTTTGTGGCACATTAGTATATGTGAGGGGGAAAACTTTTCAAGATGGGTGGTGACCATGGTGGCCATTTTGAAGTCGGCCATTTTGAATCCAACTTTTGTTTTTTCAATAGGAAGAGGGTCATGTGACACATCAAACTTATTGGGAATTTCACAAGAAAAACAATGGTGGAGGCCGGGCTTGAGGCTTAGTGGAACCAACCACTTATCGGTTGTTCCATGCCCGTTCACAGCTCCTGCGCGGTGTGGGTTTTTTCCCCCCAAACAGATGAGTTTCAAAACAGCCTGCTGTCATTTCTCCCTGGCTGTGCTGAAGTTGGTCGTGAAGGGGTTATGCTGAGTGGATGAGGAGGTGGTAGAGGAAGTAGTGGAGGAGGAGGAGGCGGCAACAGGAGGCAAAGAGAAATGCCCTGGAATCCTCGGGGCGGAAGGACATGTGGCAAACTGCTATCTGCCTCAGGCCCAGCCACCACTGCATTTACCCAGTGTGCTGTTAGGGAGATGTAATGTCCCTGCCCGAGCTTACTGGTCCACGTATCGGTGGTTATGTGGACCTTGCCACAGATGGTGTTGCGCAGTACAAACCTGATTTTGTCTGCCACTTTGTTGTGCAGAAAAGGGATGGCTCGCTTGGAAAAGTAGTGGCGGCTGGGAACCATGTACTGTGGGACAGCCACCGCCATAAGGTTTTTAAAAGTTTCTGTCTCCACCAGACGGAATGACAGCATTTCTAAGGCCAGGAATTTTAAATAGCTGGCATTTAGGGCCAGGGATTGCGGGTGGGTAGGGAGGTACTTCCTCTTTCTCTCCAGTGTTTGGGAGATGGACAGTTGAACGCTTCCATGGGACATTGTGGAGATGTTTGGTGACAGACGCGGTGGCGTTGCAGCCACATCCTCTGTTTGCTGGGTGGCAGGTGCCACTATCACTCCAGAGGTGGAGGAAGAGGCCGAGACTGCAGAAGAAGAGGGAGCAGGAGGACCCTGAGCCCGTTTTTGTTTTTTCAGGTGTTTACTCCCCTGCAGCTCGTGCTTTGCATTTAGAGGCCTGGTCATGCAGGTTGTGCTCAGGCTTAGAACGTTTATGCCTCGCTTCAGGCTCTGATTGCACAGCGTGCAAACCACTCGTGTCTTGTCATCAGCACATTGTCTGAAGAACTGCCACGCCAGGAAACTTCTTGGAGCTGGCTTTGGTGTGCTCGGTCCATGGGTGCGGTGGGCAGTAGTAGGCGTACTGTCTAGGGGAAGGCCGCTCTGCTTTTGCTACCTCTTTTGCTGTGCTGCTGTCTCTTCCTCTGAACTGCACACGTCACTTGTAATTACCTTGATTCCATGTGGGGTCTAGGACCTCATCATCCTCCACATCAACTTGCACCCACTCTTTACCCCTGCCCTCCTTGTTGGTCTGCACACTGCAGAAAGACGCAGCAGTTGGCACCTGTGTTTCGTCATCATCAGAGATGTGCTTCGGTGGTCCTCCCATGTCCACATCCTGAAACATAAGTGGTTGGGCATCAGTGCACTCAATCTCTTCCACTTCTGGGGCAGGGCTATATGGATGGATCACAGAAACCCTGCAAGCAGAGTCATCAAAAAGCATAAGAGACTGCTGCATGACTTGGGGCACTGCTTGGCTGATTTGCAAGGGGGTGAGGTGAAAGACAGATGTCCATGGGCTGCAGGTGCCAACTCTTTCAGCAGGGGACCGGGTGGGAGACAATGTGGAAGAACTGGAGGCACTGTCAGCCATCCAATCTACTATCGCCTTTACTTGTTCTGGCCTCACCATTCGTAGAGCGGCATTTGGGCCTACAAAATAACGCTGAACGTTCTGTCACCTATGCGCACCTGAGGAAGGTGTTTCATTTTGTTCTACAGGTCAGTACGAATCCGGCGATACCTATGGTATATGTATAGGTTTTCTTGTGTTTTGATAGTGAAAAAAAAATTCAAAGGTGGGGAAATAAAAACAGTTTTACTTTTTTGTCACCATATTTTGATCCCTATACATTTTTTGTAATTATGTGTATGGAGCTGTATGGGGGCTCATTTTTTGCTGCGCAATCTGATCTTTTCATTGATACCATTCTGGGGTGTGTATGACTTTTTGATCACATTTTATTTAATTTTTTTGGAGGAAATGAAGCATCCAAAAAAGGCAAATTGGCCATCTGGACGTTTTTTTCCCGTTTTTCTGCTTACCGTATGGGCAATATTTTTTGAATATTTTTATAGTATGGGCGTTTTTGCACATTGCGACACCCATGATGTGTGTTTTTTTATTTATTTTATTTTCATTTTGGCATATTTATTTTTTAAACTTTTTTTTTTTACACTTTTGTATAGTTTCCATAGGGAACTATAACATGCAATCATTAGATTGCTATTCTTATACATTCCAATGCAATAGCATTGGAATATATGAGAAAATTGCATATTTCCAGTGGAGCCTATTACAGGTTAGGCTCCATAGGAAATACTATGCAGCAATCTGGGTTTCAGTCATAGAGATCCAGGCAGTTGCAGGCATGCTCTGGCTCCTTCAATGGTCCCACGGGGGAGTCAGAGTGCTCAGATGCCGTGGATTGACCACGGCATCTGGGATGGATTGACTTCGGCATCTGAGGGGTTAAATGGCCGCGATCTGCATCGCTGCCAGTCACGGACATGAGTCGTGGGTGTCTGCTTCAAGAAGCAGGCGGCCACCCGTGGCTATGGCGCCTGCAGCAGGTAGGAGTGGGCGCCATCTTTAAAGACCAGACACAGAGCGTACATGTATGCCCTGTGTCCTTAAGAGGTTAAAAAATGGAGGTGATAATTCAAAGTTTCACTTTTTTTGGTAGATTTTTTATGTTAATTTTTTCTTGCAACTCAGCAAGGGTTAACAAAATAAACCTCAATATATATCACGCTGGTTCTGCAGTTTACAGAAATAGAGATGAGATGGCAGGGTTTGATTGGTACCATTTTGGGGCACATCAGATTTTTTTTTTTTTTTTTTTACAGCATTCCCCTGAGGGGCCATCTCGTGTAATATTTTTATAGAGCAGGTTGTTATAGATGTGGCAATACCCAATGTGTCTCTTATTTTGATTTTTGTTAAGTTTTACACAGTGAAAGCCTAAATCTTGTTTTCGTGTCGCTATTTTCTGAGAGCCATTTTTTTGTTTTGAGCTTAGATAGGGTCTCATTTTTTGCGGAATGAGATGACGGTTTGATAGGTACTATTTTAGGCTAAATATGCCTTTTTGATCGCTTGGTGTTGCACTTTTGTGAGGCACTTTTTTTTTTTTACGGCGTTCACCTAGCGGGGTGGATCATGTGATATTTTTATAGAGCCGGTCAATACGGACGCGTCAATGCCTAATTAGAGATGAGCGAACACTTGGATGTTCGGGTTCGAGAAGTTCGGCCGAACTTCCCGAAAATGTTCGGGTTCGGGATCCGAACTCGACCCGAACCCGAACCCCATTGAAGTCAATGGGGACCCAAACTTTTGGGCACTAAATAGGCTGTAAAATAGTCCAGGAAAGGGCTAGAGGGCTGCAAAGGCAGCAAAATGTAGGTAAATGACCTGCAAACAAATGTGGATAGGGAAATGAATTAAAATAAAATAAACAAAAATTAACCAATATCAATTGGAGAGAGGTCCCATAGCAGAAAATCATGCGTCATATCACCCACCACTGGAGAAGGCCACTTTCAGTTATTTCGGCCCCAGCACCCAGACAGAGGAGAGAGGTCCCACAGCAAGGAATCATGCGTCAAATCACCCACCACTGGAGAAGGCCACTTTCAGTTTTTTCGGCCCCAGTACCCAGACAGAGGAGAGGTTCATTCAACTTTGGGTTGCACCAGAGGTAAGGACAAGCTGTCCTCTGTGGGAGGCGTATCGTCATCGTCCTCCGTATCCCCCCAGCCACGCACCAGTAATGGGTCTGAGCTGTGTCGGGTGCCACCCCACAGTGAACCTGCTTCGTCCTCATACTCCTCCACCTCATCCTCCTCGTCCTCCAGTAGTGGGCCCTGGATGGCCACATTTGTACCTGGCCTCTGCTGTTGCAAAAAACCTCCCTCTGAGCCACTTCTAACAGACTGGCCTGAAAGTGCTAAAAATGACCCCTCACCCTCCTCCTCCTGGGCCACCTCCTCTTCCATCATCGCCCTAAGCGTTTTCTCAAGGAGACATAGAAGTGGTTTTGTAACGCTGATAACGGTGTCATCGCCACTGGCCATGTTGGTGGAGTACTCGAAACAGCGCAACAGGGCACACAGGTCTCGCATGGAGGCCCAATCATTGGTGGTGAAGTGGTGCTGTTCCGCAGTGCGACTGACGCGTGCGTGCTGCAGCTGAAACTCCACTATGGCCTGCTGCTGCTCGCACAGTCTCTACAGCATGTGCAAGGTGGAGTTTCACCTGGTGGGCATGCCGCATATGAGGCGGTGAGCGGGAAGGCCGAAGTTCTGCTGTAGCGCAGACAGGCGAGCAGCGGCAGGATATGAACGCCGGAAGCGCGCACAGACGGCCCGCACTTTATGCAGCAGCTCTGACATGTCTGGGTAGTTGTGAATGAACTTCTGCACCACCAAATTCAGCACATGCACCAGGCAAGGGATGTGCGTCAACCCGGCTAGTCCCAGAGCTGCGACGAGATTTCGCCCATTATTGCACACCACCAGGCCGGGCTTGAGGCCCACCGGCAGAAAGCAATTGTCGGTCTGTTGTTCAATACCCCGCCACAACTCCTGCGCGGTATGGGGCCTGTCCCCAAACATATGAGTTTCAGAATGGCCTGCTGACGTTTACCCGGGCTGTGCTGAAGTTGGTGGTGAAGGTGTGTGGCTAACTGGATGAGCTGGTGGAAGCAGAGGAGGAGGAAGCCGAGTAGGAGGAGGAGGCAAAGAATGATGCCCTGCGATCCTTGGCGGCGGAAGGTCGTGCGCCAAAGAACTCTCCTTCTGGGGCCCAGCCGCCACTACATTTACCCAGTGTGCAGTTAGGGAGATATAGCGTCCCTGGCCGTGCTTACTGGTCCACGTATCTGTGGTTAGGTGGACCTTGCCACAGATGGCGTTGCGCAGTGCACACTTGATTTTATCGGATACTTGGTTGTGCAGGGAAGGCACGTCTGTCTTGGAGAAGTAGTGGTGGCTGGGAAGAACATACTGTGGGACAGCCATGGACATCAGCTGTTTGAAGCTGTCTGTGTCCACCAGCCTGAATGACAGCATTTCAAAAGGCCAGTAGTTTAGAAATGCTGGCATTCAGGCCCAAGGCTCGAGGGTGGCTAGATGGGAATTTACGCTTTCTTTCCAAGGTTTGTGAGATGGAGAGCTGAGCGCTGCCGTGTGACATGGTGGAGATGCTTGGTGACGCAGGTGGTGGTGTCGGTGGCACATCCTCTGTTTGGTGGGCGGCAGGTGCCAACGTTCCTCCCGAGGCGGAGGAAGAGGCCGAGGCAGCAGCAGAAGAGGGAGCAGGGGAGCCAGAGTGAGTTCCTTGCTTTTAAGGTGTTTACTCCACTGCAGTTCATGCTTTGCATGTAGATGCCTGGTCATGCAGGTTGTGCTAAGGTTCAGAACGTTAATGCCTCGCTTCAGGCTCTGATGCCACAGCATGCAAACCACTCAGGTCTTGTCGTCAGCACATTGTTTAAAGAAGTGCCATGCCAGGGAACTCCTTGAAGCTGCCTTTGGGGTGCTCGGTCCCTGGTGGCAGTGGCCAGTAGCAGGCGAACTCTCTTGGAGGCGGCTGTTCTTATTTGCCCCCTGCTCCCTCTTTTGCTACGCTGTTGGCTCGGTCTCACCACTGCCTCTTCCTCTGAACTATGAAAGTCAGTGGCATGACCTTCATTCCATGTGGGATCTAGGACATCATCGTCCCTGCATCGTCTTCCACACAGTCTTCCTCCCTGACCTCCTGTTCGGTCTGCACACTGCAGAAAGACACAGCAGTTGGCACTTGTGTTTCGTCATCATCAGAGACGTGCGGACTGCGATGAGATGGTATTCTCATGTCCTCATCATCAGGAAACGAAGTGGTGCTGTTCCGAGTGCGACTGACGCGTGCGTGCTGCAGCTGAAACTCCACTATGGCCTGCTGCTGCTCGCACAGTCTCTACAGCATGTGCAAGGTGGAGTTTCACCTGGTGGGCATGCCGCATATGAGGCGGTAAGCGGGAAGGCCGAAGTTCCGCTGTAGCGCAGACAGGCGAGTAGCGGCAGGATATGAACGCCGGAAGCGCGCACAGACGGCCCGCACTTTATGCAGCAGCTCTGACATGTCTGGGTAGTTGTGAATGAACTTCTGCACCACCAAATTCAGCACATGCACCAGGCAAGGGATGTGCGTCAACCCGGCTAGTCCCAGAGCTGCGACGAGATTTCGCCCATTATTGCACACCACCAGGCCGGGCTTGAGGCCCACCGGCAGAAAGCAATTGTCGGTCTGTTGTTCAATACCCCGCCACAACTCCTGCGCGGTATGGGGCCTGTCCCCCAAACATACGAGTTTCAGAATGGCCTGCTGACGTTTACCCCGGGCTGTGCTGAAGTTGGTGGTGAAGGTGTGTGGCTAACTGGATGAGCTGGTGGAAGCAGAGGAGGAGGAAGCCGAGTAGGAGGAGGAGGCAAAGAATGATGCCCTGCGATCCTTGGCGGCGGAAGGTCGTGCGCCAAAGAACTCTCCTTCTGGGGCCCAGCCGCCACTACATTTACCCAGTGTGCAGTTAGGGAGATATAGCGTCCCTGGCCGTGCTTACTGGTCCACGTATCTGTGGTTAGGTGGACCTTGCCACAGATGGCGTTGCGCAGTGCACACTTGATTTTATCGGATACTTGGTTGTGCAGGGAAGGCACGTCTGTCTTGGAGAAGTAGTGGTGGCTGGGAAGAACATACTGTGGGACAGCCATGGACATCAGCTGTTTGAAGCTGTCTGTGTCCACCAGCCTGAATGACAGCATTTCAAAGGCCAGTAGTTTAGAAATGCTGGCATTCAGGCCCAGGGCTCGAGGGTGGCTAGATGGGAATTTACGCTTTCTTTCCAAGGTTTGTGAGATGGAGAGCTGAACGCTGCCGTGTGACATGGTGGAGATGCTTGGTGACGCAGGTGGTGGTGTCGGTGGCACATCCTCTGTTTGGTGGGCGGCAGGTGCCAACGTTCCTCCCGAGGCGGAGGAAGAGGCCGAGGCAGCAGCAGAAGAGGGAGCAGGGGGAGCCAGAGTGAGTTCCTTGCTTTTAAGGTGTTTACTCCACTGCAGTTCATGCTTTGCATGTAGATGCCTGGTCATGCAGGTTGTGCTAAGGTTCAGAACGTTAATGCCTCGCTTCAGGCTCTGATGCCACAGCATGCAAACCACTCAGGTCTTGTCGTCAGCACATTGTTTAAAGAAGTGCCATGCCAGGGAACTCCTTGAAGCTGCCTTTGGGGTGCTCGGTCCCTGGTGGCAGTGGCCAGTAGCAGGCGAACTCTCTTGGAGGCGGCTGTTCTTATTTTGCCCCCTGCTCCCTCTTTTGCTACGCTGTTGGCTCGGTCTCACCACTGCCTCTTCCTCTGAACTATGAAAGTCAGTGGCACGACCTTCATTCCATGTGGGATCTAGGACCTCATCGTCCCCTGCATCGTCTTCCACACAGTCTTCCTCCCTGACCTCCTGTTCGGTCTGCACACTGCAGAAAGACACAGCAGTTGGCACTTGTGTTTCGTCATCATCAGAGACGTGCGGACTGCGATGAGATGGTATTCTCATGTCCTCATCATCAGGAAACATCAGTGGTTGTGCATCAGTGCATTCTATGTCTTCCACCACTGGGGAAGGGCTAGGTGGAGGGAAACCCTGCCAGCAGAGTCTTCAAACAGCATAAGAGACTGCTGCATAACTTGAGGCTCAAACAGTTTCCCTGCAGATGACTGGGTGGGAGATAATGTTGTGAACGTGCTGGATCCACTGTCGGCCACCCAATTGACTAGCGCCTGTACCTGCTCAGGCCTTACCATCCTTAGAACGGCATTGGGCGCCACCAAATATCGCTGTAAATTCTGGCGGGTATTGGAACCTGAGGTAGTTGGTTCATTAGGACGTGTGGCTGTGGCAGAATGGCCACGTCCTCTCCCAGCACCAGAGGGTACACTAACACCACCACGACCGCGTCCGCGTCCCTTGCTAGATGTTTTCCTCATTGTTACCGTTCGCCAAGCACCAAAATAAGAAAAAAAATATTTGGCCCAATGTATTGATTTCAAATTCAGGCCTTTTTTTTACAGGCACCTAACACTATCTGCCTATTTAGTTATGTAGTGTATTACACTAATCTAGGGACAGTAGTAACCACTGATTTAGGGGAATATCTCTTTTAGGGCTAGTATTTAGGCCCTGGATGAAAGGTATCCTTTTATGGACAGATTTAAACTAGGCCTGCAACAGCTGGAACACCAGATTCAGGGTATTGCTATTTTGTCAATTGAATTTTACCCCAGAACAAAATAAATGTTTTGGCGGACACTATTATAGTTTGCCAGCCACAGCTGAAACCACTGATTCATGGTATTGCTATTTTGGCAATTGAATTTCACCCCAGAACAAAATATATGTTTTTGCGGACACTATTATAGTTTGCCAGCCAGAGCTGAAACAACTGATTTATGGTATTGCTATTTTGGCAATTGAATTTCACCCCAGAACAAAATATATAATTTGCAGGACACTATGAAACTTGGCCAGCCACAGCTGAAACCACTGATTTATGGTATTGCTATTTTGGCAATTGAATTTCACCCCAGAACAAAATATATGTTTTTGCGGACACTATTATAGTTTGCCAGCCAGAGCTGAAACCACTGATTTATGGTATTGCTATTTTGGCAATTGAATTTCACCCCAGAACAAAATATACCCTGTTACGGACAGATTTAAACTAGGCCTGCAACAGCTGGAACACCAGATTCAGGGTATTGCTATTTTGGCAATTGAATTTAACCCCAGAACAAAATATATGATTTGCAGGACACTATGAAACTTGGCCAGCCACAGCTGAAACCACTGATTTATGGTATTGCTATTTTGGCAATTGAATTTCACCCCAGAACAAAATATATTCTTTGCAGGACACTATGAAACTTGGCCAGCCACAGCTGAAACTACTGATTTATGGTATTGCTATTTTGGCAATTGAATTTCACCCCAGAACAAAATATACGTTTTGGCGGACACTATTATAGTTTGCCAGCCACAGCTGAAACCACTGATTTATGGTATTGCTATTTTGGCAATTGAATTTCACCCCAGAACAAAATATACCCTGTTACGGACAGATTTAAACTAGGCCTGCAACAGCTGGAACACCAGATTCAGGGTATTGCTATTTTGGCAATTGAATTTAACCCCAGAACAAAATATATGATTTGCAGGACACTATGAAACTTGGCCAGCCACAGCTGAAACCACTGATTTATGGTATTGCTATTTTGGCAATTGAATTTCACCCCAGAACAAAATATATGTTTTGGCGGACACTATTATAGTTTGCCAGCCAGAGCTGAAACCACTGATTTATGGTTTTGCTATTTTGGCAATTGAATTTCACCCCAGAACAAAATATATCCTGTGCAGGACACTATGAAACTTGGCCAGCCACAGCTGAAACTACTGATTTATGGTATTGCTATTTTGGCAATTGAATTTCACCCCAGAACAAAATATACGTTTTGGCGGACACTATTATAGTTTGCCAGCCACAGCTGAAACCACTGATTTATGGTATTGCTATTTTGGCAATTGAATTTCACCCCAGAACAAAATATACCCTGTTACGGACAGATTTAAACTAGGCCTGCAACAGCTGGAACACCAGATTCAGGGTATTGCTATTTTGGCAATTGAATTTAACCCCAGAACAAAATATATGATTTGCAGGACACTATGAAACTTGGCCAGCCACAGCTGAAACCACTGATTTATGGTATTGCTATTTTGGCAATTGAATTTCACCCCAGAACAAAATATATGTTTTGGCGGACACTATTATAGTTTGCCAGCCAGAGCTGAAACCACTGATTTATGGTTTTGCTATTTTGGCAATTGAATTTCACCCCAGAACAAAATATATCCTGTGCAGGACACTATGAAACTTGGCCAGTCACAGCTGAAACCACTGATTTATGGTATTGCTATTTTGGCAATTGAATTTCACCACAGAACAAAATATATATTTTGATGGACACTATTATAGTTTGCCACCCAGTGCTGGGACACCAGATTTAGGGGATTGCTATTTTGGCAATTGAATTTCACCCCAGAACAAAATATATGTTTTGGCGGACACTATTATAGTTTGCTAGCCAGTGCTGGGACACCAGATTTAGGGGATTGCTATTTTGACAATTGAATTTCACCACAGAAAATAATCTATCCTTTGCCAAACAGCTGACAATATTATACTTGGCTAGCCAAAGCTGGAACACCAGATTTAGGGGATTGGTATTTTGGCAATTGTATTTAACCCCTTAATAAAATATAGAAATTGCTATCATGAGTTTCTAGGGGTGACAATTAGCACAGCCAAGCCTCTGATGTAGGATATAGCAAAAAAAAAAAAAAACTAGTATTGATGGATTGATGGACTTGGTGGCAGCTTGTTCTGGTGCACCACAAGTCACAAAATGGCTACCGATCACTCCAGAAAATAAGTGACAGAAAAACGCTCTGTGCAGCCTAAAAACCAGTGAGCAAGTAACTAGTAGAAGTTCAATCATTCACAGCTGTAGATCGATCACTTCATTAGGTGCTTTTGCAGACTTTTCCCTGCCTAATCTCGCCCTCACAGCAGCTGCGTCCTCTCCCTACACTAATCAGAGCAGTGTGACGTGCGGCACTACGTGACTCCAGCTTAAATAGAGGCTGGGTCACATGCTGCACTTGGCCAATCACAGCCATGCCATTAGTAGGCATGGCTGTGATGGGCTCTTAGGGCAAGAAGTAAAACAATAGCTGATTGGTTGCTGTGCAGCCCTTCAGAAAGCGGGAAGAAATCGCCGAACAACGAACCCGAACTTTTTTGAAAATGTTCAGGTCCGGGTCCGTGTCCCGAACACCCCAAAGTTCAGTACGAACCCGAACTATGCGAACTGTTCGTTCAACACTATACCTAATATGTCTACTTTTCTCTTTTTCCCTATTTTTAAAAAAAAATTTTTTATTTATTTTGGGAAAAGGACGCTCTTTTTTTTTACTTGAAACTTTTAATTTTTTGTACAACTTTATTTATTTACATCTTTGTTAACTTCATTTTTTGTCCCACTCTGGAATTTCAACTTTTGGGGGTCTGATCACCTTTTCAATGCACCCATGATCTCCCCAATGATAAGTTTCAGTCCTCCACCTTGTCTACATAGAACTGCCCTCTAAAACCATTACCCAAACTGCATTATCCCCTCAAGGTCAAGGGGCAGTTGCTTTTCCACATGTGTCATATAGATATCAGAAACATTTGTTTTTTAAATAAACATACTGTAGTAATAGTTTAGAATCAGTTACATGATTACCCTGGATCTCTTTGTATAATATTACATAGTCTTTGAAGCTTAAAACCATTTGACTTGACAAATAATATTGCAAATATGCAATAATAGGGGCCAATGACTCCAGAAGCTTACAGTAGGCTAGAGGATACATAGCCTCAAGGGACTCTTTTAACAACTAGACATATGTGTAGAACATATCTGTTTAGAATGCTTAGCATGTGAGGTCAGTAAAGGCAAGCACATATTACATAGCACCTGTCGTATTGACTGTACTGAACTCAGAGATAATGCACACATTACAGGGGGTGGTGGACCTTCCTTTTAGTAGGCCTATAAAAAGCATAATTATACCTTCACCCAATTATCATATAATGTATTTGCTTTCTTTTTACAGCATTAATTAAAACTGTTAGAAAAAATAAATTAACACCATAGGAAACCACAGCATGCCCTTGTCATCTTGATGGATATATATTAGTGTTATCGTCATTAAAACCTTAAAAGTAGTGTTGAGTGAAGCAAGCTTCGGATGCTACATCCGAAGTCGCTTCTTTCAAAACTTTGGATTAATACTGTACGGAGATCCGTCTCCGTACAGTATTAGAATATATGGGATCTCATGAGCTGAAATTAGTTATTCGCAAAATCACACAAGACTTTGTTGAATAACTTTGGTAGTTGATTTTAAAAGTTGATTTCGGTAGTTGATTCCAAGTTTTAAAGTGTTTTTTTTTTTTTTTTAAATCAACTACCGAAGTTATTCAACAGAATCTTGTGTGACTTCGCAAATAACTGACTTCGGCTCATCAGAGCCTATACATTCTAATACTGTACAGAGACAGATCTCCCTACAGTATTAATCCGAAGTATTGAACGAAGAGACTTTGGATGTAGCATCAGAAGTTCCCTTCGCTCACCACTATTTAAAAGGGTTGCCTGGAAATAAAAGTGCTGCTTCCTGTTCATTACACTGCCCGTTGTCTCGGAATTGCAGTGTAATTACATGCTCAATTCACTTGAATCAAATGAGTACTTGTAATTAAACTACATCGCCACTGCAAGGGAGAGGTGTAGTGTAATGACGAGGAAGGATCACTGGCAAATGCTGATCAGAGGTGGTGTTGGCTGTCCGACTCCAGCGAATCATCAATATAAAACCCCTGCACAACCCCTTAAAGTGCCTAGACATTGGCTACTGACTTCTCTACCCTATACATTCACATACAGTAATATCAAGAAAGTCCAAACTGTGCTTTAAGTCCTTTCCATGAAAAACAGCATCACCATTCCTGTCCAGCATAATAACGTCACATGTCAGCGCGAAGGAGTATTGGCGTGTTTTTTTCAATCAAATGGATGAGGTGAGTGTGTTGTTTCTTTCTTACAGCCATTTTAAGAAAAATTTACTCACTACCACGAAGCACCATGAAATTCAGATTTGTGCCGAATCGAATTTTTCCTGAACTTTGTATCGACATCTCTTCGATTCACTCAACACGACTGATGACCTATCATGTTGTTAAGTCATCAATAGTAAACTCCAGGGAAACCCCTTTAAAGGGAATCTGCTGGCAGTTTTATGGTGCCCAGCTAAGGGCAGCATAAAGTGTTGTCTGGGTCACTTACTAGAATTGACTCAATTTATTTTGCTAACATGAGTATTTTCTGGTGCACATTGTGAATTTAACAGCTCCATGGGTTTTAGAAAAAATGGCTGTTCAATTAAGAGATCCAGTGTTTGCTTTAAGTTACCTCTCACCAGATTTCGCTGCCCTTAGTAAGGGCCCCATAAAACTACTGAAAGATTCCCTTTTACATATTCTAAAAATGAGCATTGTTAGGTTAATAAATCTTTAAACAAATTGGCAGTAATGAAGAATTAACAGTAAAATATCATACCCCTTGCCAAATCCATTTGCTAGAAAATTCAATTAATATTCCAGCACTGACCTTGTATTTAACTTTCATTTCTAAAGATAGTGCTGTCCCCAGCATGTACATGCAAGTTCTTACTGCTGTTTACTACTAATTATATCTTTCCTGGAATTGTATTTAATCTAGTTTAAAATATTCATCTTGGAAGGAATCTGTTAGTGTATTATGAGTATGCTCTGCCCTCTGCTGGTAAAATGTGCTAAAGCCAGGAGTAAGATAGAGCTGTGTATCATCGACATAAAAAGAATATAGCTGACCATATTCATGCTGCCACTTTGCTTCAATACAGAGATATGTAGCATGGTCAAAAATCAAATACTAGTGCGAACATACTAGAATACAAACTATGGAATTTAAGTAATGATACCATGAAGAACATGTGAGGTGATATTTATATAATCCTAAATTATTTATACCATGTACAGTATAGTATCATAGTTTTAAATGCATCATTATTTATAATCTTTATTATACTTTTATTATTTATATATATAATTTATTAGTTATATACGTAACACAAGATGTAATGTGATATCTTGACAGTATTTAATTTGAATAATTACATTTTTAGAAAAAGAACATGAAAACGAAATAAATAAAAGGGCCCAGTTAAAGACATGTTATAGTATATGCTACATTTATGCTTTAGACCATTAGGGAGTCTGGATTAAAAAAGTGCACCACAAATTGTACTCAGACAAGGGTAAAATGTATTTTAAAGTGGTTGATGATGACATGATGTCATCAAGAATATTTAGAGATTAGTGATGTCACTATACAGAAAAAGGATATGTTACTGTGCTTTTTTGTGGGCTAAAACAGTAGTGGCCAGATGTTAAAGGAAAGTAAATGGGCGATGAGCTGCAGCCTGCCAGCAGAGACACTGCATGATGAGCCTTCTGCTTTTGGCTCTGTCCACTGTTTTGTTTCTGTCACTGACGGCTGCCAATAACAGCTGGTCAGTGGGGGTGCCGGGAGTCAGACCTCTACTGATTTAATATTGATGACCTAGCCTGAAGATAGCTATAGGTTATAGGATATCTATAGGTTATCTATAGGTTTATCTTTATAGCCTTATAGCCTTATATTTTGGCTATAGGATATCTATAGGTTTCAAAACCCATTTAAAAAGAATATATAGTAAGGGATGCACTCTTTGTTCATGTAGTGAGGTGCACATGGAGGTCAGTCACAAATACATAGGTAAACCACTTCACACTCCAAGGTACAATGCTATTGAAGGTATATGTTTTATTCCAAAGACACAAAGGAAAAAATAGATCAACTTCTGTGGAGGATATAGTATAAATAGAGTCGGTGTGACTGTAGTCTGACGTTTCAGTCCCAAAGACGGGCCTTGGTCAGAGTCACAAGACAAGCAAGTAGTTAAGTATCCAGTGAAGGGTCGAAGATGGAGTCACCCTGAGGAACAGCAAGGACAGAGCTGCAGGGGGGAAAAAGGTAGTGTGGAGGAAGGTGGAAGTTTTAGTTTCTGCGTAACAAAATTCATGTAAACACATTTTACAATACTGCATTTGTGAACCTTTCCTGTTATTTTTCTACTTAAAGGGTTTCTGTCACCAGATTTTGGCCTCATAAGCTGTCTGACATTAGCTATTGGCCAATGTCAGACCAACCTAATAATGTAAATCAAATGCCCCTCTGACCCGTCATAATGCTAAAAAACGATTTTATATAATATGCAAATTAGCCTCTAGGAGCAGGGAGGGAGTTGCCCCTGCTCCTAGAGGCTCCGTGTTCACACCTGCGGCCCTCTTCTTTTGATTGGCAATGTTGGGCAGCTCAGCTCTCCTGCCTCCGGCCGAAATCCCGCGCCTGCGCCGTCCGCTTGTGTAGTCGGCGCAGGTGCAGTGAGCTGAGGACAGCAGGCAGAAGTCTACAGTTACTTAACTAGTTACTGACAGGGCTAGCAGAGGAGATTCTTCAATCTGTTGCTGATTTAAAATTGGTATTGGACTTGAAAAGTCCATAAAAATAACCTTTTTAAACAGATGAGACTTTTTTAACCTTTGACCTTGATGCTTAGAACATTTATAAATTGTATTCTTTAAACAGGGCTGCAGGATATAAGGCTCTGTTAACATCACCTCTAGAAGTTATTTTTGGCAGATATGTGGGGAACATCTTAGCACTCATATAGAATTCAACAGGATGGATCCATTAGTGTCAGACCATTAGGAAGAAGTGGGCCAGAATAACTTTCTTTTATTGTTGTACTGAAAATTGCAGTCAACTGCATACAGTAGTAGCCTATAAGGTGATGTATGCAAATATGTAGCATATACTTGTGTACATCAGGAAAGTATAAGCAATGCAAAATTTTCATTTACATGTTACAGATATCTATTAAATTAATGACAGTTTACAAGGTCATAACTTGCCCCCTAGGGTTTCAGTCAAAGAAGAGCATATTGATTTATCTGTCCTGCTCATTCCCTGGTTCATAGAATAGGAGAATGAATTCTATTATTACTATGTTAAATTTGCCATAAGTGAATCTTGAACTTGTGCTCACCATTAACATTTTGATGACAGGCAGATTGGTGAAACTCAAATCATATCCACAGGATATGTTATAAATATCTGAAATATATGGGTCCCACACCTATCTCGAGAAAAGGGTTATCTGATTCTTGTCTCGGGGTCTGCTTTGAATAGAGTGGTAGGCACGCACATGCGCCTCTTTTTTTCCACTTATCGGTTGTTCCATGCCGGTCTGATTACATATGGGATGCATTTATTTTAGCAGATTCAACTCCTACACCGAATACCCTAAGGCGTCTTGCACACGAACGTGTGCGCCCCGTGCCCGTATTGCGGACCGCATTTGTGGATCCGCAATACACGGGCACCATTCCGTGGCCATTCCGCATCACTGATGCGGACCCATTCATATCAATGGGTCCGCAAATCCGGAGATGCGGAACGGTGCAGAACGGAATGACGGAACGGAACACTACGGAAGCACTACGGAGTGCTTCCGTGGTGTTCTGTTCCGTGCTTCCGTCCCGTAAAAAGATAGAACATGTCCTATCTTTTTGCGGAACGGGCAGATCACGGACCCATTCAAATGAATGGGTACGCGATCCGCTGCGGCTGCCCCACGGTCAGTGCCCGTGCATTGCGGGCCGCAATTTGCGGCCCGCAGCACGGGCACGGGGCGCACACGTTCGTGTGCAAGAGGCCTAAAGGTGTATTCAAACTGCCCGGGCAGATTATCAGGGATGAACATTCCCACAAATCTGCCTGTCTAAATATGCTGTGGATCATTGAAATGGTCATTGATTAGGACAACTAAAACATTGGGGCACATTTATTAAGGCAGGCGATTTAGATGGCAGTCTTGATAAAACCCCATACCATAGAAGATATGAGACCTAGCATGAGCAGAGACTAGTTGCAGATAGCAGCGCAAATAGCCATTGCGCCACCATCTGCGTCTGAAATACGCCTCATTTAGGCGTATTTCAGATTAATAAAATGACCCCCATTGTTTCTGGGAAGCAGATCATACAATCTAAACATTGATCTTCTGCCCAGAAAAATGCAGCTGTATGAGGATGAACGATAGCAGTAGCCATCATTCATCCTCATACTATGGAGGTGATCTCTACCTGTAAATGCAGCTCTTCTTCACCCCCACTGAACGATCGATCAGCCAATTTTTGGGATGGAAGTGGCTAGTTGGAAATCCAGCTTTAGACACATCCTGATGATCTAATTTACACTGCTTTCTATTACCCATCCTATGTTTTATTGAAGTGTTTGTGTACTTTATTTTCATCTGCTTTTTATTGAAAAAACAAAAACGTTTAACAAAATATCCATTCAACAAGAAGGATACAGAATATTACTGCCCCTCTGCCCTTTACCAGAAAACTCTCTATGTGTGTGATAGAGAAGACGGCTTCTAATCTTGTTCTACCTCGCATATACAGTTATGTGCAATGAGGCAGCTAATTCTGCTTGTTTTCCCACATACTTGATTAGGTTGAGAACCTCCTGAGGCAGAGACCTCTAGCATTCATTTCATTTATTTGTATTTTACATATTTCCGGCTAATTATACTCAGCTCTTTGTACCTTGTAACATCAGCAAATAAACATACACATACCTTGCAAATCACAAAAGAATAGTGTCAGAGCAGAATCTATATATTTAATATTTACTTGGTGAAAAGTATAGCTTGCTCTTGTAAAATATGCACTATGATAGGCTTGATTTTGTGTCTTAACTAGAGATGAGCGAATTTTAAGAAATTAGATTCGCCAAATTTTTCCAGAAAAATTTGGTTTGACCTGAATATATTTGCAGCAAATTAGGTTAAAAATGGCTACTTCCTGGCTGCTGAGAGCCTTTATAATGGTGAAGAACACTGTGCCTTGCAGTAACACGCATAGGGAGTCTGCTGTGGTAGTGAAATAATACTGCGAGTCCGTATAACATGCAGATGACAGGCGTTGCTCTTAGAATCACTGCACACTTTACTTATTTGGGCATTGTCAGCTGATTCCACATAGATGTAAACCGAACCTGTTCTATTAAATCAGAACAATAACCCCCCAAAAAACGGATCCTGTCTGTTGAGCATTTGCCTTTACTCGGTCAGCATTTGGTCAGTAATCCATCAGTATTGCTAATGCCAAAAACAACAGGAGTAGATCCAAAACAGAGATGTCATGTGAATGGAATATTTGCATGTCTTCTGTGTTTTGTACCCACTCCTGCTTTTGGCTACCAAATCACAAGCCAATTCTGATAGGACCATGCAGGCCTTACAGCTGCTACACAGAGAGGATCTGTTGTGAGTCTCATTTTTCCTTCCCTCTGATAGATCAGAAAAAGGGTCAAGGGTAAAAGATGATGTCAGCCAAGCCAAAAAGGCAAAATAGTGGCACAGTCATCAAGTGGGGAGGGTGGGAACAGCATGAGAAGTCCACATAGTGGCCGTATGACATAGTGGTGAGGTGGAGGCAACAGTGTGAGGAGGCCACTGAGTGGCACAATGACAGAGTCTGGAGGTGGCAGCAGCAGGAGGAGGCCACAGAGTGACACAATTACAGAGTGTGGAGGTGGAGGCAACAGCATCAGGAGGTGGCCCCAGGGTGGCACAATGACAGAGTGTGGAGGTGGCAGCAGCAGGAGGAGGCCACAGAGTGACACAATTACAGAGTGTGGAGATGGCAGCAGCATCAAGAGACCACAGAGTGGCACAATGACAGAATGTGGAGGTGGCGTCAGCAGAAGCAGCATCAGGAGGAGACCACAGAGTGGTATGACGACAGAGTGTGTAGGTGGGTGGCAATAACAGTACCCGCTGACGATGGTGGGTGTAAGAAGGAGCACTTGACATCAGATGTGTGGCATCAGGCGGGTGCCAGCATAAGAATAGTAGCTGAGGCAGTTAGCCAGAAGAAACCGGTCTTTTTTTTTAATCAAGGTTTGGGTTAGGCAGCATGGATGATCTAATCTGATGCATCAGACATTGGTGGGTGGAAATCCTGGCTGATCCACGCCCGATTCATCTTGACAAAGGTCAGTCTCTCAACATTTTGGATTGGACAGGCGTGTTCTTCCTGGGCCCTGCAGCACTAAAACTAAGAGCCTCAACACAGCAATCCAAATGGCAAAGCTCTCTGCAGAGCTATGGCCCCTGCAGCACTAAACACCCACTCTGATGCCACACTACTGGCCAGGCAGGACAGCTTTTCCAGGGCAAACTCTGCTAGTTGGGGCCACAAATCCAGTTTGGCTGCCCAGTAGTCCATCGGATCTTCAATGTGGGGTGGCAGGGTACTGTCCAAGTATGCCACCACCTGCTGGTTCAGGGCCTGCTCCAGGTCTAGCTGCTGCTGGTAAGTAGTTTCTTCACTAGACGGGTGAAGAAAGCTGCTCATCAGCAACTCTAGACTCAAGTTGCTGCTGATAAAGCTGGAACTGCTCCTGCCATCCCACCCTCCCCAGCACCCATGGCAGTGGAATGTGAGTGCAGAGGGCCCCCCTGGTCGGACCTGCGAGAGGATAGACAATGGAGCAAATAGGCAGCGGCCAACTGACTAGATAATATGTCTCTATAGTAGTTCAGTTTGTCCTCCCTCTCAGCAGGTGTAAAAAGCCCCCCCATTTTGGACTGGTAGCGAGGGTCCAACAAGGTGGAGAGTCAGAAGTCATCCCTCTGCCAAATGGTGTCAATTTGGTTGTCACTATGAAAGCAAGTAAGCATACATCGGGCCATTTGTGCAAGTGACTCGGAAGGACTCCCTCCTCCAAGGACCGGAGGTTTTTTATTTTTTGCGTTTTTGTTTTGCGCTCCCTGCCTTCCCAGAGCCATAACTTTTCTATTTATCGGTTGACATAGCCATATGAGGGCTTGTTTTTTGCGGGACAAGTTGTACTTTCAACGACACTATTTAATATTGCATATGATGTAGTGGGAAAAAAATTCCAAATGGGGTGAAATTGCAAAAAAAAAAAAAAAAGCAATTCCACACAGTTTTGCAGGTTTTTAAATTCCGAAGTTCGATGTGCGATAAAACTGACCAGTTACTTTTACTCTACAGGTCAGTAAGAATCCGGAGATACCCTATATGTATAGGTTTTCTTGCGTTTTTATAGTGAAAAAAAAATTCAAATGTGGGAAAAAATCAGTTTTACTTTTTTGTCACCATGTTTTTACCCCTATAATTTTTTTGTAATTATATGTACAGAGCTGTATGTATGACTTTTTGATCACCTTTTATGTAATTTTTTGTGGAAAATGAAGCAACCTAAAATGACGAATCCGCCATTTGGACGCTTTTTCCGTTTTGCTGTTTGACGTATGGGGAATATTTTTTAAATATTTTTATAGTATGGGCATTTTCACACATTGCGACACCCATGATGTGTATTTTTTTAATTTTTCAAGTTTTTTTATTTTTATTTTAGCAAAAGGGGGTGATTTGAACTTTTATGTTTTTTTTATTTAAACCTTTTTTTTAGACTTTTATATAGTTCCCATAGCGAACTATAACTTACAATCATTTGATTGCGATTATCATACATTCCAATGCAATTTCCTATTAAGCCTATTACAGGCAAGGCTCCATAGGAAATACTACAGAGCTGCCTGGGTTTCATTCATAGAAACCCAGGCTACTACAGGCGCGCTCCGGCTCCTCCGATCGCCACACGGGGAAGCCGGAGCGCAAACCAAAAGTAAAACTTTCAGTTTGTGCGCACTCAGAGGCCGTGGTCAGGATTGATCACGGCATCTGAGGGGTTAAATGTCCGCGATCGGCATTGCTGCCGGTCGCGGACATTAGCCGCGGGTGTCTGCTACAAGAACCATGCGGACACCCACGGCTAAGGCGCCTGCATGAAGCAGGAGTGGGCACCATCTTTGGGACAGGACACAGGACGTATGGGTACATCCTGTGTCCTTAAGTGGTTAAGAAATCGTTTATGGCCGTCCTCTGTTCATATAGTTGGTCAAAATCGGTGCTCGGTGGAATTCCAATGGGTGGAAACGTCGCATATCAGTCTATGTTGGGGAATGCTGTTCTGCCACTGCAGCTCAAGGAGGGTGTGCTTTGCGGTGTACGAGTGGCTGAAGCACATGCAAAGTTTCCTGGACATTTTTTGGATGTTTTGCAGATGGGTGGAAGACTTCAGAAACAGCTTGACAACCAGATTGAACACGTGTGCCATGCAGGGCGCATGGCTCAGCCCTCCTTGACTCAGCGCCGACACAATGTTCTTCCCGTTGTCGGTCACCATGTTTCTGATTTTGAGTTGTCATGGAGAAAGCCAGGATTCAATTTCTTGACAAACGACACGGAACAGTTCCTCCCCTGTGTGACTCCATTCGCCCAGAGAACCGAGGTGCAGAACAGCGTGACACCACCGTGCCCTGCACATGTGGTATGCTGGAGGGCCCCTGTGAATTGTCCCTGCAGTGGAGGATGAGGACCCAGTGGAGGATGAGGAGGCAGAGGCGGACATCATCGCAGGCAACGTGGAGGCGGAAGCGGCGTCACCTGGCCAAGTTGCTGGTGTGGCTGTGCAGGAACCATATTCACCCTGTGGGCCATAAAGGACATGTATTGTCCCTGCCCATAGTTACAGCTCCACGTCGGCGCTGCCGTCCACTTTGGCAGACACCAACAGGCTCAAGGACTGGCCCACCTTCTGTTCTACATGTGTGTGCAGGGCTGGTACTGCCTTTTTGGCAAATAAATGACGGCTTGGGACTCTCCACCTTGGCTCAGCACAAGCCATCAGTTCTCTGAAATGTGCAGAGTCCACCACTTGGAAAGCCTGTTGTGTAAAAAAGCCTGTTTGGCAATTGCTTCGGTGATTGATTGCTGACGGAATGACTGACGAGGAGTAGTAGGAGGAGGAGCGGGAGCATCAGGACCAGCAGATGATGGGAAAGACAAACAGCTCCCTTCCGCTGAAGGGGTGGAGCCTTGACTGCATGAAATTGGGTGCATGCCACTGGGTGATGCAGCTGTTGTCGCGGCAGGCTGGACCACCAGATCAGAGCCACAGTTCTCCCAGGCCACTTTATGGTGACGCTGCATATGTTGACACAGAGCTGTAGTGCCAACCTTGGGACCCTGGCCATGCGTCACCTTCTGCCCACAGATTCTACATATGGCATGTTCACCTCCTCCGGCGGCTTAACAAAAAACTGTCACACAGCCGAGTAGGTGATTTTACCCCCAACACTCCGCACTGACAGACTGCTACTGCCACTGCCTCTGTGAACCCGTGCACAGTTACTTCCAGGGCACCGGCGGAGCGGGTGGTCTACCCCAGGCACATTTGGCTACTGACCTCCCACTGCTGCCACACTGCTGACTCCCGCCACGCTAGTGACTTGCTGGCTCAAGGGCAAGCTGTCACCCTCTTTCCCGATGATGATGAAGCCTCTTCGTCACCCAGCTTCCAAGTGCGATCAGCTACATTATCATCATTGAATACTGTCTGCACGTCACTGATGTCCTGCTCAACCATCTCTGGGTCAGGAGCCTGACTGCTCACAACACCAGTTCCCACGCCACTCTCCTCCTCAGTACTTGCGGAAGTGGCGGATATCTCCTTCAGATCTTGGCTGTCTAGTAGCTGCTGACTGTCCTCTATTAGATTGTCCTCGCTGAAAAGTGGAGCCGAGCCCACAGCGTATAATACTTCTGTGGATGAACAGAAAAGGACAGAGGCAGGTTGAGGACAGGTGAAGGCACAGGGCCTGCTCCTGGGCCATGCCAGCTAAGCGTTGTGTCAGAGGAACCCACCGACTCTTGGCTGGGGTTGTCTGATGTCGCTTGGGACGAAGTGGATGACCAAGTCAACCATTCAAGAACCGCTGGGTTGCTGGTCAAGACATGACCGCTAGATGACACCGGGAGCCCAGGCCTCTCACTGCGACCCCTGCTGCCACGCCCCCTTACTCTGCTGTGAACTCTGCCTGCGCCAGAAACATTTACGCCTCTGCCTCTCCCCTGTGCAGGGCCTGGCATTTCTCTGTATGGCATACTGTTAGATCAAATAATCCAATATTAGATGAAATATTTTTTATTTTGCCACAAATACAATGCAAACTGGGCTTTAGAATATATCACTGCACCGCAGAATGTCAATTAGGCCCATTTTTTTTCTACTTTTACACAACAGGCCTTTCAACAGATATATGCAACGCTGGACGGTGAATATATTTTTATTTCGCGACTAATACATGGCAAACAGTGCTTTCCAATGTATCACTGCATGGCAGAACGTCAATTAGGTCCAAATTTTTTTTTACTTTTACACAACTGGCTTTTCAACAGATATATGCAGGCTGGCGAATATATTTTTATTTCACCACTAATACACGGCAAACAGGGGTTCCCAATATATCACTGGACCGCAGAACGTCAATTAGGCCCAAATTTTTTTCGACTTTTACACAACAGGCTTTTCAACAGATATATGCAACGCTGGCTGGCGAATATATTTTTATTTCACCACTAATACACGGCAAACTGGGCTTCCCAATATATCACTGTACCGCTGAGCGGCAAAGATATTTTTTCTTTTTCCACTAATACACAGAAAAAGGGCTTTAGAACAGGTAACTGCACTGCTGAGAGGCAAATATATTTTACTTTGGCACTAATACATGACAAAAAGGGCTGTAATTTTTGCCCTTCACCACAAAACGGCTAATAAGCCCTTTTTCCCCACTAATACAAGCCAAAAAATGCTTTAGAACATATAACTGCAGCATACAAGGGCAAATAAAACATAGAAATATTTCCTTGTAATAAACCCTGTTAATGCCTGTATCAAACAGCACTTGCACCCTAATAAGACAAGTTTGCTGGTATTACAGAGCTGTATAATGGCAATTTGGATCTCCAGTCATTGCAGCAAGGTGTAATCAGATTGTTCCTATTACCCAGGCTGTCACCTCCCCGACTGAACCCTGTTCAATACAAATGCTGGTGGAATGATTCCTCCCTAGGCTTTCCGTACACCTCGAGTAATCTTTCCCTACACTTGTAAAACGTTTTTTTCACCACAATCAAGTCTTTCCTATCACTGTCCCTAGTGCATGCAGACATGTCTCTCCCTGTACTAAGCACGCTGGTGAATGGCAGAATCTAAGATGGCCACCGTATTTATAGGGCTGTGACAGCACAGGGCTGGCTGCTAATTAGCTGCATGCATGTCAGTATGGGTGATCCCGCCTTCCCAGAGTTCCTTGCCCCATGTCCTCACACGTGTAGCAGCCATTTTAGGAAACAATGCGATTCGTTACCAAGAAGAACAAGGTAATTCGGCTTTGGTGCGAATCAAATTTTTCCTGAAATTCGGATCAAATTCCACTTCGTCAGCTTCGATTCGCTCATCTCTAGTCTTAACTCCTGGTGATCAACTGTTACTGTCTAAGGGAAGCGTTGTTTAGCCACATGACGGTTCTGCTATGGTGGGAGCTTCTCTCGTTTGAGTCTTCCATCAGGAGTATGCAGCACATAGAGAGGATTTCTTATTACATATCTCTGATGGAAGGCTTGACATATGCCAATGGATAGGCATGCAATTCACTCATAGCCAATAGCCTCCTGTGTTAGCAAAATAGGTATACAGAAGTATATAAGACTGATGGATGTCCTTTTGGCATCTGATGGGGGGTAAACAGAGTCCTATAGATATGTTCAATATAAAGGCTTTAACCTTTGATGCGTAGACATCCATACTAGCTTATGAGGCACATGGACAAGTATTATTTTAATGAAACAACCCTTTAAAATAATATACTAAGGGCTCGTTTACAAGACCTTAGTTTTAGTCCGCATCCGAGCTGCATCTTTTGTGGCTTAGGTGCGGACCCATTCACTTCTATGGGGCCGCAAAAGATGCGGACAGCACTTCATGTGCTGTCCACTGCTCCGTTCCGTGGCCCTGCAAAAATTATGAGTCATGTCCTATTCTTGTCCATTTTGTGGACAAGAATAGGCATTTCTATAAAGGGCCGCCCGTTCCGTAAATTGCGGAAGGCACATGGGCGGCATCCGTCTTTTGCGGACCGGAAAACACGGCACGGTCATGTGAACAAGCCCTTATTATAGAAAAAGAAGAAGGAATTAATGGTTATGAGGCAGCCCCTCTATACATTATGCCTTATTGACACAACCGTTTTTTCGGTCCGTCTGTGGATATCATGGAGACCCATTCATTTTTAATGGGGCCATACAAAATGTGTACAACACAAGGATGTCACCCATGTGCTGTATGCATCCATGTGGCTTTGCCACGAATTATAGGACATGTCCTATTCTTGTCCATTTTTGCGTCATTGTAATCTATGATGCTGTGCGCTCCCGTGCACACAATCAATGCCGCTCCGGGTCATATGGCCCGCTCACGGACTGTATGTCTTGGAGGGCATACGGTCGTGTGCAAGAGGCCGTAGACTGCAGTACTCCTTGGAGATTAATCAGTGGGACCTGCAGGTTAAAGAGAACCTATTACCATGAAAATGTAATGCAATTTGCAGGCAGCGTTTTATAGAGCTGGAGAAGCTGAGCAGATTTATGTAGTTTTGTGGGAAAAGATTCAGTAAAACTTGTAATTTATTTATTTATATCCGTGCTCATTTTGGGCCTTGAAGTCGAGGAGGCGGTCCTATCAGTGATTGACAGCTATGTCTGTATGGACAGTCATAAAGGGACGGCTGTCAATCACTGATAGGACCGCCTCCTTGATTTCAAAGCCTAGAATGAGCATGGATATAAATGGATAAAATGCAATTTTAATGAATTTTTTCCACAAAACTATACATCAATCTGCTCAGCTCCTTCTGCTCTATAACATGTTGCAAATCACAGAAAAAACTATATATGAACCATCCTGCACGATATGGTATTAAATGTGCGGATGTATATGGCTGCATTTACAAAATAACAGAAAATAATGCACTATAAAAATTAGATGCAAGCATAACATATGGACTAGGCCCTCACTCTTGATAAGAACTGAGACACTTGGTCAATACATTTTGATCAAAATACATCTAAGCCCACCTACCGGCGACAAGGTGGTCTCAGTTCAGGCGGCGTTTCCTATGCTAACCTATTCATGCTGTGGCACATTTTTCAGGAGCAACCGGTGGGAGGAGAGACGCACACACCTATATGTACCACCTTAATCAAGGTTACCTATTAGATAGCCTAACCTATTCATGCAGCCATATACATCCGCACATTTAATACCATATCGTGCAGGATGGTTTATATATAGTTTTTTCTGTGATTTGTTTGATTTGTCTTGAAGGAGTGGCACCTTCATGTGTGAATACGCTCCTACACTGGGAGTGATATTCAAGTGCACTTTTGCCCCACCTATCTAACAGGTGACCTTGATTAAGGTAGTACATATAGGTGTGTGTGTCTCTCTTCCCACCGTTCGCTGATGCACATGGAGGTTACAAGGCGCAGCACACCATATGTGCGGGGACTGTGCTCCTGAAAAATGTGCCACAGCATGAATAGGTTAGCATAGGAACCCGCCTGAACTGAGACCACCTTGTCGCCGGTAGGTGGGTTTAGATGTATTTTGATCAAAATGTATTGACCAAGTGTCTCAGTTTTTATCAAGAGTGAGGGCCTAGTCCATATGTTATGCTTGCATCTAATTTTATAGTGCATTACTTTCTGTTATTCTATAACATGTTGCACCACATTTGAAGTTTTTTCTTGTGTTTTAATACTTAAAAAAATAAAAACTTAATTTATTTGCATCACCATATTCTGACCCCCATAACTTTTTTTTTTATAGTTGTGGAGCTCATTTTTTGTAGTGTGATCTGTAGTTTTCCATGATACCATTTTGAAGTGTGCTGCCTTTTTCATCACCTTTTATTTTACATTTTTTGGGAGGTGAAGTGATGAAAAAAAAAGAAAATTGTCCATTTCACATTTTTTTCCATTTCACTGTACAAGATACATATACATTTACATTTTAATACTTTGGGCAATTTTAGATGTGGTAATGCTAATTATATTACATTTTTTTGTTTCTTTGTTTATGGGTAAATGGGGATGACTTGAATTTTTCCCAGTGCTCCTGCGGAAAGCCACCTCAGATGTTGTGGTCACAAGTAACCATGGCATCTGAGGTGTTAAATATCTGCATTCTTGAGATATTGCCGATTGAAGACATTAACCCTGAGTGTCTCCAGCAGAAATTTGGCCCCTCTGTTCTGGATGCATATGGCAGATATCTTGAAAGAGTTAAAAGCATTTTATGTCAATATATTTTGTATAAAATATTGGATAATTTATAATGTCTAACAAATGCCTCCATGTCAGAAAAAGTGCATATTATGAATAAAGGTTTTATTGATGTGTAGTAGAGCATGTACCAGAGGAGCTGGCCTTCAAATTGAATATTCAATATCGATTAAACTATAATAAGTATTAATTATGATTAGAAGCACCAGGATCTGCATTCAAGGCTTATGTTTTATCCATTTCTCTATAAATTGTACTTTGTTTTCTTTTTACATTTTCAATCACAAATCACCATCAATAAAACATATTTTCAAAGTAGATTTTTTTTCCTGCACACATCAGTGATGTTTCCAACTCATTTGCCACAATTCTTTCCTCTTTCTTGGATCAATACACACTGTTCTATTGAAATTATGTTAACTTACTTTGGGAGGAAAATTGCAAATTGTTTCAAACAAGAAAATAAGGTCCATACATATGACTCAGTGCCTGTCAAGAGGAAAAAAAATAATCGATGATCATATATGAGAGTAACAATTTCAGCACAATGTATAGACAGGCTCCTTATAGCTACCCGTGATTTCTTTTCTCTCATGCTGACAAATGAACTGTACATTTGTACCTATATTTTATGCATACAGTTAAACTATAATTTTGCAGATACATTATGGAAAACACTGTATTTAGACTGAATTTTACTCTATGAAATGCAGATACATAATGTAAAAGGGCAACGGTTTCTTAAATGATTGTGGCATAGTTAAATAACAAACATCCAGTGAATTTGTTAATGTTTTGTGACAAATAAATATTTTAACTAAAATAAAGAATTTAAAATGGCAAAATAAAGAATGTAACATTACATTATTGTAAGATGTTTTGGTAAAGCTTTACAGATTTTTTTAATTATTTTATATATTTATATTTTACATTAATAATGATAGATTATATTAGGATATTTATATTTATTTTAATAGTACATTTACTAACTTGGAATGTGCAATGCTTTACCATAAACCAACACTAGGAACGTTCCTGTCACTGAACCTCTTCAAATTAGGATGGACAACTAGTCAAGGGGCCAGTTAAACAAGCCTTAGCTCTGAATTTGATATGATGCCAGAGATTGAGTAAGCGGGAAAAATCATTTTAGAAAATATGACAAAAGGATAACATTTTTATTTTTTCCAAAATCCTAATTTTTCAGACACCTTTCTTCTGTATGTCCATTATCTATATAGATTCTATAAAAATTTTATGCAACTGCTATACAAAAATGATGTTTCAAAAATGTGTGTAAATTTTGCTTGGTTATTATGCTTTTGACATTATGTTTCATACCGCTAAATGAGTTTGTAATAATCCTCCTGACAAAATAAACATTGATAAGAAAAATTATACATCAAACACAAAGATAAACTCTATTTCAATTTGGTATTAGATGAATAGAAATGTAAAGGTTATATGATTTTCATTTGTAAAAAGTTGTTTAAATATTAAAGTTGTCGGAACTAATTAAATAACTATGGCAGGCAGCAGTGAGTTAAAAAAAATAAAAAACTAAAAACTCTCACCTTTTAAAATGCCCTCCATCTTTTAATATACAGGTTAACTTCTGGACTTACTTGTGTTAGATCTTTTTATCGGGTTCCCTGTATATTAAAAAATGGGAACAAGATTTGCATTTGGATCAGACGCAGAATTCACTTCAAAAATGTCTCTCTCTCACTCTGAAGATCTCAACCTGTGTGCGACTGCAGGAAAACTATTTTAAAATGTGCAGTCGTTGGTATTATACGCCTGATCTTATTCACAGAATTTACCCCGAGGTCAGCGAAAGATGATTGGCTGCTCTCAATGGATTGGCTGCTGCAAACTTCCTCCCACCCCCCACCTGTTTTATTTCTTTATGCTTTTTCCAAATGAACTTTACAGATGTCAAATATTGTATCTCTGATATTTTTCACTGCTTGGCAAACAGATTGTTAAAACTCTGTATATGCTTATATGTATCTGTTACCTGATTTCTTTTAAGAATAAAATATGTTTGAAATATATAAAATGCCCTCCATTCCTGCTAGAGCAGAAGCTATAGGGACCTGTTCTTGGTCATGAGGCTACTGAAGCCAATTAATGTCTTTATTTGTTATGTGTGCAAGTACTTTTCTGGGCCCCTGTCACTTCTAGTCTGTCAATGACCTCGGGGAGACATAGCGCTGTCAAAGACGCCTGGGAGACATGGCGAGAACATTTTTAAAGGTGAGTGATGGTTTTTATTTTTTACTCACTATTGCCTGACCATAGTTTTTAATTAGGCCAGACATCCCTTTCAAGTATATACTGTACACATAGATGGATCTCTACCTTATAGAAAGTCTATCTGTAGTTGTATGATACTTGTTGTCCTATATAAGTTCCACACAGTTCATTTTTGAGTTCAGAATTCAGTACCATAAGCTCCCCTGTATAGATACCAGTAAAATATAATAGATATTAAACACATTCTAATGTCACATTAGAATGTATAGATGCACCACACAAAAAGACTTAGCTCACAATGACCAATGTACTATTAATCAATAGTGCAGAATCTCGCTACATAAACTTTTTAATATTTCAAAGTACATGAAATGCCTCAAAACTTAGCATTGTCTCACTTCAATATTTCCTTTTGAGCCTATCATCACTCAAAGGTTCACCTGGTGATTGCTTTGTTAGGTAGGTTCTGATGTGGTTTTCTGCATACTTTACTCAGGAGTCATATTGAAAAGCCAAATGGTTTTCCATGGGCATTGTACTGTTATTTATTAGTATAATGGTGGAATTGGGCATTAGGTATCTGGCAGATATATGAATGGAACAAATCTGTGTAGCATAGTTTGGTTTCATAAAGGAGCTGAGCAGGTGCCCTAGCTGGAGGTGTCAGAGTCTGATCAGCGACAACACTAGTGATGGACTTTTAACCCTTAAGATGACATTGTAAATTGCAAACATGGCATCTGAGCGGTAATTACCCAGAGCGGGCACTTCTGCTGAATGAACGGCCTCCCCACAACAAAACAATTGGAGCCAGGGGCAGGGTTTAATAGAATTAAGGAGATTTGCCACAGACTGCAATGGGGGACTAAAATTAAACGTGAAAAAATGCTTTAAAAATATAAAAAGCCCATATTAAAAATACAAAATCACCAGCTTTCTCCATTTTACAAATACATTAAATAAACAATAAAAAAATAACAATCATTGGTATCACTGAGTCTGAAAATGTCTGAACTGTTAAAATATAAAAGAATTCCTCACGTATGGTGAATGGCGTAATAGAAAAACAAAATAAAAATGGCAAATAATTTCTTTTGTTGCTTCACCTTAAAATGAAAATTGATTCAAAGTTATTGAAAACTCCTACATTCACCAAGATAGTATCAATAAAAACTATAAATCACATTGCAAAAAAATGAGTCTTTACACAGTTTTTTAGATTTAAATATAAAATCATTTTACATGTCAGAATATAGTGATGCAAAGAAAATGTTCAAAGCTTTTTATTTTTAAAGTATTAAAACATGCTAAAACTAGAAAGAAACAAAAAACTGGTATCTCTGTAATCATACGGAACTGCGGAATGAATTTAACATATCAGTAATACCACATTTTATGAAACCCATAAAATGTTCTTTTCAGCCAATTTCCCCACATATAGAATTGTTTTCCAGCTTTCCATTGCTTCATATGGAATATTAAGTGGTGCTATTAGAAAGTACAACTTGTCCTGCAAAAAAAAACAAGCCCTGATTTGCCTATGTTAATAAAAAAAATAAAGTTAAAGCTCTCAGAAACCTGGGAGTATAAAATGAAACGAAAGAAATGTTAAATGGCTGCGTTAGGAAGGAGTTAAGAAAAAATAAAAGAAGGGAAACATCCCAGTTAAATTCTATAGGCTAGGAATCAGTTATGGCTTATTGCCTGTGCGTATACTGCAAGTTCCATTGGCCCCTCAATGAGGAAAAAATACAACTAAAGATGTGCTGATTATTATAGAGGCAGTTAAAGATTTAGCTATTTTATCAATCAAGTCACTTTGAAAGAAAAAAAAAAATTCAAAGACCCATTAACTTTGTCGTATAAATGTAATGCTTTCTAAAATGTGCACAATTTATTAAACACACTACCCATTAGAAGCTTTAACTTCTGCATTATTGACTTAATGTTGCACCTTCATTGCTTTAATGGGATTCTGTAACTGCTGAAGATGGAAAAGTCACACTTAAAATGAGTATTCATATTTCTTATGTGAAGTTTGCAGTTTCATATTTCCGTAACTTTGCAACCTTGTGTCACGCTTCGGTGTGGGAGGGAAACACCATGCCGAGCATAGGACAGAAGGAGGAACAGGAAATCAGGCCTGAGAACTAGGGAAGGAAAATGGACACATCTTAGTGAAAACCCTAACCAAAATCCTGACTTACTACCAGTATGAACAGACCCCAAAGGTAGGTGAGTCCATACACAGGAATACCTAGAGTCCTATCAAGCCCTATTGGACCCTGGTATTAATGGCAGGGACGAGGCTACCTGTTCCTCCAAAAGGAAGGACGTAGAGGAGTCTCCATCAAGCCTAATACAAACAATAGGGAAAGGCAACACACAGAACCCAAACAAAATACAAAAGGGAAAGGAAAAAACTTAACTTCAAAGGAGCAATGAAAGCACCAGGAACTCAGCCGAGCTCAGCCAACCACAATCTATCCAAAGGTCCAAACAGAAGCTATAAACTGCACAGCATTGTGGGAGAAGCAACATATAAATAGAGAAGGTTAAATGACCCTAATAGCCACACCTGGGGAAAGAAGGTGTGGCAAGGACCAGAAACAACCCAGACGTCATTTGATCCAAACGGAAAACATGTCAGATCAAACAATGTGTTTCCAGTCTCACCAATCTCCTGCCACCTGTCGCGGGAACGTCTGTGACACTTTGAGTCCCAACATGTATACCATGCATGAAATGAAAGTGACCTGCCAAGACTGTTATTAGGCAAACTAGGCTTTGGACAGTGTATTTTTAAATTAGCAGTTTTACTTATATGATAACTTTCACCTAAAATATTTATACATGGAAACAGCCAGCATCCATGTACAGTATGAATTGGAGGTGTGCTGTATAGTATAGTAGAAGAACAAGTTTCTTTTTCCTTTAAAGTATTCCACATTATTGCATATTTGTCAAAACCCCCCCAAAATCTATAGAGGGCTGGAAATGAAAAAAATAAAAATAAAAATCCACTCATTTGTTGAATATTGCTCTATTTCAGCTAAGCCTATGTGGTCAAATGCCTCTCAGCAATATGTTACCACTGAGGTCAATAAATTGGATGCAGTCGTCAATGTGACCACAGATGGGCTGTCACACTTCTGGACCACCAGGGACTGCTTTGGCACTGGAACCAAGTTGTATTTAATAGGTATTTCTTTTTCTTACTTTCAAACAGTTTTGGATTAGACAACCCCTTTAATGGTCTTTAAATGGGTTGATCACTATGTAGAGCTTTTCTACAGACCCCACTTCCTGATCTGTGCTGCTGGGTTCCAGTTTCCATCACTGCCCTGCTGGTTCTGCAGGTTCCCAGTCTTCCAGTGTCAACATCTGGTTTGAAGCTGGGTCATGTGACCACTGCAGGGTGATGTGTCTCCATGTGCAGTACATAAGAAAAAGGAACTTAAAAACTGTTCTAGGTATATGATGTTATGCTATGTAATTTAATGCTATTTTATATATTCATACCTTGTAATGTACCCAAAATAGCTGTTGTATGAATGATAGGAGGTGTGATGAGCGGCAGGGGCAATATTTGAATTCGCGATATTTCACAAATATTTGGTAGAATATTCATCATATATTCGCGAATTCACAGTTATTTTCTTAATTGCGAAAATCGGCAATGTAATATGTGCGCATAATATAGGCGTGCTATAGAGCAGGTTTTTATGGACGTGGCGATAACTAATATATATACTTTTTTTTCATTTATTTTACTTTAACACTATAACAGCATTTAAAAAAAAAATATGTTTTAGTGTCTCTATAGTCTGAGAGCCATTTTTTTTTTTATTTGGGCGATTGTCCTATGAAGGGGCTCATTTTTTGCAGGATGAGATGGCGGTTTAATTGCTACTATTTTGAGAGGCATACGCCTTTTTGATCGCTTGTTATTACACTTTTTGTGATGTAAGGTGACAAAAAATGGCTTATTTTACACCATTTTATTGTTTGTTTTTTTACGGTATTTGCGTGAGGGGTTAGGTCATGTGATATTTTTATAGAGCAGGTTTTTACGGACGCGTCAATACATAATATGTGTAGTCTATTTTATTTTTTTAATTTTTATTCAGTGATATGTGTTTTTTATTTTTACTTTTTTTTCACTTTACATTTTTTTTTAACCAGACCGACTTGGTTTTTGTAGATCCAGTGGATCTGGTGTCTATATAATACAGTACACTATACAGTGTACTGTACTGTATTTTTTTTACTTTACATAGTCTAAGCAGACTTGTGCCTTTAGCATGACGTCACCTGCAGGTACCTTGTTCCGATCACTGCCGGCTGAGCAGCAGTGATCGGAAATACTCATGATACGTTATGCGTCCTTAAGAGGTTAAAGGGAATATGTCACCTTCGACCTCCCTATCAAACTATTTGCATAGAGACATAGCTGTACTTCACCTCATTAAAACAGTGTTTTGTTTTTTTTGGGTGATTTGAGGTTCTGGTCCAAAGTTATGATACTATCTCTTAAAAACTTTCAGACCAGGCCCTTCCTAACCAATTTGACATATGTTGCTTTACATGGTAATAGCTTTGAAATGCTTTTACTTATTCAAGCCATTCTGAGATTGCTTTTCATGACACATTGTAAGTCATGTTAATAGAAACTTTATGGCGTTCACCGGATGCAGTAGATCATATGATATTTTGATAGAGCTGATCGTTACAGATGCGGCAATACCAAATATGTCTATTTTATCTAAGTTTTACACAATAAAATATTCTTAGAAAAAAAAAATCATGTTGTGTAAGTGTTGCCATTTTCTTAGAGCTGTATTTTTTATAAAAATTTCCTGGCTATGGTCTTGTGTGTACGAATTTTTGATCACTTGATATTATGTTATGTTTTTGGGAGGTGACGTGACTAAAAAGTAGCTGTTTTGGCATAGTTTTATTTTTTTATTTTTTATTTTTTTACACAGTAGACCTGATAGGATAGATCATGTGATATTTTTTATAGAGGCGGTCATTATAGATACGGCGATACCAAATATGTATTTTTTTTTTTTAACAATTTTGGGGGAATTGCGGAAAAGGGTATTTTTTACATTTACAACTTTTATTTTTATTAAACAGTTTTTTATTTTTATTACATACAAGACCTCCGGGGAACAGTTAACATCACATTTTCCTTTATTTTTTGCTATTGATTTCTCCAGTAATATATAATAGAAGTCACATGACCGCAGGCCGAAACAGGAAATGGCATATTGCTTTCTTAGCTGAATACACAGTGCTCCTTCAGTGCAGTGTATACAGCCATTCAGAAGTCAGGGACACAGAAAAACAGTCCCTGCCTTCTCTATGGGGTACACTGATGTCACTGACAACAGGGCCCCAGCACAGCAGCTGCACAATTAGTGTGCAGCTGCGATCTCTGAAAGGACGTTCTAAAATGTCCATTCAGAGATAAATCTCGACCCCCAGGACATTTATAGTCTATGGGCGGTTGGGTAGTGGTTAATATGCAATGCGTTTGGTGCAATGAGGGCATCTTGTTACGCCCAATTTCCACCAATTTCTGTGACTAGCCGCTTTCTTGCTGCTTTGATTGTCAGTGACAGGCAGTGGCAAAGTAGCTGCAGTGGGCTGCCCCCTGGAGCCCTAAAGATGACCAGAGAACCCAGGCGCAGGAATAGCCGAGTGGTTTAGGGTGGCCCAAAATGTCCCTTAATGTTTTGTTTCACAGTGCTCCTACCTGGATATGACATTTGAACATAAACAGTTGCATAATAGGAAATTTACAGTGTTTGGACCTGAAATAAATACACATAATGACATGAGGTTAACCAATTAAGATAGTACCGGGGTGCAAAGGTGGTAATGCCACTCTGGGGCATTAAATTCCCCCTTACTTAAAACCAAGCCATCCTCGGCATGTGCTTAAAGGGATTCTTTCACCCCCAAACCCCAATTTTCACTACTTACATCATTTTTTGGTAAATAGTGCCCCCATTATATAGCCACTTACCCCATAATTTTTAAACTTACAGATGATGAGAAAACGAAGTTTATAATACCTGTCAATCAATAGTGAAGGAGCCCTGGGGCGGCGTCATACCGGCCGGAGCCCAGGCCGCGCGCTCATCTAACTTTTCTACCACGCCCCTTTCACCCAGGCGGCCCGCCCATTGTGATGCGCTCGGCCTCGTCCAGAACTGGCCAAATCCGCCTGCGGCGTGGATCGGGCAGTCAGCGCCTGCGCACTGGATTCTCGATTACTGGCGCAAGCATCGGGCTACCCTGTGCGCAGGCGCGGGGCCCGTACTGCGATAGTGTACCAGCGCAGGATCGGAGCCTCAGGAAGAGTCGTGGGCGCTGGAGCTGGCTGTCACCCTGCCTGCCTCCCTCCCATCGCAGTACGGGCTTGCGCCGATGTCGATCGGAATCCAGTGCGCAGGCGCGGACTGCCCGATCCACGCCGCAGGCGCGGGATTGGCCAGTTCTGGACGAGGCCGAGCGCATCACAATGGGCGGGCCGCCTGGGTGAAAGGGGCGTGGTAGAAAAGTTAGATGAGCGCGGCCTGGGCTCCGGCCGGTGACGCCGCCCTGGGCTCCTTCACTATTGATTGACAGGTATTATAAACTTCGTTTCTCATCATCTGTAAGTTTAAAATTATGGGGTAAGTGGCTATATAATGGGGGCACTATTTACCAAATAATGATGTAAGTAGTGAAAATTGGGGTTTGGGGGTGAAAGAATCCCTTTAAAAGGATTCTGCAGTAATTTTAAACTGATGATCTATCCTCTGGATAAATCATCAGCATCTGATCGGCAGGGGTACGACACCCGGGACCCCGCCGATCAGCTGTTTGTGAAGGTAGCGGCACTGGCAGTAGCGTCGCGGCCTTCTCACTGTTTACCGCAGGCCCAGTGACGTCACGACTAGTATCACTGTCCTGGGCGGGGCTAAGCTTCATTCGAGTGAACGGAGGCCAGTGATACTAGTCGTGACATCACTGGGCCTGCGGTAAACAGCGAGAAAGCCGTGGCACTACTGCCAGTGCCTCTGCCTTCACAAACAGCTGATCGGCGGGGGTCCCGGGTGTCGGACCCCTGCCGATCAGATGCTGATGATTTATCCAGAGGTCAGCTAATTGCTAGCATCGGAACAGGGAGGAGGAGACTGCCTTTTTCTCAAAGGGCGTCTCCTTCTCCCTGGCTGTGGGCTGTCCAATCAAAGCACAGAGCGTCACAGCCAGGTAGAAGGAACGCCCGTTGACAAAAAGAGCAGTCTCCTCCTCACTGTTCCAATGCTAGCAATTAGCATACAGAGTGGGAGAATATACCGGAGCAGCCCAGAAATAATAGTCAGTGCAGTGAGATCCCTGGGCATATGTATTGGGGGTCACTATTTACACAAGGACACTATTATGGGGGGGGGATCTGTGGATGACACATATATACCATAAGATGATATATAGGTGTCATCCACAGATCCCCCCATAACAATGTCATCCACAGATACCCCCATAACAGTGCGTCATCAACAGATCCCCTCCGTAACAGTGTAATCCATAGATCCCCCATATTAGTGTCATCCACAGACCACCATTAGTTCAAAAACCACCAAAAGCACACCTTTTGGTTCAAAATATTTTTCTCCTCAAAAACCTAGGTGCGTCTTATCATCAGGTGAGTCTTATAAAGCGAAAAATACGGGTATATACTGCAATTAAATAGTGCAATAAAATCACATTTGAGTCATTTTCTTTAGTGCTTGCGGATGGAATGCACCAAATGGGAATCAAGTAGTGCAGAAAGTTCCTTTGTAATCCACAGGAAATAATATCATCATTTGTAATCCATATGAGGTAACAATGTAATTTGTAATCCACATGGGTATAAGAATAACAAAGGTAATGAGAACCCTTTTAGCAAAGGGGGCTCCCAATTAACCTATGAAGGGGGATAAAAAGGGAAATTGGGCGTAACCGTACGCAACTTGGTGATGATCCCGAATGTGGTGGGAGTCCTAACTAACATGGCCATATGGGTGAGGACAAACAGGGGCCAACCAAAAACAAAAAAACATAGCCAACAAGTCCTCATCCTTGAAGTCGAGTCCATGAAGTGGCTCCCACTAGTCCTGGTTTTTCAAACGCTGGTGATTAGAAGAGGGGCTTTTCAGAGGAAGGACCCTAGATCCTCCTCGCTGTTGCTGCTAAAGGCCATGAGAGGTCTGTCCTGCCTCTTACAATGCAATCTTGTAGCAACAGTGGTGCTCTGGTGACACCTACTGGCAGGGACGTGCACAGACATTATGAAGGGCAGGGGCTTAAATAAAAAAAAAGGGCACTTGTCATGTGACGTAGCAGTCAGGCGTCACACACGTCTTAAAGGACCCTGTCACCCTAACCCTGCACTGGTGAGCGGGCAGACTGTTGAATTAATTGTATCGGTGAAATTGGGATGGACCAGATATCTCTTACATCCAGTGACATCTCCTGTCATGTAGATCTTCTCTTTCCTCTTCTCCTTCATCTGACCAAGACTGCCATGGCAAATTCTTTCAGCCACATCTCGTCTCTACAGAGTTTGTAATACAGACATGTTAGATTTCTCAATGTTTCCATCACCCTCCCCATCCTGGTGTCCCCATAGTGTCATCCTGCTGCCACTCCTAATACTGTGCCCATGGTGCTCCCCAATGTCCCAGGTACTATACTGCTGAAAAATAGTGACCCTATTGGCCAAAATTGGGGTCATTTATCAAAGTGGTGTAAAAGAGAAGTGGATTTCAAAAAGAGCTGTCGTCAAAAATGAATGGTGGAAAATGATGAAAACTTAAAAAAAAAAAAAAAAAAAAAATGAATGGTGGAATCTGATTGGCTGCTATGGGCGACTAAGCCAGTTCTACTTTACACCAGTTTGATAAATTACTGTAAATGTCCATATAGTGTCCACAGCAGTTTTAATGTCCCCTAGAGTGCCCCCAGTAATAATAACACCCTATATTGTACTCCAGGTAATATTCCCTGTAGGGTTTCCCCAAAAATAATAGAATTGCCCCTACAGTGCCTCCCCAATAGCAACACCCCCATATAGTAATTTCCCCCACACTGCCCCCACATAGTAATCACCCCATAGTAATTTGCCCCCACACAGTAATTTGTCACCACACTGCCCTCACACAGTAATTGCCCCCACATAGTAATTTGCCCCACACTGCCCCCACATAGTAATTTGCCCCATACACAGAAGTTTCCCCCACATATTTCTGGGCCTGGCACTGGCAGCACTGCAGCACATCTTGAACCCCCCGTGGTACATTTCTCCCCCGACCAGGTGACCCCCTCCATGATGGCACAGTGACAGACTGACAGTGGCACTCATTCGAGCACCACAAGCTCACTCACCGGTGATGAGCACCACTAGTAGTTGCACGCAGTCACATTCTCTGAACTTGAAGTCAGCTCAGCTCCAGACTCCCATGCACCACCCCCATGTGATTACTACTGAGGCACTTGACTGCAGCGCTGAACAGGGCTGCGTGGATACGCCGCACGGGCCCAGCCCAGCACAGGCAGGCTGGGCGGATGCCCGCTGCCCGGAAATTGCGCAAGTGAAAAAAAAAAGGCAGCCGCTTGTTCTGCCTAGTGCCGCCGACCCCGAAAAAAAAGGGCATTAAAGGGGCAGAGGCAGAAAGGCGCCCTATGTGTGTACGTCCCTACCGACTGGCGGACCTTGGTAGTGTCCTGGTGGTCATGCTTGTCTGTAACCTTTTGTTTCATAGGTCCGGACGCTCCTGCCATGGAAAAGGGATCCAGTACCTCTGGCTATGAGGGAGCTGGTAGAAAATCTTCCTCTCCGGCTGGTAGTAAATCCTGGGCCTGGGTGGCTTTTCTCATAGCTGACTCCATCTTCCAGGGCAACTGGTAGGTTACCACTGTCGGACTACAGGTAAAGGAAGTACTGGAGATGCATTACAGTTGATAATTTGGTGGCACAGGCAGTCCCTGGATGAGTGGCTTCGGCTCTGGTTGGGGTCTTCCGCAGGAGCGCAGCACCCCGTCCGCAGACTCTTGTAAACAGCGCACTCGTCCCACCGCAGCTAGGACTTCCTGCCAGCACTCCGGTGCTGGGACGAGGGGTTTCTCCAACAGATTCACCCCAGTGGCGAAAGGGCCCTTTGGAGACTCCATCGGGGTGTACTCCACCTGGTCTCCTTTATAAAGGCTGTGCCGGACCTGAGGCAAGTAGGGCGCTTGACCAGGCGTCTATTCACAAACAGCTCTGTCCCGGTCTCATCGTCTCGGATGAAACCTGTACACCTCTCGACAGAAAACCAGATGACCGTACTGGTTCTTCTCTCAAAAACTGGGTCATGGGGCAGTGGTCGTTCTAACAGACGGACCACCCAATCCTCAATTGCTTTGTGGTAATCCCAGGTAGAAGATGCATAGGCCGTGACTCCCTTCGGCACCATTAGATTCAATCCTTCGAAGGTCCCAGTCTTCCTGGGAGGCGGAGTGGTAACTCCAGCCGCCTCCGTCGCGCCAGCCTGCATGGGGAATGCTCCCGATCCATTCTCGGGTCTCCTCACGTGCTGCGAGACCTGTATTTCCTCCACCGCTTCCTGTAGTTCGGGCAGGTCGCTATAGCATATGCTACCCCAGTCTGTCTGCTGAGGACACACCATCTTGCTTCCTCTCGCGCTGGCAAGGAGAAGGAGCTGGTGAAGGAGGAGGGGCTTTAGGGGAGGAGTCTCCACTTCCTGTGGCTGTACTGGGTTATTCACTGTGGGCAGGGCCGTATTATCACTTTTTAGGGCTGGGCATTCCCTGTTTTTCCCCGCTCTTGGGCTTGTAGAAGAACATACGCCATCACAGACAAAGATGGCTGATTAACCCCTTGGATGCCGACATGCACCTTCCTGCGCCTGTCATTTTTAGGTGTTTTTTTGTCAATGCTATGGGCTTTGTGGTACAAGGGCACACACGTAAATCCTGTTCATGATGCCAGTTGCAGTAAGCCGCACCCTGGGGCCCTAAAGATAACCCGAACACCCAGGTGCAACAATGGCCGAGTGGTATAGAATGGCCGAGTGGTTTAGGGTGGCCCAAAATGTCCCTTAATGTTTTGTGACACGGTGCTCCTACCTGGATATGACTGTACCCCAGACGTTGGCTCCAAAGCAGCAAATAGGAGGTATAGTTGAAGAAATAATTGAGTCCAGAGCTTGTGATTAAGTTGAATAGCAGCTTTACTTTGGTAAACGTTCATTAAAAACAATCTTCAAACTTTGTCTTGGTCCAAGCTGGCTTTAGCATTAAAACTCTGGCAGGCAAACTCAACTCTGCTACATCTGTTGCTCTCTGGCTCTGCTTTACTAAGAGGCTTAAATAGAATCTTTGCTTTATCTCTATGCTGGAACTTTTCTCTGTAGTCTGACTCTAGATCAGTGATGGGCAAAGTGCGGCTCTCCAGCTGTTGCTAAACTACAACTCCCACCATGCCCTGCAGTAGGCTGATAGCTATAGACAGGCTTTGCATGCTGGGAGTTGTAGTTCTGCAACAGCTGGAGAGCCGCACGTTGCCCATCACTGCTCTAGATTATACCAGGGAACTTTTCCTCCTGGCTCCTGAGGCTCTAAGCTGTGGCCTTCATATTCAGCAGAGCTGAAGGCGCTCTAGTTGGCTTGGCTTGGGCACGTCCAACAGTGATGCGCCCAGCACTTGCTTCATTCCCCTAGCATGGGGTAAGCTAGACTGCTTTCTAACTGGGACTCACCCTTACTGCAGGAAGTGTGACTCGCCCACTGCTCCACAGAGTGGGGTTAGAATGAAATGGAAAGCTCGATTCTACCAAAGTACAGCTCTGCCATATTTGCTGCCACCTGCTGGTGAATTAGGCACATTACATTTCAACATAAACAGTTGCATAATTGGAAATGCACAGTGTTTGGACCTGAAATAAATACACATGATGACATAAGGTTAACCAATAAAGATAGTAACGGGGTGCAAAGGTGGTAATGCCACTCTGGGGCATTAAATTCCCCCTTATATAAAACCAAGCCGTCCTCGGCTTGTGCTTAAGAGGTGCTCTAAGCTCTACCAAAGAAAAGTTAAAGTGCTGCATGAGAATATACGTACATAGAGCTCATCCACATGACCGTATTTTATTTCCGCTTCTGTTCTTTTTGCGGACCATATGCGGAACCATTCACTTTAATGCGGCTATAGAAAATACGGAAGTTACTCCGTGTGCATTCCATTTCTGTTTGTCCACGTGGACGTTACACAAAAAAGTAGTGCATGTTCTATTATTGTCTGCAAATCATGGTCCGAGACCCCATTCAAGTCCATGGTTCCGGAAAAAATGCGGAACGCACACGGAACACATCCGTATGCCATCCGCATTTCATCCGTATTTTGCAGATCCATACTGTAGAAATGCTATGCGCAGCCCATATTAGTCATGTGTTTGGTGATTAACTCTTTCATGACCAAGGGTCATTGATACCCCCATGACCACGTCTAATTTTGCAAATCTGACATGTGTCACTTTATGTGGTAATAACTAGGGGGTCGACCGATTATCGGTTTGGCCGATATTCATGATTTCCACAGTTATCCTAACACCTAACCATGCCGATATACCGATAACTTTGCTATCACAGAACATGAGCGCGCCGCTCTTATTGCGGCCATGTTCCCTCAGCAGCACAGGGGAGAAGGAGGCAGTCCTTGCCTCCCCCTGTGCCACGCTGCCAATGGAGAGAAGAGGAGGAGGGGCTGAGGGCGCACTGGCCACCAATGGACAGAGAGAAGGGGAGGAGGAGGGGCTGATGGCGCCCTGTCCACCAATGATAATAACGTTTCAGATATTACAAACACAGGCATTAGAAACACATTGCCCAAACCCTGCCTCTGACAGAGCGCTGCGATCCGCGGCAAATAACCTTTCAGGTGCCGCACTGCTGCTGATGATTGGCAGTTCTCTCCTAAAGAGACTGGGAGAAAACTAGGTAGAAGACTGTCAGTCATCAGCAGGTGGGCAGGGGAGCAGGAATTCATGAATAACCATGACTCTTCTCAGGTGGCGGTGACTCTTTTCCAGGCCCAGTCTGCAATGATTGTGATGTTAGTTCTCAGCAACCACTTACTTTTAACAGACCACTAAAATCAACTCACCTGTCTCTACTTTATACTGCCCTCAGTATGGTCAGTATCAAGTTGATGACAGGTTCCCTTTAAGGACCAGTTCAGGTCTGAAGTCAGTTTGTGGGGCTTACATAGTGGAAACCCCCATAAATGACTCCATTTCAGAAACTACACCCCTCAAGTTACTCAAAATTGATTTTACAAACTTTGTTAACCCTTTAGGAGTTCCACAAGATTTAAAGGAAAATGGAGATGAAGTTTCAAAATGTCAATTTTTGGGCAGATTTTCCATTTTTTTCTTTAACACATCGAGGGTTAACAGCCAAACAAAACTCAAAATGTATTACCCTGATTCTGTAGTTTACAGAAACACCTCACATGTGGTCGAAACTAATGTAAGGGCACACAGCAAGGCGCAGAAGAAAAGGTACTATTTTGGGGTACATACGATTTTTAATTGCTTTTGGCAACGTTTTTAATTTTTTACAGGATTCATCTGACAGGGTAGATCATGTGCTATTTTTTAGAGAGCAGGTTGTTACAGAGGCAATTATATCAAATATGTCTACTTTCTTTGTTTGTTTCAGTTTTACATAATAAAGCATTTTTGAAAAACAAAATTATGTTTTTGTGTCTCCATTTTCCGAACGCCTTATTTTTTTGTTTTTCTGTCTATCGTCTTGTGCAGGGGCTTGTTTTTTTGCAGAAAGAGTTGATGTTTTTATTGGTACCATTTTTGGGTACATATGATTTTTTGATCATCATTATTACACTTTGTGGGGCAAGGTGACCAAAAAATTGGTTGTTTTGGAACAGTTTTTATTTATTTATTTTTACAGCGATCTGAGGGGTTACGTCATGTGACATTTTTATAGAGCAGATCGTGGACGTGGCAATAAAAATATGTATACTTTTTCTTATTTTTTAAGTTTTACACAATAATGGCATTTTTTAAACTAAAAAAATGATGTTTTAGTGTCTCCATAGTCTAAGAGCCATAACTTTTTTATTTTTTGACCAATCGTCTTAGGTAGGGTCTCATTTTTTGCAGGATGAGATGACGGTTAGATTGGTATTTACTCTCATACCTCCAGGAGGACTATTCCCTCCAATTACATATTAGCAGCGGGTTACCCCTGACAATGTTAGATCTGCTTGTGACTTACCACTTGGTTCCCCTGTGTAGCAATAATACAATACAATATAATACCTAGGCTTTCTAGCTAACACAAAGTAACATAAGAACCAAGGAGGGGCTGGCCACAGAAAGGAGAGGAGCTTGGGTGCAACAAGAGCAATGGTGACACCCTCATTGCACCAAAGCACATATGAATATTTAAAAAATGTATTACAAGTCGGGCATGGAGCCTCCGATCATCAAAAGAAAAACAATGTTTTAATCAAGTGAACCACAGTTATGTGTCTATGGAAACAAGTTTCAAAGGGAGGTCGCTGTATGGTACATGTATGGAGCTGGGCACAGCAGGTAACATAGCTGCCAGGTACTTGCTGTTTTAAACAGCAGACACCCAGGACTAATGTATGCAATTGACAATAATGTCGATAGCACACATTTAACCCCTCAAATGCAGTGGTCTAATGTGACTATAGCATTCAGGAGCTAAAAAAAAAAAAAAAACAGGAGTGCGTGCTCCCAGCGGGGATCTGGGAACCAGATACAGTGTGCTGCAGCCTTTGTCTTCTGGAATGATCTAAGGCTGCTGCAGATAGGTTCCTATTTAGACTCTGCCTGTGTCAGGGCTCAGTTGGAACATAGTGTAATTCTCATAGACACCAATGCTAATGCATTGAGTTCTATGAGATAAGCAATCTAATGATGGCTTTTTAAGGTTCCTATGGGAACTTTTAAAAAGTGTGAAAAGAAATGTATACAAAAACGCCTGTGCTATTAACATATAAAAATATTTATCCTATATGGCAAACTGCATATTAGTGGTTTTTTGGTTGCTTCACCTTCCACAAAAATTAAAGAAAAAGTTATCAAAAAAATCATAAACGCTTTAATATCGAGGAACAGTACATATGTTCCTGCAAAAATTAGAAATTATGAATGAAATTATGAAAACGCAAGAGCTGGGCTTTGTAGTGATGCGGGGACTGCAGAGGCTGAGCGCCACCTGGGGGTTATAGTGCTCAGTAAAATGTCATGGTGCCCGCTGTGTTTGTGCCCTCCGGACCCCTCTGCCCTCTCCTCCGGACCCCTCTGCCCTCCCCTCCGGACCCCTTTGCCCTCCCCTCCGGACCCTGTAATCCTTGTAAGGCTTTCCACATGTCATGGCGGCCGCAAGTGGCGATCACTTAGACGCTGGCAGCATCTGACGTGTCATATAACCAATTGAAGAGGGGAAGCATTATGGGGGGCCCTATATACTCGCACATTATGGGGGGCACTATGGAGAACAGGGGAAGTAACACTATGGGGGCATCAACTGGGGGCCCTATGTACTGGCATGCATTATTGGGGGGCTCTATGGAGAAGTGGGGGGGGGAGGAGCACTATGGGGGCATCTATTGGGGGCTTTATGACGCGGCTCCTAACTTTTTTAGCTGGCTCCTAGATTCCAAGGAAATTTGTCAAGCCCTGTCATAATACACACCTCAGCTGCTGCAGAACTTCATTATACACACCTTAGAAGAACCTCCTAATACACACCCCAGCTGCTGCAGAATCTCCTAATACACACCTCAGCTGTTGCAGAACTTCATAATACACACATTAGCTGCTGCAGAACCTTATAATACACACATCAGCTGCTGCAGAACCTCCTAATACACACCACAGCTGTTGCAGAACCTTATAATACACACATCAGCTGCTACAGAAACTCCTAATACGCACCTCAGCTGCTGCAGTACTTCATAATACACATATCACCTGCTGCAGAACTTCATAATACACACCTCAGCTGCTGCAGAACCTCTTAATACACACCTCAACTGCTATAGAACCTCATAAAATACACCTCAGCTGCAGCAGAACTTCAAAATACACACATCAGCTGCTGCAGAACCTCCTAATACATACCTCAGCTGCTGCAGAAACTCCTAATACACACCTCAGCTACTGCAGAACCTCCTAATACACACCACAGCTGTTGCAGAACCTTATAATACACACATCAGCTGCTGCAGAAGCTCCTAATACATACCTCAGCTGCTGCAGAACCTCATAACACACTCCTCAGCTGCTGCAGAACCTCATAACACACTCCTCAGCTGCTGCAGAACATCATAATGATGCTAGAGAACATATAAGGCTTTGATCACATCTGTGTTGCGGCCTCATTCGCAGATCAGATCATAAATGCTGGACAGAATTTTATAACCTGGCAAATGGAACCCGTTAGTTCTCATCATAGTCAGTGGGATCCAGCAGGTGTTGTCGTCCATGTAGCGGCAGATTCGGAATTGCGGTGGTTTTCGTTGTTGTGCTCCTATGACAGGTGGAACAGCGAACGTCACCAGAACAAATGTGAACAAAGCCTACTACACACCTTAGCTGCTGAAGACCCTCCTAATACACACCTCAGAAGCTGCAGAACAATATAATTGTGACAAGGGAACTACAAGTGTCATCATCATCAGATTGTTATTATTGGAAATTAGGTGGCAACACAGAGAGAGGTAAAAGTGGAGAGAACTACAACTCCCAGCATGTCCAGGCTGTTATTATTGGATACAAGTGGATATTACACAGAGAGAGTATTAGGCCTAGTTCACATTACTGTTTAGTCTTCCGTTATTCTGATGCATCAGAAGAACAGAAAAATAAAGAAAAAACAGATCTTGTATTTCAAGCATCAGGTCTGCATATTTGGCATCTGTTTATACCATTTCTGTCTGAGATCCGTTATTTTAGACCTGAAGTCTAAACGGAAAACTAAACGGTGATGTGAACCCAACCTAAGAAGAGAGAAGTACAACTCCCAGCATGTCCAGATTATTATAGCACATCATCCAGCTGTACTAGGTGAGAGCTTTAACCTGTCCCCGACCGCCGAACGCACGGATGCGTCCTGGCGGCGGCAGGTTTATTCCTCCTGGACGCATCCGTGCGTCATCTCGCGAGACGCGAGAAGACGCGCTACAGCATCCAGTGGAACGCACATGGAACGCACCGCTGGACTCGGGGGAGGTGAGTCACCAGCCTGCCAGCCAATGATCATCGCTGGCAGGCTGGTGATTTTTAAAATCACCTATAGAAAATGGTGATCTACAGTGTATTTATAAATAAATGTAGTTTATAAGTGATCTGTGCCATGTGCTGGGTCCTTTTCATCGGTTGGACCCAGCACAGAGCACAGATCCCAAGTAAGTGCACCAATCAGTACATATTAGGCCCTGATCACCCCCCATCACCCTAATTAACCCCTTGATCACCCCCTGTCAGTACATAGTGAAAGTGAAAGAAGTGATCAGTGTCACTTTTGTGAACTGTCACTTTTTTTTTTTTCACTTGGATTGACTGTTAGGCTTAGCTTAGTTTAGGCCCCTTTGTTAGGTAGTTAGCGTTAGCGCCCAGCCCACCGCACCGCAGTCACTGGATCGCTGTTTAGCGTAGCGCTAATCAGCATTTATACTTTTATAGTATCTGTAAGTGATCAGAACTGATCACAGTCAGATCTATATTAGTATTAGTGTCACTTTAGTTCGCCCTCCACCCCAAACGCAGTGTTTGCCCGATCAGACCTGATCGGTCGCCCACACCTGCGCTCACCCACGCCCGCCCCGCCGCAGTGACAAAAATTTTTTTTTTTGTATCACTGCACAATCCTTCACAAGCGCTGCGGCGATAAAAAATCAGTTTTGATATTTTTATCAATCGCAGCGGCTTCTGTACTTCGCTACACTCCCATTTGTAAGACAGGCTTGCTTTTTTCTTGGTAGTCTCAGGGAATACCCCTAAATTTAGTATCCCAAATGGCAAACAAGGGGTATTCTCCTGAAGAGGCCTACAGGATTCTGACCCAGTCGGATGAGGAATGGGAACCCTCATCTGACGAATCTAGCGGGTCAGAATACCAACCTGTAGAAAGCAGTGGCTCTCTGACTCAAAGTTCGGACGAGGAGGTTGAGGTCCCTGATAGCACCAGGCGCACTCGGCCCCGTGTTGCTAGACCGCAGGCTGCGCAGGATCCGCTCAAGGGGAGCAGAGTGGGCTGGCGCTGCCGGATTACGTGGTGAGGCATACACCAGCAGCGCAGCCCGTCCTGGACCTTCTACCAGCACTGCCGTAACACATGGTGAAGTAGCGAGCACCAGAAGGGCAGTTGAAGCTGGTACGGTGGCACGTGCAGTAATTCCCCCGCCGCAGCCACCGCGCAGACAGGCCCGTAGAGCCCCTAGAGTCCCTGAGGTGCTGGCAAATCCTGATTGGCAGTCCCCATCTTCAGCCGCACCATTAGTTCCCCCTTTCACCGCCCAGTCAGGAGTTCGGTGGAGACGGCTCAAATCGGATCGGCACTAGGGTTTTTTGAGCTGTTCTTCACTGCGGAGCTCTTTGACTTAGTAGTGGCAGAAACAAACCGGTATGCCACACAATTTATTACCGCTAACCCGGGAAGCTTTTATGCCCAGCCTTTCCGGTGGAAACCAGTCCAAGTTTCCGAATTTAGAACTTTTTGGGCCTTCTCCTCAACATGGGCATTACAAAAACATGAATTGCGCTCATATTGGTCCACGAACCCAATTCATCATATGCCCATGTTCTCTGCTGCCATGTCCAGGACACGTTTTGAGACCATCCTGCGTTTCCTGCACTTTAGTGACAACACCACCTCCCGTCCCAGAGGCCACCCAGCTTTTGACCGGCTCCACAAAATTCGGCCCCTCATAGACCATTTCAACCAGAAATTTGCAGATTTGTATACCCCCGCACAAAACATCTGCGTAGACGAGTCCCTAATACATTTTACCGGGCGCCTTGGCTTCAAACAGTACATCCCAAGCAAGCGCCCGGTATGGGGTCAAATTGTATAAGCTCTGTGAAAGGGCCACAGGCTATACACACAAATTTCGGATCTATGAGGGAAAAGATCAGACCCTGGAGCCGGTCGGTTGCCCTGACTACCTGGGGAGCAGTGGGAAGACAGTCTGGGACTTGGTGTCACCCTTATTCGGCAAGGGGTACCATCTTTACGTGGACAACTTTTACACAAGTGTGGCCCTCTTCAAGCATTTGTTCCTAGAACGCATTGGCTGCTGTGGCACCGTGCGACCTAGTCGCCGGGCTTCCCCAACGGCTCGTTACCACCCGACTTGCAAGGGGGCAGAGGGCTGCACTGTGTAACGAAGAACTGCTCGCGGTGAAATGGAGAGACAAGCGTGACGTTTACATGCTCTCCTCCATTCACGCAGACACGACAATTCAAATTGAACGGGCAACCAGTGTCGTTGAAAAGCCCCTCTCCGTCCACGACTATAATCTCCACATGGGAGGGGTGGACTTCAACGATCAGATGTTGGCCCCGTATTTAATTTCCCGACGCACCAGACGCTGGTATAAGAAGGTGTCTGTATATCTGATTCAATTGGCTGCCTATAATAGTTACGTTTCTCTACAGTAAGGCTGGGAGAACAGGATCCTTCCTCAAATTTCAGGAAGAGATCATCGAGAACCTCCTGTATCCAGGAGGTTCCGTGGCCCCATCCACCAGTGTAGTTAGCCGTCTACACGAGCGGCACTTCCCCAGTGCCGTTCCTGGTACCTCAACCCAACCGCCACCCCGAAAAAATGTCGTGTCTGTAGCAGGAGTGGAATAAGGCGTGACACCCGCTATTTCTGTCCTGACTGTCCTGACCGCCCTGCCCTATGCCTAGGGGAGTGTTTCCGGAAGTACCACACCCAGGTACACTTAGGATAGGGAATGCACGACACAGGTAGTTTTTATAATCAGACTCGAGGGTCTCTCAGGATACTAGGTTTTGAGAGACCCTAACACATAGGGTACGGTGCTGCTGTGCTACTGCAGAAGTGTGAAACGGTAGAAACGTCTCCTTTCACTTGGGATAAAGTGCATAATGTACTTCTCACCATCTCTGTGTGATTTACACTTTACACATTGTCCCATGGGAAAGGAGATGTTTCTGCAAGGAAAATAAAGAGTGATATGGTTAAAAAAGAAAAAAATTAAACAGGTAGCAAGAAAAATAAAATCTTGAGTTAGTTCAGGTTTTAAAAGTTCAGTTTTTTTCATGTTCAGGTTTTATTCATGTTTTATAATGTTTGCAACGTTCAAGTCATGTGCCTGCTGCCTGTTTTTTCTTCTTTTTTTTTTTTTCCCCTAACCACCCTTTATTTTCCAGGTATACCAACAGACCAACGGACCAACCGATGAAAACGCCGCAGCACTGATGTGCATTCTGAGAGAAGCATTGCGCTGCTGTCAGAAGACACGTGAAGTCGGTGTATGCGGCGCTGCAAGACGAGATTTCTCCTCTGCAGGACAGGTATGTTTGCCCTGGCATTTGAGCTGAGGAGAGGTGTTGGAGTTCATATGCTTTGGCAAACACTTTGTATCAAAAATCTGGCAAAGATGTCTTCCTCCACACCGATCGATTGATCGATGTGAATGGAGAAATCATGTTTGCCAGGACATAGGAGCTGAGTGGGTATGGATGTTTGGGCGGAGCTCTCTATGTCCTGGCAATCGCCAGGCCCCTCTTTTTTTCTTGCATATTTTTTGGCAGAGATTTTTTCATCCACATCGATCGATGCGAATGAGGAAATCTGTGCCGTTCATTTTTTCTTTCAGCCCAGAGAAATCTCATTACCCGTATGCTCCATATAAGGAGAATAGCAGAAACTCCTAATGCTGGCCATACATGTAATGATTATGGAGACCTCAAATGCCAAGGCAGTACAAACGCCCCACAAATGACACCATTTTGTAAAGAAGACACCCCAAGGTATTCGCTGAGGGGCATATTGAGTCCATGAAATATTGAATTTTTGTCATAAGTTAGCGGAAAGGGAGACTTTGTGAGAAAAAACAAAAATCAATTTCCACTAACTTGTGCCAAAAAAAAATTTTCTATGAACTCGCCATGCCCCTCACGGAATACCTTGGGTGTCTTCTTTCCCAAATGGGGTCACATGTGGGGTATTTATACTGCCCTTGCATTTTAGGGGCCCTAAAGCGTGAGAAGAAAATGCGAAAAATGCCCTCCTAAAAGGTACTCATTGAATTGGGGCCCCTTTACGCATCTTTGCTGCACAAAAGTGGCACACATTTAGTATCGCCGTACTCAGAAGAAGTAGGCAATGTGTTTTGGGGTGTATTTTTACATATACCCATACTTTGTGTGAAAAATCTCTGTAAATCACAACTTTTTCCATTTTTTATACAAAGTTGTCAATTTACAGAGATATTTCTCTCACCCAGTATGGGTATATGTACAAATACACCCCAAAACACATTGCCCTACTTCTCCCGAGTACGGCGATACCAAATGTGTGACACTTTTTGCAGCTTAGGTGCGCAAAGGGGCCCCAATTCCAATGAGTACCTTTAGGATTTTCACAGGGCATTTTTACGCATTTGGATTCTCACGCTTTAGGGGCCCCTAAAATGCCAGGACAGTACAATTACCCCACAATTGACCCCATTTGGAAAGAAGACACCCCAAGGTATTCTGTGAGGGTATGGTGAGTTCATGTAAAGTTTATTTTTGTCACAAGTTAGTGGAATATGAGACTTTGTAAAAAATAAAAAAAATAAAAAATCCAATTTCCACTAACTTGTGCCAAAAATAAAAACTTCCATGAACTCACTATGCCCTCAGTGAATACCTTAGGGTGTCTTATTTCCGAAATGGGGTCACTTGTGTGGTATTTTTACTATCCTGGCATTTTAGGGGCATCTAAACGCCAGAAGCAGTTTGGAATCCAAATGCGTAAAAATGTTCTGTGAAATCCTGAAAGTACTCATTGGAATTTGGGCCCTTTGCGCACCTTGGTTGAAAAAGTGGCACACATGTGGTATCTCCGTACTCGGGAGAAGTAGGGCAATGTGTTTTGTGGTGTATTTTTACATTTACCCATGCTGGGTGAGAGAAATATCTCGGTAAATGAACAACTTTGTATAAAAAAATGGAAAAGTTGTGATTTACCGAGATATTTTTCACAAAAAGTATGGGTATATGTAAAATACACCTCAAAACACATTGCCCTACTTCTCCGAGTACGGCGATACCACATGTGTGCCACTTTTTTCAACCAAGGTGCAAAGGGCCCAAATTCCAAAGAGTACTTTCAGGATTTCACAGAACATTTTTACGCATTTGGATTCCAAACTGCTTCTGACGTTAGGTGCCCCTAAAATGCCAGGATAGTAAAAATACCACACAAGTGACCCCATTTTAGAAAGAAGACACCCCAAGGTATTCTGTGAGGTGTATGGCAAGTTCATGTAAAGTTTATTTTTTGTCACAAGTTAGTGGAATATGAGACTTTGTAAAAAAAAAAAAAAAAATCCAATTTACACTAACTTGTGCCAAAAATAAAACTTCCATGAACTCACTATGCCCCTCAGTGAATACCTTAGGGTGTCTTCTTTCCGAAATGGTGTCATTTGTGTGGTATTTATACTGTCCTGGCATTTTAGGGGCCCCTAAAGCGAGAGAAGTAGTTTGGAATCCAAATGCGTAAAAATGTCCTGTGAAATCCTAAAGGTACTCATTGGATTTGGGGCCCCTTTGAGCATCTTGGCTGCAAAAACTGTCACACATGTGGCATCGCTGTACTCAGGAGAAGCAGGGCAATGTGTTTTGGGGTGTATTTTTACATATACCCATGCTGGGTGAGAGAAATATCTCGGTAAATGGACAACTTTGTATAAAAATGGAAAAAGTTGTGATTTACCGAGATATTGTTCACAAAAAGTATGGGTATATGTAAAAATACACCCTAAAACACATTGCCCTACTTCTCCCGAGTACGGCGATACCACATGTGTGCCAGTTTTTTGCAGCTTAGGTGCGCAAAGGGGCCCCAATTCCAATGAGTACTTTTAGGATTTTACAGGGCATTTTTACGCATTTGGATTCTCACGCTTTAGGGGGCCCCTAAAATGCCAGGGCAGTACAATTACCTCACAAGTGACCCCATTTTGAAAGAAGACACCCCAAGGTATTCTGTGAGGGGTATGGTGAGTTTATGTAAAATTTTATTTTTGTCACAAGTTAGTGGAATATGAGAATTTGTAAAAAAAAAAAAAAATTCATTTCCGCTCACTTGTGGCAAAAATAAAAACTTCCATGAACTCACTATGCCCATCAGCGAATACCTTGGGGTGTCTACTTTCCTAAATGGTGTCATTTGTGGGGTGTTTCTACTGTCTGGGCATTGTAGTGCCTCAGGAAACATGATAGGTGCTCAGAAAGTCAAAGTGCGGAAATTTGCTTTTTGCACCATAGTTTGTAAATGCTATAACTTTTGCGCAAACCAATAAATATACACTTACTGCATTTTTTTATCAAAGACATGTAGTACAATAAATTTAGAGAAAAATTATATTGAAAAGTAGTTTTCTTTGAAAATTTTGTGACAGAAAGTGAAAATGTCATTTTTTTGCAAAAAATCGTTAATTTATGATTAATAGCAAAAAAAGTAAAAATGTCAGCAACAATGAAATAGCACCAAATGAAAGCTCTATTAGTGAGAAGAAAAGGAGGTAAAATTCATTTGGGTGGTAAGTTGCATGACGGAGCTACAAACAGTTAAAGTAGTGTAGCGCAGAATTGTAAAAAGTGGCCTGGTCATTAAGGGTGTTTAAGCTAGGGGGGCTTAAGTGGTTAAAAGGAAATAACTATAACCCCCAGTATGGCCAGACATATGGGGCATTAGTATACATTACAGAGAGGAAGTATGAGTGAACTACAACTCCCAGCATTACCAGGCTGTACTAGGGTATAAGTTGAAATTACATGGACAGGACAGAACTACAACTCCCAGCTTTTATAGGATGTTATATGGGTTACCCCAGGACACCACTAACCTCTCCTCCAGCAGACATTATACAGAAGCTCCACCCCCTCACAGCAACATCCACACAGGGCTTTCGCCAGTCCTCTGCACTGGTCACATGATGATGACACCACCAAAGGTCCTTCAGACTTCGGCTGCTCTGCTATTCCTTGGCGTCCTGCACTGGTCACATGGTTGATGACATCACCAAAGGTCCTTCACCACTTCCTACATTCTCTATTCACAGGTAGCTATTCAACTATAATAGCTCCACTCCACTGTCGGCCCCCTTCCCCCAGGGACCCCATAGCAACTGTGTGGTCTGCCTCTATTGGAGGTACGCCACTGTCTTTAGGGTGCGTCCACATGGTCAGGTTTCTGCATGCAGTTTTGGAAGCCAAAATCAAGAGTGGATCATAAAAGGAGTCAAAGTATAAAAGACAGATTCATCTTCTCCTCTTTATCCACCTCTGGTTTTGGCTTCCAAAACTGCACACAGAAATCTGACCATGTGGATGTACTCTTACTAACGCAAAAGCACAAGAAAAGTCAGCTTCAATATGCTCAAACCATATCCTAGGAGAAGACTTCATGTCCTCTCTGAAGAGGCTAAAGCTTGAGCATCATTAGACTTTTAGACAGGATAATGAGCACACGCATACCTCAGAGTTCATCAAGGCTTGGTTTAAGAAGGCCTGGAAGACCTGGGGCGGACTTGAGCGCAGCAGCGATTTATTGAGCCACATCATGCGATCATTATTAACCTCAGATGCAATGGGTTATGGATTCCTTTAATGCTTTATACAGCTTAATTTGTATCGCATCCTTTGTTGCACACTGTCTGGCTAGAATATTTAATTTTTTACTTTCAATATTGTCTAGCTGCTCTGCCATCCAACATCGTGTGGGAATTTTTATCTGTGGCATTGGTCTATGCTACAGTTGCTATATTATTATTGTTTTACCACACATGGTTTGGTTGTTACTTAGGCTAGGTCTACACAACGACATTTGTCGCATTAATGTCGCGCGACAATTTTTATAATGATAGTCCAGGGCTCGACTGGGTATTTGTCAGCCTGTTTGCAAAGGTGGCCGGGCGCAGGGTCGGCGCGTCCTAGGAGCGCCGGTCCCCTTCATGCTGCAGCCGCCCGAGCGCTCTATATAGAGCCTCAGGCGGCTGCAGCACTGCCCGGGCTGGCGCGTCCATAAGGACACACCGCCCGGGCTCAGCATGAAGAGAGGGACTGACAGGAGGGAAGCGCTCTGCGCTCCTTCCTGTCAGTCCCTCATTGTAGCGTGGCCGAGCCCTGTATGGTCCGCGGTACAGGGAGCATCTGTCTCCTGTACCCAGCCGGACTGACAAGAAGTGCGCACACAGTGTGCACTGTCAGTCCGCCCGGGTACAGGAAACTAAAGCTCCTGTACCCGTGGACCATACAGAGCTCGGCCACTCTACACCAGAGGCGGGGAGGGAGGGGGAGATTGACAGGAGGGGAGAAAGATAATGACAAGAGGGGGAAAGATAATAACAGGGAGGGAGAAAAGAATGACAGGAAGGGGAAAGATAATAACAAGAAGGGAGGGGGAGGGAGGGAGGGAATGACAAGAGGGGAAAGATAATGACAAGAAGGGGGGGGGGGAATGACAAGAGGGGGAAAGATAATGACAAGAGGGGGAAAGTGAATGACGAGGGGGGAAAGTGAATGACAAGGGGGAGAAAGTGAATGACAAGAGGGGAAAAGAGCTGGGCATTGTAGTGATGCGAGGACTGCAGAGGCTGAGCGCCAGCTGGGGGTTGTAGAGCTCAGTAAAATGTCATGGTGCCCGCTGTGTCCCCTCTGCCCTCCCCTCCGGACCCCTCTGCCCTCCCCTCCGGACCCCTCTGCCCTCCCCTCCGGACCCCTCTGCCCTCCCTTCCGGACCCCTCTGCCCTCCCCTCCGGACCCTGTAATCCTTGTAAGGGTTTCCACATATCATGGCAGCCGCAAGTGGCGATCACTTAGACGCTGGCAGCGTCTGACGTGTCATATAACCTATTGAAAAGGAGAAGCATTATGGGGGGCCCTATATACTCGCACATTATGGGGGGCACTATGGAGAACAGGGGAAGGAACACTATGGGGGCATCTACTGGGGGCCCTATTGTGGGGGGTTAGCTCTGGTCTCGAGGATCGTTCACACACAGATTGTCGTCCACCGCAGCTTTAGGGGCCAAACATCACTTTATTGTCCCAGCATCAACATAAATAAATCAAAACAACCACCTGCCCGGCTGGGCTCTAACTCAACACAGTGTATCCCTGACTCACCTAAGTCACTGTTCACACACACGGCACCCATGCGGCTTTCCCAGCCAAATATCCATCAGCCTCCTGGCTGTTACCTCACCGGTGTCTTTTGGGGGGTTGTGGTCCAGTCGTCCGCCCGACGCTGACCATGCGACCCTTATCCCTAGGCGTCGCGGGACCCCACAAACTTCAGGCTACTCCCAGCCTCGTGGTCTCTCAGCGCTCCCAGCTCAGACCACACACAGAACCACTCCAGGCTTCTGTACCACACAAGACACACCCATCTCACTGTGAGGACAGCTTTATGCTCTGTTGATTGTGGCACCTGTTGCTGCCTCAAGCCTGCCCACTGATGGATAATCCTGCCATTCCTCTCTTCTATCAGCCATGAGGCCTGTCACTGCCTCACATATCCCCCCCCTTTGTTTAACCCCGTAGGGGTGAACACTAGCATCCAACCAAGATGCTCGTGAGAGGGCATCGACCTGGCCTACCGTCTTCCCCTTATTCTGCCAGACCCAGGCCAATAGCGCTTGGTTTGTCACCCGCATGAGTTTAGTATGGTGCAGATAAGGCCTATGGGATTTTCTTGCCCATCTCATGACCCGGTACTCTCTTTCACGAGTGAGGATGATGCACTTTTGCACCCGTGGCCTCTCTCTTTTCGTTTTTCTTTTTCTCTCCACATCTGGCATCAGCACATGCTCATCATGTCCTTTCTTGGACTGCTGCAACTCCCGACTGAACTGTTCCCCCTCTGCGGCTGACTCTTCTTCAGCCTTATCTTTGGTCTTGGGAACATCCGAGGATTTCTCCCACTCCAACTCATCAGCCTCAGCTTCTTCAGCCTTTGAGTCTCTTTTGGAGTCTTCAGTCACTTTGATAGCCTTCTCATCCTTCATGGACACAGCATCACATACTTGCATTCTTAGCTCCTCCTCCTCTTTCTCATCAAGGTTAGAGGTACTTGGGACATCAGAGTCCGTATCAGACTCATCATCTTCTGGCAATCCCTCCAGAGGTTCACTCTGGAAACTGTTCTCCACTCGTGCAGGCTCTACGATAGCCACCTCATAGCAGTAGACAGCATCTTTATGGTGGGCGTCAGTCTCCTCGTATTTCTTCCCCAGCAGAATGCTGGCTGAAGTAATGTCTTGCATAACCAAGTCTTGGCTACACACCGCCACGGGTATCTTGGCTTCTGCATCCACCTCAGCACCATCATCTGGTTCAGCAGATACATCTTCCATCTTCTTCTCTGCCTCGGCTGGCACCACAACGCCACAACCTCCAGACCCATTCTTAATGGGCTCTGACTTCTTGGCATCTTTTAGAGGATCTTCCTCTTCAGGTATCTCATTTTCTTCCACCTGCTGCGCAGGACTCTGTGACGACAGCTAGTCCCTTCTGTGTCGTATCTAGGGACCGTGTGGCGAGAGTGAGGTCAGCCTCCTGTTTGCAGCTGTACTGTCCTGTCAGGTCATGTAAGACTGTCTGCATATGAGCTTCAGACACTAGGCTGACGTCACCCGACTGAACTCTCGTCTCGTCAGATATAACTGTCATCTGGTCGCTACTAGTAACCACTTTAGTTTCGCAAGTCCTCGACATGGCAGCCTCTCTCTCTGAAATGCTATCGGTCACAGAACATGCGTTATATATACTGCTCGTGTCATTCTCAATCCTGTCCTCTAGGGGCAACGATGAGCTTATCCCCACCTGGGACATTTTATTAACCATAGAAACCTGTGGAGACTGCATATCCACTTCTAGTACATGTGGTACACCCTCTAGGACTGCCCCATGTATTTGCACATTTTTCACAGTGGTTTCCCTCAATTGTGAGCTCTCAACATCAATTAGCATTTGTATACCATCCACATTTCTACCAACAGGGGGAGCTTCTTCCCCAATCACAGGCTGCAAAGGAGAAGGACTGTCATCATCCTCATCACTTCTTGCACATACATCCACATTATTATTATACGTTTCAACAAACTCTGCACCCTTATTTGGCACCGTGTCTGCACCATTGTTTCTAATGGTCATTTCACTTAAACCATTGCTTTCTATCTGCATTTCCCTTACACCTTCATTTAAAGGGACGGGTACAGGTTCTGTAGGAGCTTCATCACTTTCTACAGAAGTGTCTCCATTGCCCCACATTATGTCATGCATGAGCCTATTTGCAACATCAAGTCCATCAGTCTCTGTTCCCACCATGGTCTCACCCTCCGTGAAGACCACCGGATAGTCCACAGGATTCGCATAATTGTCCCGGACAGACATCATTCTACCTCTTACCCAGGCTAGCATGGGATCTCTGATTTTCGCCATCCCAAATCTAGCCTTGGTCACAGGCACTTTAGACAACACATTGACCTTCTCCCCTGCAGATTCCTGCAGAGAGCAACTGCAACAGGCTTACCCGCCTGTTCAGACACAGCAGTTTTCCATAGTCACTAATTTTTGAGACATTTTCACGCCGCAGCGCTTTATCACTCACCAGCCTGGCAGGTAGCAACTGCCGCCGGCTCACTGTCACTGGGTCTGCCACAAATTATCAACAGGAACAGTCTTACCCATTGTCGTCAGTGACTCAGCACTCATGGAAGATAAGGGTAGTCCAGGTATATCTCCAGCATGGTCACCACCCTTCTCCTCAATGCAGTAGTTGCCACGGGAGACGCCTTGGACTTGTCTCCTGTCTTTTTCCAGACGGACATTCCAGCCGCACTCTTTTGGATTCTGTGCACAGTCGCAGGGAAAATAGGCACTCCTGAGAAACGCACCGCTCTCCACCTCTTTGTCTTCCCGACGGTTGCCCTTGGCAACGGCATACTTCTGCTTGTCCTCCGGAACTCCAACTGCAGAACTTGAAGTACTCCCGCCATGCCATATCTGCCAAAATAAGGGAAAATCCTTGCCCAGTATGAATTCTAGCCTCAGGGTCTCACATTTCAACAGCTCCCACTGCACAGAGCCATAGTCCGTCACAAAGGTCAGTGACACCTTAGTTTTTGTCTCTAGACCTCTTGTTACAAAGTCCAGAATTTCGGGCAGGACCCGAGACACTTGCTGGCGGGAGTCTAGTATAACCCCCAAAGGGATCCCTCCGATCACCATCTTGCAGGACTTTTCCCACGGGCTCCACCATGTTGCAGCCATTTTGACAGGTCAGCTTCTTTTATTGTGCTTCTGGCCCTTTAAATCCGCACACAGCTTGCACCACAGAAAAAAAAAAACAGTCCACAGTCGCATGAGCAGCACTTGCCGGTTGGTTCTGTTTCGGGATCCCGCCTTGTTTGAGTGGTTTGACGCGTTTGAAACTCGGCATTGGCCTGTGTGCTGGTGGTGGTGCTTGTGGAGGTGCTCGGGCCATACTGGTGGCCATAATGTGGACCATCTTGTGGGCCATGTTGGTCGTACTGTTGGCCATAGTATTGGCCATATTGTTACACAGGTTCCGATGGTTCACTATACTGTTGAGCATATTGGGATCCCTGTGGAGCATACTGCTGTGGATATAGTTGCTCATATGTAGTGGTATGTGTTGGCCCATGTTGGCTAAATTTGGTACCATGTTGGTGCCCATATTGTTGGCCATACTGGGGGGCCTGCATAGGGGCAAGCATAGTAGGCTGCATTGGAGCCGGGATAGGAGGCTGCCTAGGGGCCTGCATAGTAGGCTGCATCGGAGCCGGAATCGGATGCTGCCTAGGAGCCGGACTCGGATGCTGCCTAGGAGCCGGGAGAGGAGGCTGCCTAGGAGCCGGACTCGGATGCTGCCTAGGAGCCGGCATAGGGGCCTGCATGGAAGCAATTTTTGCCGCCACTTTGGTGGTCATTTCAGTGGCGACTTGTGTAGCCATTTCATTCGCCACTTGTTGGGCGAGCTTTGTGGCCTGGTGTGGGGACAGCTGCGGGGCCTGATGTTGTGCCATTACAGGTTCAAGCTGTGTGGCCAGCTGTGTGGCCAGTTGTGTGGCCTGCTGTGTGGCCTGCTGGGGGCCGGGCTGGGTTTCCTGGAACGGTATAGCAAAAGTGTCCAGCGTTTGGATCAACATCTCTTGGACTTTGGAGAGTTGCGGTCTGGGCACATTTTGCATTCGGTCCTCCAGACTGAGAAGAAAATGCCCGTGACTGGACATTTTTGGAACGGGATGTGCCAGGGCATCCAGGCTGGCTATCAGTCGGTCCTCATGCCGTTCAACTCTCCGCCTTTTGGCCCTTTGCTGGCGAGTGGCTTCTGGCACAGATGGGCCTGGCTGTGTGGGGCTTGTAAGCGGCGGAGGGCCCTCTGGCCCTGGTGGACTGGTTGCCGCAGTAGATGGGCCTGGCTCGCTGTCCCGAGTGTGGCCAGAGTCATCTTCCGCCTCATCTGCAGCCTGACTATGTTCCCAGCTACTCTCTGTGCTGTTAACGAGAAAAATATAGTTAAGTATGTTCCCCATATTAATGTGAATATATGTGTGACGTTATGTCATGCTACATCCTCTCCCCAATGTGTAGTACAGTGTCTAACCTCCTCATTTCAGTGCAGGGAATCAAGAAGGCCATTTGCTCCGCATGCACATAACAAGAGCGTGTGGGTGATGAGCCGCTCCTCTGCTCCCTCTCTAGGCGGCGATGCCGTATGAAAGCGTCCTTGATACTTTTCAATTTTTTTTTAATAGTGTTGACTAAAAAACAAAAACAATACGTTCATTAAAAATATATATTTTTCTCATTTCAGGTACTTAGGTACTGGACAATCTTTGGCCAGTCTACATTATGCGTTTATGGTAGGGAAATCCACTGCAAGTATGATCATCCGCGAAACCTGCGTGGCAATATGGGATGCGCTTCATGCAGCAGTGATGGCCCAACCGCATAAGGAGCAGTGGAAGGAAATCGCGGATGTCTTCCAGAAAACCTGTCAATTCCCCAACTGTGCCGGAGCTATAGATGGCAAACATATCCGCATAAAGAAGCCAGTTCAAAGTGGCAGCCAATATTATAATTATAAAAAATACTTTTCATTTGTCCTTTTTGCGGTGTGTGATGCCAACTATAGCTTCCGGTACATCGATGTGGGCTCATATGGCAGCAGGTTAGACTCTGCAGTATTTGCCCATTCGGAATTTGGCAAAATGCTACTGGACAAGGCTCTGGATCTCCCTGACCACACCACACTGCCTGGCACCACTTCACCAGCGATGCCCTTTGTTTTTGTTGCCGACGAGGCCTTTGCGCTTGGCGAAAACCTGATGAGGCCGTATTCCAGCAGGGGACTTTCTATAGCAAGGCGAGTCTTCAATTATCGACTGACTAGAGTGCGCAGGGTTGTGGAGTGCGCTTTTGGCATACTCGCCAACAAATGGCGCTTTCTCCACACACCCATTCACCTGAAATTGGAGACTGCCATATCGGCTGTTAAGGCACCCTGCGTCCTCCATAATTTTGTGCGGGCAAGAGACGGCTATAATTTCGAGGATTCCCAGCCATTCCCTGCAGAGTCATCTTCCCAGTGTTGCGCGTGGCCACAGACAAGGTGCACCAGTGCGGGAGCAGTTTACCGCATATTTTATGTCGCCACATGGGGCGTTACCGTGGCAGTTGGAAGCCATTTAAAAATGGTTGATATACTTTGTTTATGTTAAATTGCGTCATATGTAACATTTTTTTTGTTGTTTGCTGGTAATTGCTTACTAAAAAATTTCAGTTTGATCCATTTTGTCTCAACATGTTTTATAATATATTATGGCCCGTGGAGAGTCCCCTTTAGGAGGCAACATTACAATTACGTGTGGTAACAAGCAAATGGTGGGCGAAATTAGGTCACACAATTATGTTGTAAAGACTCGGCCATTAGATTCATTCCTAATGAGGGAGCAATTAATGGGCCCAATCATGTGGCTATAAATGCGAATTTTCCAAAAACCCATCGCCGCAGAAACGCGGCCCTCCAGCTGTTTCAAAATCACAACAACTACCATGCTAACTGTGTGTGAAGCTATGGCAGAGCATGATGACAGTAGCATGTACGAAACGGCTGGAGGGCCGAGATTCGACAGCCCTGACGTATACACAACAGAAATGTGTCCATAAATACATAGGCCACTATCAGTCATATTGGATTACATACGTCACCTCACTAGCAAGTTACAATTCCGCATAACAAGGCCACTATTAGAGCAACTTCTCTACATTGCCCATCATTAGCTTACATACACTGCGCAGACAAACACAATTCAGCTGAACCATTTATACTTGATAGTACTGGCCCATTGCACTGACCCATAATGTGGGCCAGGGCAAATACTGAACTGGCCACATAACAACTGACACATCCCACATACAACTCCTACACAGACCTCACTAGAAGGGAGACATAACATGTAGGAGGAGAACCTAAACATTCTGAAAGCCCCCACAGTTTGTGCCGTTTGCTAGCATAATTACACCTATAAAACAGGTGACACACAGCAGCAGGCAATTACTACAGGCCAGAGGGTACTGTATCCAAGTTGTTATGTGCCCATGAGGCAAGGCTAACTAAGCAAATTGAGTGGCCATATACTATAAGAAGTGTGGTGATTGTGCGGCCCTGTAGGTGATTGCAAAATACAGCTACATGCATGCCTGCAAGGCTCCAGCAAGTACAAGACAGGCCACCATTTGTGTAGGTGCAGTTGGACATCACCTCATGCCGTGCTGCAAGAGATGGCCTGAGCTATTACATATAATATTTTGGACACCAGTGCACACTAGATTTTGAGGTCAGAAAGTAAATCACACATACCTTTGCCTTGTCGGACACTCTTTGTAAACTGCGGCCACTCTGGCCAGATGGACTTGCAAATGTCCTACCAGGCTTGCTGTCGGACCCTGCGGTTTTTATAATGGGGGTCTTGGGTGTCATATAGGCACCGTTTGGCCTGCACCAGCCTGATAATGTTCTCAGAATCACAGGCCTCCTCCATGGCTGCTCTCCAGCTAAACTCTGTGTGCTTTGCACCTGTTGTTTTGGCCTTTCCAGCATGTTGCAAACTTTGAAAAAGGCGCGTCCATAGGCGCGTTTTACGCTGCACAAACGCCCGAACAACACGCCTATCGCGTTTCCATTGAAGTCTATTGGCACCAAACGCTCGAAAAACGCCAGAATTAACGCGAACATACCTGCTTATGCGTCGGACGTTTTTAGGCGCTTTTGAACGCGCATAAAAACGCGCAAGTGTGAACCACCCCCATTGGAATGCATGGTTCCTGTACTGTTGTGCGTTTTTTTGCGCGTTCGAACGCGGCGTTTTACGCGAAAGTGTGAACTGAGTGTTACAAGACTACAGATGTCACAATATCATACAGAAAATGCAGCAGAGTTGAGGCAATTATCCCTGGATCTGATTAAAGCTGTTATGGCACCAGACGGGGTTACAAGCAGAGTGTACCTGGCATGCATGCTGCACCTGCGCTCCCTGGATTCTGTGTGGCTGTCATGGCCCATAACAGGTAGGAACTAGTGTTAGGGACCACTCATAGAGGCGACCTTGACATGGTGAGTGGCTTATTACGCTTTGGCCAAAATGTACACTAATGCCTCATTCAACATCCAGCATGGAGGCAGGGCAGAGTGCTGGTTGCAGAGTGCCATTGCATTTTTGTTTTTGCGTTTGTATGTGTATTTCGCCATAGCAATGCGCACCTGCATATAGGGTTATGCTGACTGAACCCCCCGCCTTTTTTTTTCTTTGTAGTATATATTGGAGGCGTGGCGATCTCCATGCAGTCGTGCACACCTGACTAGTTAGTCTGCCCTGGAGGCTGGTTTTAAAGTCAGTATAAAACTGAGTCTGCTTTTATAGCACCTACCAGTAGCCATTTGGCTCCAGGAGAAGTATATAGTGGGCTCAGCATGCATGTTGGTACTTGCATCCCTGGATCTGATTGAAGCTGTTATGGCACCAGACGGGGTTACAAGCAGAGTGTACCTGGCATGCATGCTGCACCTACGCTCCCTGGATTCTGTGTGGCTGTCATGGCCCATAACAGGTAGGAACTAGTACTAGGGACCACTCATAGAGGCGACCTTGACGTGGTGAGTGGCTTATTACGCTTTGGCCAAAATAAAATTGAGAACGTCCAGCTCACCAGTCAGGCGTGATACTTTATTGTAGATAGGATATAAAAACTTCCATAACACCAGGACACCAGTACAATGTTACGCGTTTCAGACCTTTACAAATCCAGGTCCTTCATCATGACATATCATATGTCATGATGAAGGACCTGGTATAAGATCTAGCAGCATTTGTGCTAGTGTCTGTGATCAGAAGATTTCATATCCTATCTACAATAAGTGTCACGCTGACGTCTCAATCTAACTTGGATATCTTCGACTCACCCAAGGAGTCTTGTCCATGCTCCCAGAGGGGGATGGTATGGGAGTGAAGCTGCCTCTTTTTCCTTCGTTTATATACAGAACTTGCTTTGGCCAAAATGTACACTAATGCCTCATTCAACATCCAGCATGGAGGCAGGGCAGAGTGCTGGTTGCAGAGTGCCATTGCATTTTGTTTTTGCGTTTATATGTGTATTTCGCCATAGCAATGTGCACCTGCATATAGGGTTGTGCTGACTGAACCCCCCACCTTTTTTAATTATAATTCTTGTTTACTTTTATCATTGATTTCTACATTTAGTAGTCCTTTAAATCTGAAAATAACTTTATGAAATTGAAATACTACATGTTAATTCTAATTGGGGTAAATAATGGTGATCATATTTAGAGCAGCATAATCTCTTCAATTATTTTGACTTCGAAATTTAAATTAAATTACCTCATTAGAATTATTTAGTTCCATTAACCTATTTAATGTCTGTGAATAGAATTGGAAGATTGCCAGTGAAGCAATGTGCCCTAAATTGTCTGACCAGATTAGCATATTCAACTAAATTGGTCTTTTATATAGGAAAGATATTTTTAAAATTAAAAAGAATAGAACTACTTTTCATATTTCTAGCTGATGCTTATTTGCTACCTGATACTTATTTTGCACTTTGATATATACAGCAAAAACATAGCTAACACTGTAGAGCAGGGTTAGCTACCTTGGTGAGATAAAGATCTGCTATACTGAATGACGTGTCTTGTCATATGCCCCTAGATCTGCATCCATATGACTTTTCGGATGTAAGAAACACTCAGTCAGCACCTATATACCCCCTCCCCCCTTTAAACCTCTTCAATAAAAACACTGACACAAAATGTTGGTGAAAAATTGACCGTTACCGGCCGTTTATTCCAAAACACCCCTCAATTCTCCACCTTTAACAATACTGATACCAATATCCACAAAATAATTAACATAAATAATTAACATAACATAACACAACATGTACTGTAACAAGGATCCTAGAAGGCAACCCAATAAAATCCATCCTTCTCTCTCTCGATTACCACTTGCCTTTTTACCTTACCCTCGGCCGCAGTCGCCGGCCCAAGGGCACCAATCCTCCAACTCATTCTCAAGCTGCCCCTGAAGGCCATTTCCAACAGGGGCCCCCCACCGTCGGCTTACCGACCTCATAAACTACACGTTCCACCGTGTCACAACATTGAATTGCCTTCCAGGACCCCCTCCTTTTCCTGCCCCGCAGACCAGGCGACCAAGAAACAGCCGCAAACAAGGGAGGGCGGGCGGGCAACTTGCTGCTTCTTCTGATAACTCTGCTGCCCCCTCCCCCAGACCCCTCATATGTATAGCCCCCATAAGTAACCCCTCCCACTGTCTCTCCTACCAATCATATCACTCCCACGTTTTCCTTCCACAACTTGACCCTTCGCTGACCTCCTACTTACACCAAAGTCAGGCTGCGCTTCGCTATGGCTGTGCCTGCTCCGTTGCACTAATTATGGATGGAAGCACCATCTGAACATGAAATAAAGCTGACCAAATGAAGGGCTTGACTTAAAGATTTTAAAAAATGTGATTCAACATCAAAAAACCATGTACATAATGTATATTAATATTAGTAGCATATAATCATCCTTAAAGGGGTTCTCCAGGAATTATGAAAATGAAAATATTTAAATATTACTTTATTATAAATATATTTCCAAATACCTTCCATTAGCAATAATGGCTTGCTTTGTCTGGGGAGCAATCTTTAGGAGAAATAAAATCGCCACTGTCCTATTAGCAAACACAAATCCTGTCCTAATTACACTGGAGAACAAGTTACTTAACAACAGTGAGCTATTTATAATTATATTACTTATTACATCCACACAATTGCCATCTTGTGTAGGATGTCTATTGTGGTACTTGTGGTCCGCTGCGGCCATCCTCCACCGTATGCCTTTTTGCTGGGGATCGCCATTAGCAACGGGCCACAAGTGCAGGATCTGCTCCCTGTATATATATGCACAACTGCATTTTTGGGCTGAGCACATCCTGCTTCATGCCACCTTTCAGTTGGTTTGTGTAAAAATAGAGGTAAAATTTTAAAATGTCACTTTTTTTTTTGCAGATTTTCCATTATAATAAATTTTTTTCCTGGAACACATCAATGGCTAACAACAAAGCAAACCTCAATATTTATTACCTTGATTCTGCAGTTTGCAGAAACACCCCATATGTAATGGTATACCGCTGTTTGGGCACACGACAGGGCACAGAAGGCAAGGAGCGCCATATGGTTTTTGGAGAGCAGATTTTTCTGGAATGGCCTTTGGGCACCATGTTGCATTTGAAGAGGCCCTGGGATGAAAACCCCCAAAAAGTGACCACATTTTGTAAACTACACCACCCAAGGAATTTTTAAGGGGTGTAGCTAGCGCTTCACTCAACAGCTGTTTCATAGAATTTTTAATACTTGGGTGTGAAAATGAAAAATTACATTTTTTTTTTACAAGAAAATGGTGCTTTAGGCCAAACTTCCTTTTTCACAAAAGGTAACAGGAGAATATCTCCCCCCCTCCCACCCAATTTGCTACCCACTTCCTCCTGAATACAGTAACACCCCAATTGTTGTCGTAAACTGTTATTTGGATTTTCTAACATGGAATTTTCTGTCATGGATTTTAAGAGCAATAACTTTTTTTATTTTCTGTAGAATGAGTTGCGTAAGGGGTTATTGTGTGCGAGACAAGCTGTAGTCTTTATTGGCACCATGGAGTACATTTGGCTTTCTGGTTCCTTTTTATCTCATTTTTTTGAGGTGAAGTCACAAAAAAAGCTGTTTGGTGTCATTTTTCTTTTTTTTTTTACACCGTCCACTTGATGGGATAGATCATGTGATATTTTTGTAGAGCCAATTGTTAGAGATGCAGCGATTCCAATTTTTTTTTTTTTTACATTTTACACAGTAAGAGCATTTTTAGAAAAAAAAATCGTGTTTTTGTGTTGCAATTTTCATAGAGACATAATTTTTTTTATTTTTTTAGCTATGGTTTTGTGTGGGGGCTTATTTTTTATAGGATGAGGTGACATTTTTATTGCTACCATTTTGGGGTACATACGACTTTTTGATTGATTAACATTATGTTTTTTGGGAGGTGAGCTCCTTAAAAAAATCGGTTTCTGCGCAATGTTTAATAATAATTTATTTATTATTTTATGGCGTTCACCTTATGGCATAGATCATATGATATTATTATAGAGCCGGTCATTGCGGACGCGGTGATACCAAATATGTCTATTTTATTTTTTTTCTTGTATTTTTTTACATTGTTTTAATTTGGGGGTAAATTTCTTTTTTTTAAATGTTAAACTTTTTTTTCAAAAAAAATAAAATTTTTTTATTTTTTATTTTTTATTTTACACTTTGTGTTCCCCATAAGGTCATACAAGACCTCTGGGAGATATTTAACTTCATTTTTTTTTTTTTAACTATTGATTTCTCCTGTAACTGGGGCTGACATAGTAGCCCAAGTTACATTTGAAATACTTCCCTCAGAGAGTCTGTACAGCATAATACAGCGCTGTACAGCTTCAGTGCAGGACTGATAGAGGTCTATGGAAGACCCGACAGTTCCTGCACTCACCCGGCCCCGGCGATTACATGACCACCGGGCCGGGACAGGAAGCGCATTGCGCTTCCTTATCTGTATACACAGCACTCAACGATACAGCAATCTAGAAGGCAGGGACACCCAGGAACGGTCCTTGCCTTCTCTCTGGGGTGCCCTGCTGTAACTGTAACATTCCAGAAAGTTCATTCAGAGATAAACCGACCACCCAAGGATGTTTATAGTCAATGGGTGGTCAGAAAGTGGTTAACATGCAATCATTTACATTAGCAAGATGGCCAACCCTTTAAATAGGCCTAAGTAAGGGCGACATTTTGTGCAATTTAGTTATGTTGTTCTAAAACTTATCTATGAAGTGAAAGCACAAAATCTCTGAACATACTGTATATATGCATAAGCTTCAGTACTGTGGAGCTGTCATTTAAAAGTGTTTTCCAGGTTATAACTATTGATGACCTATCCTAAGGATAGGTCATAACCACTTACCGCATAATCATGTACATGTATGTCATTTGCTTTAAGGGGTTGTATGCAGCAGGCTCACATACTGAGCTCCCACTATACACGGCAGGTGCTGACTGCATAATACAGCTGAAACCTTCCGGCCTTGACTGGGAATGGAGATAATTCTCATCTTATTCATTTAACCCCTCAGATGTCAATAGCGACTTTGGCATCTCTGGGGTTAGACAGAGGCAAAGGCTTCCTTTTGTCCTTCGATCGTAGCCCTGGCTGGGAAATAGCAGGGCTTTGATCCATTGCTATGATGATCTCGGGCCTTGTGAAGGCTCCCGGCACTGTCTTAGTGAGCTGCCTGAAAAATTGTGCATCGCCTGACAGGCTGTGAAAATCCCATAGACTGTAATAGTATACCATTGTAGTTTATAATACAAGTGACCATAAGAATACATGTACAGTCCCGTAAGGGGACTAAAATGTCAAGAAAAATGTTTTAAAACATATGAAAAAAAAACAAAAGCATCATTTTTATCACCATTTTGAAATATGCCTAAAAACACTGCAACAGAAAAAAGTAGCCAATTTGCTGTTTATTTTTATCACGTTACACTTCCCAACCTCCCCCCAAAAAATGGAACCTGAGCTGCAGTAACCCAGCATGGCTAGTACTCAGTGGACAGAGTTACGCTTCCTGCTCTGTGTTAGTTCCGATGCTGCCAACAACTGATCAGTGAGGATGTTGGGTGTTTGACCCATACCTATTTCATATTGGTAACCAGTCCTATATCCTATGGATAGATCATCAATGTCTATACCCTAGATGTCCTAGTTGTATGGAAAATGTTGCCATAGAATCTTCACTAACAGATTTAATCATAGAAAATAGTGGGATACTTAAAGGAGTTGTCTTCATGAGGCAACCCATGTCAGCATGGGGCATTTGGAATTCATTGAAGGGATCTCTTGCTTTGGGCCCTCAATGATGGAGGACATAGAGCCATGAGAGTGTCTCCCATTCTACCAGTCTAAAGCTGTCCAGGCTTTGGTAAATTTCAACAGCAAAGGCCACTGCAGGTAAAATGTCTGGCTAGAGAATGTTTCCCTGGCCAAATGAATTGTTGGTAGATAAAACAACAGTCTCGCTGGACTGGCATTAATCTGTGATAAGTAAGTAGCTAATGACAATTTACACCATCTGTATACCATCCATAAACTTTTCCAGATGCATAAATCTCTGAAAGAAAAAATTCAATATTAAGCATCATGTCCAACGAATACTTATCATAAATGTGGTCACAAACCGACCTTCTGATTTGATGCATTGTCCTAATACAGGCATGCTCAACCTGCGGCCCTCCAGCTGTTGTAAAACTACAACTCCCACAATGCCCTGCTGTAGGCTGATAGCTGTAGGCTGTTCAGGCATGCTGGGAGTTGTAGTTTTGCAACAGCTGGAGGGCCGCAGGTTGAGCATGCCTGTCCTAATAGTTCTGAAGTTGAGTGAGCCTACTCGAGGTCAGGACACAGAGACACATACAAGATGTGTTCCTTGTAATGCCCTCCTTTATTCTAATGAGAAGTGCACGTAATTATACACAGACAAACGCAGTAAAAAGTGTCATAGTGGAGACAAGTTTTGAGTTACTATGTTTAGTTTGAAATAAGAAAATGAATGGTCAGCATGGGTGGATTAGGTGCCCACTATGGAATTTGTACTCCTTCCTTCCAAGGCTAAATCCCCCTTTTATACATAGATATAAAATGAGTACATATACAAAATGGATGCCTTTCTCCTATCCCTCACATAAATCGACTCAAAACTTAAAGTAAGGGTTATTAGCATTCCTCCAATGTTGATAAATGCAGTTCTACACAATCCATTTTTGGATTGATACTCCCACTTATTTATCAGAGTTGCACAAATCAGTAGACTCAGGTAGACAACATCTTCACTCATTTGTGATGAACTCAATGCTTTTTTTAATTTTTGAACAAAATGTGTGTTGAATTGAAATTTATCATAACCTACCCTGATTCCTTGCAGTTTTAGGTGTGTACATTCAACAGGTGAATTGTAAGCTGATAATTGATTGAATTGATTGAAAATGAAAGGTCAGCATAGGTGGAGTGTTACTGGGTAGATGTAATGAAATAATTACAAATTCACCAATGCCCAACATAGCTCAGTAATAAATTTGTCCCAAATCCCGTTTTGACCAATCAAAGAGGGCCCCAGTTACCTGTTTCCACTTGACTAATAAATGGACCACTGATTACTACATGGTGCACCATGATCTCATCACGCCACCAGCCACAAGACGCTCCTGCGGCAACTGGAAGACACGGCGCACACAGGAACTTGCGCGATCCGCATCATCGCAAGGCCGGGGGAACGTCTCTGGCCGGCACATGCACAAAGCCTGGAGCGCACAGCAATGGGCATATTTGAATGGGTAACTTACTAAGGGCAATATCGGATTACATAATAACATGATCAAAAGAAAATACAAGAACAACATCATAATTAGCCGTTAAGAAAGTACATCAACAATCAAAGCAGGAAACAACAATGAGCACAAGAAATAATTATGAATACATGAATAATGTGATTGAAGCACATATTAACAAATGATGGGCAGTGATAAATAATTAAATCAATTTAGTAAATACATGATTATAAATTAAAAATACATTATTAATGTCATAATAACACAAATAAATGATAAAAATGAAAAAAAAAAAGAGAAATAGGAGGGAGGAGAAAGAAGGGAAGAATAATGAATAATTATGTAAGGGACTGATTGTAAGTGAAAACATTGTGAAATCTGTGCTGTTTACTGCAGTGGCAGTTGTGAAGAGGACTTGGAAGGGTTAGTCAAATTGGGATTAGAGGCTTTTCCTGACGTGTCTCCTCAGGATCACCCAGTCTACTGGTTCCAAAGAGTGGCTCCCTTCAAGGCTATTGGGATCTGGAATAGATGCAAACACCTGTTTATGTACCTTTTTGTGCCTGTAGGGCCTGCACATACTCTGACAATGAACTGTGTTTCATGGCCAATACTTGTGGGAAATGCAGGCCAGTATGAAGGGTAGACCCAAAGAGGATTTCATAAGAGGGCAATCCAGTTTTTCTACTGGATTGTACCTGATTGAGAACAAGGCGGTCAAGCTATCAACCCAATTCTTTCATGTCTACTTCATGGCTTTTTGAATTTGTAATTTAAGTGTGTCATTCATTCGTTTGACTTTTTCCCAAACTTTGTAGGTTGTATCAAACATGGAATGCTTGTTGGATGCCTAAAGCCTCTGTCACTTCTTTCATGATATCCCCTGTGAAGTGTGTACCCCGGTCAATTTCTATTACTTCTGGGACCCCATATCTGTACAGTACCTCCTTGAGCAGTTTCTGAGCGGCGGCTTTTGCAGTAGCACGTGTGACCGGCTAGGCTTCAGGCCATCCAGAGAACAAGTCTATTTAGACCAAGATATACTTGTAATTACCCACATTAGGTAGCTGTTTGTAGTCCACCTGCAATCTCTGGAACAGGTAATCTAGTCTCGTGATGCTCTTCCTGGGTACTTGGGTAGGCTTACAAGGGTTATGCCTTGCACATGTAAGGTATCCCTGTACAAATTTTTCTCAGCCGCATTCTGAAACCCTGGGGCAAACTAGTTTTGTAAAACTATGGCCCTTGAAGTTATGGACCACTATATAAGACAGGGTGGCCATCAGGAAAACAAACAGGGCAGACAAACCTTAGTGTATACGCTATAACCCTCCTTCTCCTTGTATGGCACCTCCCTCCATCCACACCTTTTTCTTATGAAGGGATGTCTGGTTCTGGAGGGTCCATATCAGTTCTACCTCTACTGCAGGCATGGCCAATGGGGCAGCCATCATCAAGGGGAGTAATGCTGCCTTTCTGGCCATCTGATCTGACAGTGTATTCATCAGTGTTTGTGGTCTGCTCTTTGGTATGTGCTGACACCTTCACCATGGCTGCCATTTTTGTAATATCTGTCCGATAGCTGTTGTACAGCCCCAGCATTCTTCATAGGCTTACCTTCAGAGCTAAAGAAACTGTGCCTCCATAGTCATGTGCTACAACCAACGCTTACCTAGAGTCCATATGCATGTTCACCTCTTTTCCCTTACCCAGATTACACGTTGCAGTGAGTGTCTTCAGCTCCACATCTTGTGTCAAGCAAGTAGAAGGGAGTGGTTTCTATATCATTGCCTCAACATTTTGGACTACGGCATACCCGGTGACAAATCTTCCTTGGTCCTTGTCCCATGATCTTAATCTATAAATAACTCAGCAGAAGGGTTATTGAGTGGTACACCAGTAATATTTGCCAACCCAATTGTTTCCATACCGATCAATGATTGACGATCATATTTGTGTATCATTTTAAGTGAGCATTCTTCATTGATTAATTGAAAAATTAGAGATTGGTTTCCCCATGTTCTCCACTTTCTCCATGCCCTCCCCCCTTTTCCCAATCCACTAGCAGCAAGGTGGTTGGATTCAGGATATTGCAACACTTAACTAGATTGGAGGGTGAGAGTAGTGCAACCTCATATTTGGTGAATCTCACCTTGGAAAGGTGTCTGGTCTAGCTGTAGACAGGTGTCTGGTTTGGTAAAATTTTTGACACTGCATGGGGCTCTTTCAGCTTTTTAACAAGTTCAGCAGCAGTCGCAACTTTTCATGCACGAATAGAGGTCAAATCAAGTTCGTGAAATGTTTTTTAACAGTCCAAATTAATTTATGAAGTTATTACGCGAAGTCTCGCGAGACTTCGCGAAGCAATAACTTTGGCTCATCGGAGCCAATTCATTCTAATACTGTACGAAGCTCCTGCTTTGTACAGTATTAGAACAAAGTTTTATGCGAATCGACTTCGGATGTTTCAAGAAAATAACCGCAAATTTGCAAATTTGGGAATATATGACAATATTCGCCCAAATATTCGTGAAATATCGCAAATTCGAATATAGCCCCTGCTGCTCATTACTAAAAGCTACGCGTCAAAGCATCCTCTTTGACTTTCTTAACCCCAGAGTGAAAGGTGACAACGAAAACCCCTTAAGGACCCTGGGATTCTCTGCTTTTGCGTTTTTGTTTTTCCCTCCCCGCCTTCTCATAGTCCTAACTTTTTTATTTTTCCATTCACATACGCTTATGAGGGTTTATTTTTTGAGGGTTAAGTTGTACTTGCTAATGGCACCCATATGGCACCCATATGGGGTAGAATTGGGAAAAATGCAACTCTGGTAAAGTTTTTTTTGTTTTTGTTTTTTACACTGTACACTATGCGGTAAAATTGACCTGTTTCCTTCATTCTCCAGGTCAGTACGGTTCCAACAATACCTCACTTGTGTAATTTTTCTTGCATTTTTATACTGAAAAAAAATAAAATTAAAACCTCTGAGGAAAAATAACATTTTTCATAACCATTTTTCTGACCCCTATAACTTTTTGTAGTTATATGTACGGGGCTGTGTGAGGGCTCATTTTTGTGAGACGATCTGATCTTTTCAATGATACCCATTTTAAGTGTGTGCGACTTTTTGATCACTTATAAAAAAATTATTGGGTAGTTGAAGTGACAAAAAATGGCAAATTGGCTGTTTTTATTTTTTCCCCGCTACACCATTTGCCCTATGCCATTAATATTGTTATATTTAAATAGTATGGGCATTTTTGCACGCGGTGATGCCCGTGATGTTTTTTTATTCAAATCACATGAGCCCTTTCAGATTTTCCGGTCGATCCCAGTCCAACACAGCACAGACTTTTTCCGGATACATACGAAAACCCAAAGATGAGAGTAGGTAACCCAGGAATTGCACTTCCGGAACCTCAAATACACACTTCTCCACCTTAGCATACAATTTATTCTGACCTTTAGCCAAACTCTCGGTGATATATTCTTGCATGGCTACTCTTTTGGGTACTCTTTTGGGTTCAGAAAGATTATACAACCGAGACTTGGGCAACCTAGCTCCGGGAATAAGGTTGACGGGCCAATTATACTCCCTATGTGGAGGTAACTCCTGGTCTCCATTTTCAGAGAATACATCTGAAAAATCTGAAAGAAAAGAAGGTACTATTTTAGTGGTTACAACAGAAAGCGACGTGCTAAGACAGTTGTCTATGCAAAAATAACTCCAATCAAAAATCTGTCTCGCTTGCCAATCGATGATAGGGTTATGTTTGGTTTACCACGGTAAACCTAGCACCAGAATAGCAGGCAGAACCTCTATCACAAAACACGAAATGGATTCTTGATGAGAATCTCCCACGTTTAGACGAATGTCCTGCACCATTTGTGAAAAACACTTTTGTGAAAGCGGGTGGAAATATTTTTGTCTAATGCGCTTGTTGTCAAACCATGCATACGGACGAACTGGCCAGCCACTAGGTTAACCCCTGCCCCACTGTCAATAAATACTTCAATTCCCACAGTTTTGAGTATAGCGCTACCTTGGCAGGCAGGAGAAATATGATACTAGCGGTAAATGACAAAAGTACATTCTCAGATTCCCACCCACACTACCAAGAGTGAGAAGAGGACTAAACACATTAGTTTTCTTTCTCTCTTTTCACCTTGACGTTACCAAAATGTCCCCTTTACCACAGAAAAAGCAGAGTCTTTTCTTAACCCTAATGTTTTTATTACCAGGTCAAGGAGCATTAGCTCATCAGACATGAGCTCAAGTCCCTCCCTACCCAAAGTGTCGGAAGAGGCCGCTCCCCATATGATAGCACGTCCCAAGCGAGAGGAACCTTAAATCTCTCCCACAGGTGTCTACCAATACATACAGCCAGAGACATGGCTGCCTCCAATGACTCTGGTTATTCGTGAAATGCCAAGGTGACCTCCAGGTTCATTCCACTCAGTATCAGCTGCCCATCTCCTAAATTCACAGCAATAGGACTTCCGCATAATGCTCTCCCTGCTGTAAGCCACGCAACTTAGTTTCGGCCAGGAGACCCGATCTGGCTCATCGTAGATAAGCCCTAGAGCTCTGAAAATTAATCTACCGACCGGAGGGATTGTGATCCGGTCAGCAAAGAAAAAGCCCAAGACTGAGCGTCACCTTTCAGTAACAAAATAATAATCCCCACTCTTTGGCAACACACAAGGTCAGAACTCTGGTCCATACAAACATAACAAGGAATAGACACAACATTTAACATAGAACAGACATAGAAACATTATCTGGGGACAGACATAAACACTCACATATAACAAACAAGGTTTTCCTGAGCTCCATACACATAATATAAAAACACATAAAACATTCTTGATTATAAACTCTCTCTGCGCACTCAATGACTTGCTATCAATAATTCACATTCTGCTTTGGCTACAAATGTCACACACTCAATCAATGAGAGATTTATGATCACAACACTTCAGCTAAACATTCCGTTATCCCTTTTCAGGGTCATGAGATCACGCCACGCACAGCTACTCTTGACCCAACCCCCCACCCCGTGTCCCTTCTTATAAGTACCCAGCTTTCCTGTAACTCAACAATCCATTCACACACAGATATCATATTAAAATGCAGTTTCTGGCTAATAATGGACATTCTTTTATCTTCTCTCCTACAAACAGATAGTTATAACAGATACAAATCAAATTATTCAAGACAGAACTTTAAAAGGCACATAACAAGATAAGCACAATTAATACAATGTCACGTGGACTTACTGATATATATAAGGGATATCCCAAACTATATACAATTATCATTAAAATTACTTATTTAGGTTTACATAAAAAAGTATTTTTTCTTCTTTTTTTTCTTCATATGCCACACATTCCCCGAAATAAAGATAAGAAATTGTCTGGGAAAAAATAGTTAATCTCCAGTCTGATTCTTCTTGTTTACGGTCTGTATTTAACTAAAGTAAAATAAAGACAATTCATGACTAACAATTCAAGCCTTGGTTTAATTACTTACTTCATCACTATATATTCACCTTTCGTATGCTCGACTAACTTACATGCTGGGGCAAAAGTGGATACACCAAGACTGCCCATCTTTAACTACTGGAGTCTCATTTATTGAGACTGACCCAAGTCTACCCAGGCATATGACACTCACAAGGAAATTCTTAATTCAAGGTAATCTGAATACAAGGTATCTCTTTAACTGTGTCATCCATTTTCTTTAACTTCCAAACTTCCATCTTTTAGCATTCCAGGCTTTATCAACAACTTGCTACACCCCTTTCACTGCATCTCTACCTTCTCTTTCCTGCTCTCTACATCACTATTTGTCTGACAGTATTCCTCTTTTGATCCCTGGACTTATTTCATGTGGTACCCATGGTCTGTCTCAATCCAATCCCAGGATTTGGCTCTGGCTCACAACTCCCTTTAACACCCCAAATCCTAAATTACATAATTTGCTGGCCAGGCTTCCCCTAGGTCCTCTGCCCTAGGAGTATAATCGTTCTGGTACACCTAGTCAACAATATACTCTAGATCCTCCTCCCTCAGACAGTCTTTCCGGTGCACCTAATCTAGGTCCTCCTCCCTCAGACAGCAGTCCTTCTGGTACACCTAGTTAGGTCCTCCTCCCCCAGACAGTCTTTCTGGTACACCTAATCAGGACTTATGCACAGACCACTCTGGGGACCCACCAGGTCTATGGAGACTGTCTCAACATTCGCAGCATAACATTAAGCCAACACCACATCAATATCACATTTCTTTGGACAGGACAATTATAACATGTAAGACTTACTCAGATCTTAGCAGTCAACACAGAGAGGGACAGAGGGACATTTTGTAGGAATAAATTTCTTACTGTGCAGCTGCATTATGGTCTGTCCATCCCGGTGGAGAACTTGCCGTTGTCGATTCGAATGGCCATAGTAGATGTCCTGTCCCTGTTTGGGCTCCATTTTCTGTGGTCACAAACCGACCTTCTGATGTGATGCGGTGTCCTAATGGTTCTAAAGTTGAGTGAGCCGGCTCAAGGTCACGACACAAAGACACAAACAAGATGTGTTCCTCGTAATGCCCTTCTTTATTGTAATGAGCAGTGCAAGTATTTATACACAGACAAACGCAGTAAAAAGTGTCATTGTGGAGACAAGCTTTGAGTTACTATGTTTAGTTTGAGATAAGAAAATAAATGGTCAGCATTGGTGGATTAGGGTCCCACTATGGAATTTTGTACTCCTGCCTTCCAAGGCTAAATCCCTTTCTTATACCTTGTTGAGCGAACCCGAACTGTAAAGCGAAAACCGAACTTTGTTGAGCGAAAACCGAACTTTACTGTTTTGTGAGAAATTTCTTTTATTGATTTTTCAAATTTTTGTAGCTTCAAAAGTTACAGTATTTACCTCGTACCAATAACATATGCATGTTTAGCTGTAACACTAGAAAGCAATGGCATGCATAACCAAAGCTGAGATCCTATTAATTCGGCATCTAGTTTGCAACATATGATCCGAAGACCGCTTCATGAGGTCTCACCTAAGTGCTTCACTGAGCTAGGAAGGTGAACAAGACATTTGTGAAATGAAATGTAACAGATAATAACAGTTGAATGGATTAAAATATATACTAGAGAGCAGGCAGGTGGTAATTGTGTTTGGAGCGTGCGGGGACCAGTCACTAACACTATCGGCTCTTTGCAGCTGAAGCCATCAACCTGAGAGGCCGCCCGTCTGGATCGACTCTATAAGGGTCAACGTGTGAACTCTGGAGCAAAGGTTTTCTAGGGAGCCCAAACGCGCTCGTATTTTTGGTGTCTGCCTTTGTAAATGAACATAACTCTTTAGTCGTATGATTTGACTTATTTTTGAAAGCCAGTGAGATATTGCTGGAGCAGAGGTTTTTCTTCCAATATAAGGGTATCATGGCCTTTGCCAGTAGGACCAAGTGGCTCCAGAGAATTTTATTGTATTTCTCCTTCCAAACCGGTGTGAGGTTAGGGAAGACGACCTTTAGACAGGGGAGGTGCGCTTGGGCAGATCTTAGATATTATTTCTGCTACTGAAGTCCAGAACGGTTTCACTTTTAGGCAATCCCACCACAGGTGGTTGTACGTTCCCACATTGTCATTGCATCTCCAACAACTTCTAGGAATCAATGGGTTCATACGATTCAGCACCAATAGGGTCTTGTACCACCTGCTAATTAGTTTGTAAGAAGTTTCCTGTAATAGGACACAACTTGAAGGCCCCATACAAGACCTGTAAATCTGCTTGATATCATCATCTGTGAAGGTAATAGAGAGTTCCTTTTCCCAAGCTGAGATATATGGTAAGGTCTCGACCCTGCAATTGTCTGAACGCATGCCCTCATTGATTTTAGAAAGAGTCCTCCTGATCCCCGAGCGTTGCGCTACTAACTTCTTGAACCACGTTAGGTCTCTGGAGATATTCCCTAATTTAATTAGTTTTTTAAAGTTCAGATATAGGTGAGATCGTCAATTGAGATCGTCAATTGCGATCCCGGTGATAGTCTATTGGAGGGTGGATTTGTCTGGGAAAGAGCCAACATGTAATATGTCCCCAAGAAGGTAGCCTCTGAGTTTTCGCTGTAGAAGTATCCAATGAGAAGCTTTGAAGTCATAGAGGCCTATTAAGTCACCTAGGCTGGTTAGGGGGGAAGGCGTGGGCCACAAAGCACCAGTTTCTGATAGCTTTTTCCAAGCGAGTATAGGGGCTTTCGTTAGTAGATTATGTGGGAGGGTGGGGCCAGTGTGAGGTACAGGCTTGATTCGTGCCTGAGTCAAAGAGAAATTATTCTCCTCCTCTTCAATGGGGATGTAAAGTTTTGACGTAGGTCGTTTGTGCCATTCCAGGACTCTCATCAGTTGTATGTTGTCATAGACAGACTTCATGTCTGGTAATCCAATCCCTCCATCCTCCCTCCGTTTAGTCAAAGTGCTAAACGCCACTCTGTGATGCAAGGAACCCCAAACATATTTTAGGAATATTCCGCGAATCTTAAGAACGAAAGAGTGGGGAAGGAAGATCGGGAGGGCCTGCATTATATAGGTGACTTTAGGAATGATGATCATTTTTAGCAGGTTGGAGTGGCCCAACCAGGATATGAAGGGGACCTTCCAGGAGGAAAAAGTGGATTCTATAGATTTCATTAAGGGCGTGTAGTTTAAAGACTACCAGTCTTTTGGGCATGGTGATATAAAGAGCCCTAAATATTTAATAGAGGATGTCGACCAAGAGAATGGTGAAGAACGCTTTGCCATTTCTATCTCAGGAGCTATTCAGAGCTTCTGATTTTGTCGGATTGATTTTTAAATTGGATAGCTGACTGAACTGGTCAAAGAGAAGAGATAGGGCCGTAAAGGAGGTGGCTGGATTAGATGTGATCACTAAAAGATAATCAGCGTAAGCCGCAGTGTAATGTTCGGACCTTCCTGCCTGGAAACCCTGTATGTCCGGGCGTTGTCTAATCGCCTGGCACAGGGTCTCCATAGTAATACAAAGACAAGCGGAGAAAGAGGGCAGCCCTGCCTCGTACCGTTGTAAATGCAGAACGACGGAGACAGGGTGCCATTAATCTGTATCCTTGCTGTAGGCCCAAGGTACAAAGCAAAGACAAGTTTCTGAAATGCATCTGGTATTCCGAACTTACACAAAGGAGCGCGCATGTATGACCAATCAACCCGGTCAAACGCTTTTTCAGTGTCGGTGAACAATAAGGAAAGAGGTAAGTTCTTCCTCTTGGCCAGCTGAATCAGCTGTAGCACTCTAAGGGTGTTGTCCTTCCCTTCCTAGTTTTCACGAATGCCACTTGCTCAATGTTCACCAAAAGCAGTAGAAACCTATTGAGGCGATTTGCCAAAATCTTGGCAAAAAGCTTAACGTCAACATTGAGCAGTGAGATTGGGCGGTAGCTTCCACAAATCTCTGGATCCTTACCCTCTTTCGGCAGAACAGAGATATGTGCTTCCAGTGTTTGTGAAGGGAAGGTTCCTCCGTTTAATAGAGAATTAAAAGCTGATAACATATGGGGCGTTAGAATGTCTTGGAACATTGCGTAGTATTTGGCCGTCAGCCCGTCTGGGCCTGGACTTTTACCTTAAGGTTTTTCCCTTATGGCTAACTGAAGTTCAGAGGGAATTATGGGGCCGGCAAGTTGAGCTTTTTGAGAGCTATCAAGTGATGGGTGGGATAGGGTTTGTAAGAAGACCGATATGTCTTGTTGACGAGAGGCAAGATCGGTTGCTGACTCGTCTGCTCTCAGATTGTATAAAGCTTCATAAAACTTAGTGAACTGTTCAGCAATGCTATCCGTGTCAATAACTCGCTGTCCTGCAGAGGTTTTTATAGCTTTGATGAAAGTGTGTTCTCTGGCTTTTTTGGCCACCTGGGCCATGAGTTTAGAGCCCTTATTGCCGTGAGTGTACATCTTATGTTTAGCATACATATATGCTTTAGAGGCTTTTAAATTAAGAATATCTAATAGGTGCTCTCTTTGTGCTAACAATTCTGCTTTTGTGGAGATAGCTGCGGTCCTTTTCTGTTGTCTCTCAAGGGTTTCAATTCTTTTGAGAGTGTTATCTAGGTCCCTAGTTCTCTGCTTTTTAAGGTGTGTACAAAGGGAAATCAGTTCGCCCCTGACTACCGATTTGTGGGCCTCTCACACTATCATCTTAGGCGTGTCTCCTGGAGCATTACGTGCAAAGTAGTCCTGAAGTACTGTCATCATCCTCAATTTGTGGGCTGGGATTTGGAGGACCATTTCATTGATGCGCCAAGTGTATTCACATCGAGGGAGGGATTTAACAACTAGAGATAGGGAAACTGGTGCATGGTCAGAAACAATAATATTGTGTATGGAGGATTTGATCACTTCTTGTATATGTGTAGAGGAAAGAAGGGTACAGTCTATCCTCTGATATGAGTTGTGTGCTTCAGAATGGTAAGTATAGTCTCTATCATTGGGATGAAGTGTTCGCCACGTATCGATTAGTTTGCATGACGACAACGCTATCTTTGGCGCTTTCAGTTTCTGGTAGGATATGGAGTGGTTCGGATTGGAGGAGTCAAGAATAGGATCTAAAGTTATATTCAAATCACCTCCCACAATACAGATTCCATCCTGGAAAGATTCCAGGCATCTTAGGGTCCCAATTAGCCACGGAACTTGTCCAGTGTTAGGGGATTAAATGCCCGCAATCGTGACCGGTGTGTTGGCTATACATCCTTTTAAGAACAAATATCTACCCTCAATATCAATTAAGCTAGAGGTCAGAGTAAAAGGGAGTGTCTTTTTGTAGCCGAGGGTGGTGGGGAAGCTAAGATAACAATGTCTGAATGTTGGTTAATTACATCAGGCACAGATATATGTGTGGGCTACAATCTGCAGAGAAAATAATGGCCTACAGAGGGTATGTGGGCCAAACCATAGCAGTAGATCAATAGGTATGGCTGTTAGTTAGGTCTTAAATCAAGACTGGGCCTCAGTCCGGCTTGGATGCAGGTCTCTTCTTGGGTTTCTTCTTGGACAATAGGACCGCTGCGGGAAGGTCTGGGAGATCTGTGACATCCATTATGGAATCCCATGATGGAGCCATGGAGATGTCCAAGTTGAGGATCTCATAAACATTGAGGATATCTGAGTGAGAACAGATTGTTCTTTGTGACCCCCCCTTATAATTAAAGGCGACCCCAAAGGGAAACAGCCAGCGGTATGGGATGTTCATATTCCTAATGACGTCTAGGAAAGGTTTCATCTTACATCTTTTGGACAATGTAACCTGGGAAAGGTCTTGGAAGATCTGTATGGACGACTCTCAAATGTAAGTTCCTGACTGTTTCTGGATGCTTTTAAGATCACATCTCTATGGTGGGAATTGAGAACTTTACAAATGATGTCCTGAGGGGGTTCTCCTTCCTTGGGCTTTGGTCTGAGCGCTCTGTGGGCCCTTTCTAGAACAATCTGGTCCCTTAGCATGGGAGGAAGCAGTGGTTTCAGCAGGTCCATAGTGACTTCCATGACTGCCGATATGGGCACCACTTCCGGTACACCATTCAGGCGGAGGTTATTGCGCCTCCTCTGTTATCCTGATCCTCGACACATGTGAGCAAATTATTGATGTGGTGCTGGCAGTTCGTAAGAGCTAAGTCAGTGGCCCCCAAAGGACAGGAGAGAAGTCTGGTTCTCCTCAAGTTGCTCGACCCTGCCCCCAATCTCTCTAATGTCTGTTTTTATAACTGAAAGTTCCTTGAGGACCGGAGCAATAGCTGATTCAATAATTCGCTGTAGCTATTTCTGTGAAGTAGAAATGACGGAATCTCCCCCTTGGCTATCGTCCATGCCAGAGTTTTCTCTGTCTGATGCCTCCGTATAGACCACAGCAGGCTGAGGTGCAGATGGAGTAGATAAAGAAGAACCTGCAGACTTCTTGTGGAGATATTTTTCTATGTCAGGTTGTGAAGGTTTCTGAGGTTTAAATATTGCACCCTCGTGTCTCCCTACCTTCACCATATTGTGCAGTGCAGCAGGGTTTTTAAATATATATGGGGTGCAGCAGGAGGCTGTATCTGAGCGAGCTGCAGTACTGCGACCCCAGGGTAGGCCCCTACATATCTAGGGGCGATTCATTTTAAAGTTCTGGGAATAAGAGGGTCCAGGACCCAGGAGGGAGTACACTGATCATCGGCCTGCTGGAGAACACAGACCTTAAAAATTAAAGCTGAGCTCTGAAGGCAAGAGCGTCTGTGGGGGGGGGAGGGGGGTGGATTGGTGGCGACCGAAGGCACTGATGTGATGTCGCGTGGTTGCGTGGCAGGTGTCAGTCTTGGCCACCATGGCGTTGTGCATGGGTGGGTAGTTATCGCCCTTCAGGCAGCTCTTACCTTCTGCACCCCGTCTAGTGGCGTCTGGGCGGTCGCGGTAAAGATGGCGCACATTGGTCAGTCCAGGCGCCATTTGAGAGGGCCTCGTACCTAGCTACATGCGGAGCAGGCCTCCAGGGTGTCTCTAGCTGTCAGGTAGCAGGGTCACCGATCTCTTTAATCCTGCGTGCCTTCTCTGTGTGACCGGGGACTTGTCCCGGCGTGCGTTGCTTGCCTTGCAGGCCTGTGAGTGCTCTATCTCGCGGCATCTGGGGTAGGCCTTGCACTGAGCTGCTGCAATGGTGCTGATGCCTGGAAGCTGTGGCCGACCTAAACGGCTAGGGGTGCTGCTGTTGATGTCCTGTGGCCGGTGGAGATGTTTACTTGGTGAGGGCAGCGCTGGATCAGTCAGATGATCAAGGATTAGATCAGGCTCAGCCGGAGCTGCAGAGATGGGCGTCTGCTCCGTTCGGCGGTTAGCCACGCCCCCCCCCCAACTTTACTGTTTTTGGTACCCGGACCCAAACCCGAACTTTGCCGGAAAAGTTCAGGTTCGAGTCTGGTGTTCAAGCATTTATTAAAGCTTGTTGAAAGGCTTTGTACCCCTGACACACAAATATAATAGTTAATCCGTCTGTAAGTTCGGTTGACATAGACAGGAAAATAAATATAGTTAATTGCCTGTTAGTTAGGTGGGCAACATATACCCATTTTTTGTGCGAAGTACACCTAGTACCATAGTATACAAGATTGAAAAAAGGCATTTGTCCATTCAGTTCGGCCTGTTACCTATAAGTTGATCCAGAGGAAGGCAAAAAACCCCTGTGAGGCAGAAGCCAATTTATTTGCGCATACACTTGAAAAAACTGCGCTACTGTACGTGTGACATACTTGCAAGCATATATACCATTTAATGTGATGAAGGCGAGCAGTAAGGGACAGGGAAGTGGCCGTGCTGCTGATGGAGCACACAGATGGCCCTGGGCACGGTGAAACTGTGCCTGCTGGCAGAGCACAAGAAACACACTCATCCACGATACTTAAATTCATGTCCTAGTTTACAGGGCGGAGAAGGACACCACTCTCGAAGTCAGACCAGTGCAAGCAGGCGGTCGGGTGGATTGCAGCAGATAATAATTCCAGTCGGTTAAGCACCACCCTGTCTTTCACAAAGTCCAGTCTCTGTAGCCAAGAGTCTGGTCAACAGAATGCTCACCCTGATCCTCCTTCCTCTCACCATGGAGAACCTTTGCAAACAAGTGATCCCACACTCGGATATTCCGAGGAGCTCTTTTCATCGCCATTCCATAATTTGGGCGTCTCGCTAAGCCCGCTTGAAGAGGCACTTGAAGAAATATTGTGCCCTGATTCCCAAACTCTTGAGCATGCACAGTCAGAAGAAGATGGCGGTGGGGAACGGCAATTAGTGTTTCACGAGATGGATGATGATGATGAGACACAGTTGTGCCAATAAGTCAACAGCTATTAGTGTCTCAAGAGGTTGATGATGAGGATGAGGCATAGTTGTCAATAAGTGAGGTTGTTGTTAGGTCAAGTCAGGAGGATGACCAGAGTGAGGAAGTGGAAGAGGAGGTGGTGGACGATGAAATCACTTAACCCAGCCTGGGAAGGTCGCAAGCCGAGAGAGGACAGCAGTACATAGGGGGATGGATCCGCAGCACCGCAACAGGCTGGAATAGGCAGTGGGGTGGCAAAAGGGAGAAGACGGGCCACACCAAAAAGGCCCACAACTGTTCACCGGAGCATCCCCTTGCAGACAGGGCCGGCGCCACCTGTAAGGCGACCTAGGCAATTGCCTAGGGCGCAATTTAGCAGGGGGTGCCGGAACCCTGCGATAAAAAAAAAAACTTATGTGGTAACGGGGCGGCCGGTGCGCCGCCCCGCTATCATGTTGCACTGCCTGAGGGGGGGGCGGACCGTACCGGGTGACACCAGTCCCTGGGGTGACACCCGGTGCGGTCTCCCCGCCCTCAGGCATCAGAGCAGAGTCGCGGCAGCGGAGTGTGCAGGAGGAGGGCGGGCCGGAGGTGTGTCCCATCCTCCCCTGTTCATCTGATAGGCTGCCGGCCTAGTGCTGGCAGGCAGCCTATCAGAAGGCCGGTTCAGGAGGCGCGATGGCGTCATCGCGCCGCCTGAGCCGACTACAGCGGGACACAGGCCGGAAGAGGCCTGCATCGCATCGCTGCCATGGAGGTAAGTATGTGTTTTTTTTTTTTGTGTTTTTTTTTTTTTTTAAACACAAATCAGGAGCACATATGTGGGGGCTACTGGCACATAATGGGGGTCACTGGCGCATAAGGGGGCTACTGGCGCACTAAGGGGGCTACTGGCTCATAAGGGGACTGCTGGCACATAAGGGGGCTTGCTGGCACATAAGGGGGCTACTGGCGCATAAGGGGGCTACTGGCACATAAGGGGACTACTGGCACATAAGGGGCTACTGGCACATGAGGGGCTACTGGCATATAAGGGGCTACTGGCACATAAGGGGGCTGCTAGCACATAAGGGGCTACTGGCACATAAGGGGCTACTGGCGCATAAGGGGGCTACTGGCGCATAAGGGGACTACTGGCACATAAGGGGGCTACTGGCACATGAGGGGGCTTCTGGCACATGAGGGGGCTACTGGCATATAAGGGGCTACTGGCACATAAGGGGGCTACTGGCACATAAGGGGCTACTGGCACATAAGGGGGCTACTGGCACATAAGGGGCTACTGGCACATAAGGGGGCTACTGGCACATAAGGGGGCTTACTGGCACATAAGGGGCTACTGGCACATAAGGGGGCTACTGGCACATAAAGGGGCTTGCTGGCACATAAAGGGGCTACTGGCACATAAGGGGCTTGCTGGCACATAAGGGGGCTTGCTGGCACATAAGGGGCTACTGGCACATAAGGGGGCTACTGGCACATAAGGGGCACTACTGGCACATAAGGGGGCTACTGGCACATAAGGGGCACTACTGGCACATAAGGGGAGCTACTGGCACATAAGGAGGGCTACTGGCACTTAAGGCGGGCTATTATTATTGTTATAAGGCCGCCTCTGTACTATTATTATTATAATGGCCCCCTCTGTACTATTCTTATGTTAATAGCCCCCACTGTATTAGTATTATTATTTATACACAGGGGGCCGTTATTATAATAATAGTACAGAGAGGGCCTTTATATTAATAATAATACAGAGCTGTGCTGCCATGTCATGGAGGGGGAGAATTGGGATATACCCTATATACTGTGTATTATATTATGGGGGCACTCGGAGGAAGGCGGGAGAGGAGCACTATGGGGGCATTTACTAGTGGCACTATATAGGGGTATTTCATACTGGTACATTATGGGGACATTAGCTGAGCTGGGGCATTACAAGGGGGTATTTTTGCACTGTATATTATAAGGAGAATGATTACTACGAGGGGGGTATTATGGTGGGCTTTATTACTCCCCCATGTTATGACCCCCCAGTAGCAGCACCAGCCTCTCCCTGCTCTGCTATCCCTCTGATCCTTCTCCAAATCCTTATTCTGATATCTTTCTCTTTAGGATAAAACACATCATCAGCTCTGCCGATCCCCACAATATACAGTATACCTCTACACCGATCCCCCGGCCAAAGTGTGAAGTGGTGTCCGAGATCCCCAAGGGCCAAGCCAAGTAACTGTAAGTTTTCATGTGAAATATGTTTGTTATACACATATAGCATACACTGCGCACAGCGTCATTGATTGCTATGACGCCGTGCGCTTTGTGCCGCCGCTACAGTACTGTAAGGGCAGATCATTTGATGGGGGGGCGTCAATTTTTATCTTGCCTGGGGCGGCAAAAATTCTTGCACCGGCCCTGCTTGCGGAAATCTCCCTTGCCAAGGGGTAGGTGTTCCGCATTCTGGCACGTACCAAAATGAGCAGGGGTGTTAACACTAGCAACCTCACCACCACCAGCATGATCCGCCACATGGCATAAAAGCACCCTAATAGGTGGGCCGAACGCCTGTGTCCACAATCGGTGTCTGTGGGTAACACCACTGCCTCCTCTTCCCCTGTGTTACGTGCTGGCCAATCCCCTGTCCAAGACAAAGGCCCGGATGCCTCCCGCCCTGCACCTGGACTTTCGCAAGCACCATTAGCTAGTCCGTCCACTTCTGTGTCCCAGCGCAGCGTACAGATGTCCATACCCCAGGCCTTAGAACAAAAGTGCATATACACAGCCACCCACCCACAGGCCATAGCACTAAATGCACACCTTTCCAAATTGCTGGCCCTGGAAATGTTGCCATTTAGGCTTGTGTACACTGAGGCTTTCCGCAGCCTAATGGCGGCGGCCATCCCTCGTTACTCAGTCCCCAGCCGCCACTATTTTTCCCAGTGTGCCATCCCTACTAGGGTTGAGCGAACCCGAACTCTAAAGTTCGGGTTCATACCAAACTTTAGGGTTTTTGGTACCTGGACATTTCCGTAAAAGTTTGGGTTCGATTTCAGTGTTCACCGATTTCTTGGTGCTTTTTGAAAGGCTGCAGGGCAGCCAATCAACAAAAGTTTCACTAGTCTGCTCTTAGAAGCCATCACAGCCATGCCTTCTAATGGCATGGCTGTGATTCGGCAAGTACAGCATGTGACCCAGCCTCTATATAGGCTGGAGTCATGTAACGCCACACGTCACTCTGCTCTTCTCAGTGTAGGGATAGGATGCTGCTGCTGTGAGGGAGAGATGAGGGAAGAATTCTGGTGCACTTGGTGTTCAATCTTCAAACTACAGCGATTATTGAGGGTGCTATACTACATTTTTGTACCCAGCCCTGAGCCCAGTGGAACTGAAAAATAACTTTTAATCCATCTGCTAGTTCGGTGGTCGTCGTCGGTCATTTTTGCAAGTGCAGTGCCCTTGCAACTGCATGTTAACAGCATGTGTGCCAGGGACATTACCTTAATTCTGTTCTGGTAGCACAGTGGAGGACAAATTCCCTTTTTTGGCTGTTTAAGTACCCCTGCGGCCTGCAGTGCATAACTGGCAGTGAAAATTATTCAATTATATTAGTCTGTTACATTTTTTTGTGACCTAAAGCGATTTTTTATCTGTCTGCAACAATCACTGCATATCTGACAGCCCAATAAAACCACTAAATACTGCAGTTTCCTTGCTGATATAAAAAAAGCACACTTTTGTGGCAAGATAGTAAATTTACGGGCTATACTGCATTTCTGACAGTCCAATTAAATGTTACATAGTGCAGTTACATTGCTGATATAAAAAAGCAATTTTTTTGCGCTATATAGCAAATTTGCTATATTGCTAAATCCAATACAACCATAACATACTGCATTTACATTAGTGCTATAAAAAAAAACCACACTTTTTGTGCTAGATTGGTGACAGGGACGTAACTTTCTAAATAATCGTCTGTTCCATTGGTGGGTGACATTTTAACAGATCACAAATAATGGGTAGCCTTTAAAACTTAACATTTAATAGTATCATTTAAAAATAGGCCCATGAAAGTTCCAAAATTATATTAAATAAAAAAAACAACTTCTAACTGCAGGAGTGATTCCTCATACATGCAGAGAAGTCAGAGAAGACCCAATTAAGAGATAATAATATGTTTTCGCTTGAGAGGTAAAATATAGAGAGAGGGACACAATGCTGGGTCTCTTGCCCTAGATGTCCCTAATTCTGCCCATATCAAACCTCACTATCAAGTCCTAAAGCATCCCTCTTATCCGTTTTAGACTGCCCAGCTTCGTCAGACAGGTGGGAATAGGGTCCATACACCACTCACGCTGCTGAATATAGCTAAATGAGTACTTTAACATATAAAACATGTACAACTGGGTGTTCCTGCCTAGCTTCGTCAGGCAACTATAATGCCACACCAAAGTTGTTGTATATAACAGAATCCAATGAGCACCTTATAGTATACAAACAGATGTCCTTACGCTTTTCATCAGCATCTGCCAACCCATCAGGGGACTACTATGCTGTTGTGGCCAAATTATGCCAAAACATGTTACAAACAAAAATAATCAATGCTCCAAAAGTGGTCTTTTTGGGATCTGATGATCCCAAAAAATACTCCAGACAAGGATGATGTAAAAAAGCAAATGCTCAAAAGTAGCCAAATAATCATTGCCATAAGCTGAATGAATTGTTTTGGCCAGGTATTGCCAAAATATGTTCCAAACACAGATAATATGATATGCACAATGCTCAAAACAATAGTCAGATAGCGGAAAATCACCGCTCCAATGATATACTCATCTGTTCAATGTTCAGTGTACATTGTTCAGAACAGGGTGGTGCCAGTGTCCTCCATGGTTTCCTGCGGTGACATTTTACAATATTTGCCGTATACAAACCCCTGCTCTGCATAGTTGACAGGGAGGTAAATTGGTAAAAATCGTCTGTTACATTATTGGGTGACATTAACCCAGTTTTCACAGTTCATTAGGACAGCACTACTCACAAAACCTTGATAAAGACCTAATGGTCGAAATGTTACTGTACTTTTGGTGGAAATAAAGTATTGAAGATATTGAAATTGTGTGCTGCAGTACAGTACTTCTTCTCTATCTCTTAACCCAGTTTTGCCATATACAAACCCCTGCTCTGCATAGGGGACAGGGACGTAAATTTGTAAAAATCGTATGTTACATTATTGGGTGACCTTAACCCAGTTTTGCCATATACAAACCCCTGCTCTGCATAGATGACAGGGACGTAAATTTTATAAATCGTCTGTTACATTTTTGGGTGACATTAACCCAGTTTCGCCTTATAGAAACCCCTGCTATGCATAGGTGACAGGGAGGTAAATTTCTAAAAAATCATCTGTTACATGGGTGGCTGACATTTTGCCAGTTTTGCCGTATAGAAACCCCTGCTCTGCATAGGTGAAAGGGAGGTAAATTTCTAATCGTCTGTTACATCGGTGGGTGACATTTTGCCATATACAAACCCCTGCTCTGCATAGGTGAAAGGGAGGTAAATTTCTAATCGTCTGTTACATCGGTGGGTGACATTTTGCCGTATACAAACCCCTGCTCTGCATAGGTGACAGGGAGGTAAATTTGTATAAATCCTCCGTTACATTATTAGGTGACTAACCCCTACTCTGTATAGGTGACAGGGAGGTAAATTTCAAAAAATCATCTTTTACATTGCTGGGTGACATTTTGCCCTATACAAACCCCTGCCCTGCATAAGTGACAGGGACGTAAATTTGTATAAATCACCTGTTACATTGGTGGGTGACATTTTGCCAGTTTTGCCGTATACAAACCCCTGCTCTGCATAGGTGACAGGGAGGTAAATTTGTATAAATCCTCCGTTACATTATTAGGTGACTAACCCCTGCTCTGTATAGGTGACAGGGAGGTAAATTTCTAATCGTCTGTTACCTCGGTGGGTGACATTTTGCCCTATACAAACCCCTGTCCTGCATAAGTGACAGGGACGTAAATTTGTATAAATCCACCTGTTACATTGGTGGGTGACATTTTGCCAGTTTTGCCGTATACAAACCCCTGCTCTGCATAGGTGACAGGGAGGTAAATTTCTAATCGTCTGTTACATCGGTGGGTGACATTTTGCCATATACAAACCCCTGCTCTGCATAGGTGACAGGGAGGTAAATTTGTATAAATCCTCCGTTACATTATTAGGTGACTAACCCCTGCTCTGTATAGGTGACAGGGAGGTAAATTTCTAATCGTCTGTTAAATCGGTGGGTGACATTTTTGCCGTATACAAACCCCCTGCTCTGCATAGGCGACAGGGAGGTAAATTTGTATAAATCCTCCGTTACATTATTAGGTGACTAACCCCTGCTCTGCATAGGTGACAGGAAGGTAAATTTCTAAAAATCATCTGTTGCATTGGTGGGTGACATTTTGCCCTATGCAAACCCCTGCTCTGCATAGGTGACAGGGAGGTAAATTTAGAATAATCAGCTATTACATTGGTGGGTGGCATTTTGCCAGTTTTGCCGTATACAAACCCCTGCTCTGCATAGGTGACAGGGAGGTAAATTTCTAAAAATCATCTGTTACATGGGTGGCTGACATTTTGCCAGTTTTGCCGTATAGAAACCCCTGCTCTGCATAGGTGAAAGGGAGGTAAATTTCTAATCGTCTGTTACATCGGTGGGTGACATTTTGCCGTATACAAACCCCTGCTCTGCATAGGTGAAAGGGAGGTAAATTTCTAATCGTCTGTTACATCGGTGGGTGACATTTTGCCGTATACAAACCCCTGCTCTGCATAGGTGACAGGGAGGTAAATTTGTATAAATCCTCCGTTACATTATTAGGTGACTAACCCCTACTCTGTATAGGTGACAGGGAGGTAAATTTCTAAAAATCATCTTTTACATTGCTGGGTGACATTTTGCCCTATACAAACCCCTGCCCTGCATAAGTGACAGGGACGTAAATTTGTATAAATCACCTGTTACATTGGTGGGTGACATTTTGCCAGTTTTGCCGTATACAAACCCCTGCTCTGTATAGGTGACAGGGAGGTAAATTTCTAATCGTCTGTTACCTCGGTGGGTGACATTTTGCCCTATACAAACCCCTGTCCTGCATAAGTGACAGGGACGTAAATTTGTATAAATCCACCTGTTACATTGGTGGGTGACATTTTGCCAGTTTTGCCGTGATACAAACCCCTGCTCTGCATAGGTGACAGGGAGGTAAATTTCTAATCGTCTGTTACATCGGTGGGTGACATTTTGCCATATACAAACCCCTGCTCTGCATAGGTGACAGGGAGGTAAATTTGTATAAATCCTCCGTTACATTATTAGGTGACTAACCCCTGCTCTGTATAGGGACAGGGAGGTAAATTTCTAATCGTCTGTTAAATCGGTGGGTGACATATTGCCGTATACAAACCCCTGCTCTGCATAGGTGACAGGAGGTAAATTTGTATAAATCCTCCGAGATTATTAGGTGACTAACCCCTGCTCTGCATAGGTGACAGGAAGGTAAATTTCTAAAATCATCTTTTTGCATTGGTAAGACATTTGCCTATGCAAACCCCTCGCTCTGCATAGGTGACATGGAGGTAAATTTAGAATAATCAGCTATTACATTGGTGGGTGGCATTTTGCCAGTTTTGCCGTATACAAACAAACCCCTGCTCTGCATAGGTGACAGGGAGGTAAATTTGTATAAATCCTCCGTTACATTATTAGGTGACTAACCCCTGCTCTGCATAGGTGACAGGAAGGTAAATTTCTAAAAATCATCTTTTGCATTGGTGGGTGACATTTTGCCCTATGCAAACCCCTGCTCTGCATAGGTGACATGGAGGTAAATTTAGAATAATCAGCTATTACATTGGTGGGTGACGTTTTGCCAGTTTTGCCGTATACAAACCCCTGCTCTGCATAGGTGACAGGGAGGTAAATTTGTAAAAATAGGCTGCTACATTATTGGGTGACATTAACCCAGTTTTGCCATATACAAACCCGTGCTCTGCATAGGTGACAGAGAACTAAATTTAGTAAAAACGGCTGTTACTGACCACAAAAAATGAGGAGAGCATCAAATAAGGGACGCGGCCCTGGTCGTGGTGCTGGTGTTGGTGGAGCTCCTGTTGCAGTGAGAGGACGTGGTCGATCTGTGCCAGCTGCACGCCCAAGTGAAACACCTTCCCTGCGCATACACGACAGAGCCTTCAGCGTTATTTATTAGCCCCAAATGCCGCTCTATGAATGGTGAGGCCAGAACAAGTACAGGCGATAGTGGATTGGGTGGCTGACAGTGCCTCCAGTACCTTCACATTGTCTCCCACATGGTCCGCTGCTGAAAGGTCAGAGTTGGCATCTGCAGGCCATGGGCATCTATCTAGCACCTCACCCCCTTTCAAATCAGCCAAGCAGTCTGAGCCCCAAGTCATGCAGCAGTCTCTTATGCTTTTTGATGATTATGCTGGCAGGGTTTTCCAAGGCCATCCACCTAGCCCTGCCCCAGAAGTAAAGAAGAAGAAATTGAGTGCATCTATGGCCAACCACTTATATTTGAGGATGAGGACATGGGAAGACAACCACAGCCCATCTCTGATGATGACAAAACACAGGTGCCAACTACTGCGGCTTTCTGCAGTGTGCAAACCGACAAGGAGGGCAGGGGTGAAGACTGGGTGGAATATGATTTGGGGGACGATGAGGTCATAGTCCCCACATGGAATCAAGGTCATGCGAGTGACCTGTGCAGTTCGGAGGGAGAGGCGGTGGTCGCACAGAGCCACCAGCACAGCAAATAAAACTAGCAGGGTGCAAAAGCAGAGTGGCCATCCCCTAGACAGTACGCCTGCTACTGCCCACCGCACCCAGGGACAGAGCACAACAAAGCCAGCTCCAAGGAGTTCCCTGGCGTGGCAGTTCTTCAGACAATGTGCAGACGACAAGACACGAGTGGTCTGCATGCTGTGCAATCAGAGCCTGAAGCGAGGCATAAACATTCTAAACCTGAGCACAACCTACATGACCAGGCATCTAAGTGCAAAGCACAAGCTGCAGTGGAGTAAACACCTCCAAAACCAGGAAAGGTCTCAGGCTCGTCCTGCTCCCTCTTCTGCTGCAGTCTCGGCCTCTTCCTTCACCTCTGGAGTGACAGTGGCACCGGCCACCCCGCAAAAAGATGATTTGGCAGCAACGCAACCACGTCCGTCACCTTCAACAAGCAGCACCACAATGTCCCATGGCAGGGTTCAGCTGCCCATCTTCCAAACAATAGAGCGAAAGAGGAAGTACCCCCTACCCACCCGCGATCCCTGGCCCTGAATGCCAGCATTTTAAAATTCCTGGCCTTTGAAATGCTGTAATTCCATCTGGTGCAGATGGAGAGTTTTAAAAAACTTATGGCCTAGGCTGTCCCACAGTACGTTGTTTCCAGCCGCCGCTACTTTTCCAGGCGAGCCATCCCTTACCTGCATAAACAAGTGGGGGACAAAATCAGGTGTGCACTGCGCAACGCCATCTGTGGCAAGGTCCACATAACTACCGATACGTGGATCAGTAGGGACGGACAGGGAAGTTATATCTCCCTAACAGCACACTGGGTAAATGCAGTGGTGGCTGGGCCTGAGGCGGATAGCTGTTTGGCGCATATACTTCCGCCACCGAGGATTGCAGGGCATTTCTTTTTGCCTCCTGTTGCCTCCAACTCCTCTTCCTCCTCTAACACCTCCTCATCCGGTCAGCGTAACACTTTCACCAGCAACTTCAGCACAGCTAGTGGAAAACGACAGCAGGCAGTTTTGAAACTCATCTGTTTGGGAGACAAACCCCACACCGTGCAGGAGCTGTGGACGGGCATGGAACAACAGATTGATGAGTGGTTGGTGCCACTGAGTCTCAAGCCCGGCCTAGTGGTGTGCGATAATGGGTAAAATCTCGTAGCAGCTCTGGGCCTAGCCGGTTTGACGCACATCCCTTGCTTGGCGCATGTAATGAATTTGGTGAAGCAGAAATTTCTGAAAAACTACCCCGATATGTCAGAGCTGCTAAGGAAAGTGCGGGCCATCTGTGTGCGCTCTCGGTGTTCTCATCCTGCTGCTGCTCGCCTGTCTGCGCTGCAGCGTAACTTCGGCCTTCCCGCTCACCGCCTCATATGCGATGTGCCCACAAGTTGGAACTCCACCTTGCACATGCTGGAGAGACTGTGCAAGCAGCAGCAGTTTCAGCTGCAGCACACACGGGTGAGTCGTTCTGTGGAACAGCACCACTTCACCGCCACTGAGTGGGCCTCCATGCCAGACCTGTGTGCCTTGTTGCGCTGTTTCGACTACTTCACCAACATGGCCAGTGCCGATGACGCCGTTCTCAGTGTTACTATCCCACTTCTATGTCTCTTTGAAAAAACGCTTTGGGCAATGATGGAAGAGGATGTGGCACAGGAGGAAGAGGAGGAGGAAGAGGGCTCATTTCCATGGGTATCAGGCCAGTCATTCACAAGTGTCTCAGAGGGTGGGTTCCTGCACCAACATAGGCCAGGTACACAATTGTCCAGCCAGGGCACAGTTCTGGAGGATGAGAAGGATGAGGAGGAACAGTGCTCACAGCAGGGTGGCACCCAAAGCAGCTCAGGGCCATCACTGCAGCATGGCGGAGGACATACCGAGGACACAAACGATACACCTCCCACAGAAGACAGCTTGTCATTGCCTCTGGGCAGCCTGGCACACATGAGCGACTACATGCTGCAGTGCCTGCGCAACGACCGCTGAGTTGCCCGCATTCTAACTTGTGCTGATTACTGGGTGGCCACTCTGCTGGATCCCTGTTACAAGGACAATGTGCCATCCTTAATTCCGTCACTGGAGCGTGATCGGAAGATGCGCAAGTACAAGCGCACGCTGGTAGACTCGCTGCTGATGGCATTCCCACCTGACACCGTGGCCTCAATGGAAGCACAAGTCAAAGCTCATGTTCATTAAAATAAACCAGGCATGGATCCCACAGGACTTGTCTGTACCTTGTGCAGAATAGCAATTTATACCGGCCTCAACCATCCATTCTTGTACTCAAGTGCACTTATTTTTGTTTTATTTTTTTATATGTCCCAATATTTTGGAGGGTACCCCAATAAAAAAAACACAAAAAAAAAACAGTGTTGGTTACCTCCTCCACCCTCGCTTCCACCTACACTGCCGCGGTTACCGCCTCCTCAACCTCCTACTCCACATCCACCTCCTCCTCCTTGTTCAAGATTGTTATTTTTAATTTCAATTTATTTTATTTTATTTTAAGTTATTTCTCTATCTGCATATCCACATTTGTTTGCAGAGCACTTGCCAATCTCTTAAGCACATTTTGCTGCCTTTTGCAGCCCTCTAGCCCTTTCCATGACATTTTTAAAGCCATCTTAGTGCCCAAAAGTTCAGGTCCCTATTGACTTCAATGGGGTTCGGGGTCAAGTTCGGGTTCCAAACTCAAACTTTTTGCAAAGTTCGGCCGAACCTGGCAAACCCAAACTTCCAGGTGTTGACTCAACTCTAGTCCCCGCCTTACACCAGCATGTGTCCCGTAACCTCACACCTGCCCTGACTAACGCAGTTATTGGGAAGGTCCACTTAACGACTGACACATGGACAAGTGTTTGTGGCCAGGCGCTACATTTCCTCGATGGCACACTGGTTGAACATTGTGGAGGCAGGGACAGAGTCATACCTTGGGATGGCACAGGTGCTACCGACACCATAGGATTGCGGGCCCTATTTCTGTCAGGATTTCCGCCACCACCTACATTAGTGGCTGAACCCCCACCGACCCCCTTCTCCTCCACTTCCACCTCCTCCTCCACTTCCACCTCTGAACTCTCATCCTGCAGCACCAGTCAGCCATCAGTCAGTAATTGGAAACAGTGTAGCACTGCAGTGGAGAAGCGGCAACAGGCCGTGCTGCAGTGGCGTAGCGTGGGTTGCCAGCACCAGGGGCAAGCCAAGTATTGCGCCCCCCCCAACCAGTGACCACACCCCTTTTTACAAATAATGCAGTAGATGTCACCTGCAGTCCTACGTAACACCACAGATAACACAGTGATTGACTACAGATAATGTAGTAGATGGGTGTGAGGCCCCAGAATTCTGAACACTCACAGTGTGACCTGAAGTCTGGGGCCGGACTGCGGCAGTGTGGGCCAAATTCTATACCCCCCCCCCCCCAAAAAAAAAAAAAAAAGATATTTGGATGGACATAACATACATTGCTATGAAATATACAGTAGAATACAGCACCACATATCTCTTACATCCAGTGACATCTCCTGTCATGTAGATTCTTTCCTCAGCGTCTTCCTTCGGGGATGGAGCCGTCATGATGCCTTCTTTCAGCCGTGTCTCCTCTATGCAGTTTCACAGAAAAGTTTTTAGATTCCTCACTTTACTATCATCTTCAGATAACAGACCTCCCCTCCCCCCGTAGTGCCCATAAGTATAATGCCCTCTGTATAATTATAATATATAATGGCCCCTCTCTATTATTATTATTGCCCCCTTATCATTATTATTATTATTAATATTAGAATGGCCACCTCTGTAGTATTATTGTAATACTTATGGCCCCCTTCAGCATACAGTTCCATGTAAAATACAACCTTTCCCCTGCCTTCAGCCCCTCCAGCATACAGTCCCATGTAAGATAAATCACTCTCCTGCCTTCAGCCCCTCCAGCATACAGTCCTGTGTAAGATAAATCACTCTCCTGCCTTCAGCCCCTCCAGCATACAGTCCCGTGTAAGATAAATCACTCTCCTGCCTTCAGCCCCTTCAGCATACAGTCCCATGTAAAATACATCACTCCCCCTTCAACTCCTCCAGCATACAGTCCCATGTAAGATAAATCACTCTCCTGCCTTCAGCCCCTCCAGCATACAGTCCCATGTAAGATAAATCACTCTCCTGCCTTCAGCTCCTCCAGCATACAGTCCCATGTAAAATACATCACTTCCCCTTCAACTCCTCCAGCATACAGTCCCATGTAAGATACATCACTCTCCTGCCTTCAGTCCCTCCAGCATACAGTCCCATGTAAGATACAACCCCCAGAGGATGCCATCTGCCCATCTCTGCTGTCCATATATACCAGGCCTACCAGTATTTCCCCTTCATATGCCGCCTGGTCACCCCACCTAACAGTCTGAGTCACTTGTCTTCCTGAGTGTTAGGTGGGGTGACCAGGCGTACGAGAGTAATACTGGCTGGCCTGGCATATGGACAGCAGAGATGGCAGATGATCTCTGGCAGCCTGGTCATCCTTCACCAGCACCCTGACTGCCACCTCATTGGCCTGGCTCTCATGGCACTTCACTGCCTGCTGCTTGGCTATCAGCAGCACTGAGTGACAGTCAGTGTCACAGTGTGACTGAGTCACTCAGTGCTGATAGCCAAGCACCAGGCAGTAAAGTGCCATGAGAGCCTGGCCAATAAGGTGGCAGTCAGGGTGCTGGTGAAGGATGACCAGTACTGCCCAGAGGATGCCATCTGTCCAGCTCTGCTGTCCATATACCAGGCCAGGCCTACCAGTATTACCCCTTGATATACCGCCTGGTCACCCCAGCTAACACTCAGGGAGTGCCTCAGTCACACTGGGACACTGATTGTCACTCACTGTCAGTGTCGCTGATTCTGTCTGCCTGTGGAGCCTGTCCTGAAGGGGCACTGCGGCAGCCATCTTCTTCTTCTTGCTCCGGCTCTGCAGTGTCTTTCCCGCCCGGAAGGTGGGCGGAGCTTCATACTGCCATGGGCGGAGCTTCACACTGCCATGGGCGGAGCCTATCAATGCGCTCTCCTTCTGCGGGAAACCGCAGTGCAGCAGAGGCAGAGCAGAGTGAAAAATAGAAGTTAACAGATTTTTTTTGCAACAGCAGCCAGCGCCCCCCTGCAGTCTGCCGCCTGGCGCAACGGCCCCCCTGGCCCCCCCCCCACGCTACGCCCCTGCCGTGCTGAAACTTATTTGCTTAGGTGACAAACAGCATATAAGGGTCCAGCGTATAAGGGACCAGACTGAGCTGAGCTGACCACTCAACCTACAACAAGGCATAGTTGTGTCTGATAATGTCCGTAACTTGGTGGCAGCTTTAGAGCTCGGCAAGCTTACACACATACCATGCCTAGCCCACATGTTATACTTAGTGGTTCAGCGGTTTTTCAAACCTACGCCAATTTGCCTGAGCTACTGGTAAAGGTGCACCGCGTGTGTGCCCATCTCCAAAAGTCATCTACAGCTGCCGCTGGTCTGGCAACGCTGCAGCAGCGCTTGCAATTGCCAGCTCAAGACTGTTGTGCGACGTGAGCATGCGCTGGAACTCCACGTTCCACATGTTGGCCAGGCTTTGCGAGCAGCAGAGGGCAGTAGTGGAATACCAGCTGCAACATGGTCGTCACCTTTCCAATCAGCTTCCGCTCTTCACAAGCGACAAGTGGGTATGGAAGTCTGACCTCTGTGAGGTTTTACACAACTTTGAAGAATCAACATAGATGTTGAGCGACGATGTCGCTATTATCAGCGTACCCATCCCACTTCTGTGTCTACTGAAAAGCTCGCTGCTCACAATGAAGGCAGACACTTTGCATGTGGAAGAGGTGGAAATGGGGGAAGACAGTACACAGGGTAATAGACAGACCAGCCTCAGTTCGACTTCTCAGCGTGAATTGGATGATGATGATGAGGAGGAGCAGGAGACGTTGCCTCTGCTACAGAGGGTAGTACCCATAGCTTGTTTATTCCATCTGATCAACATGGATGGGCCGAAGAGGAGGAAGAGGATGAGGAGATTGAGAGTCGTTCTGCTGATGAGGACAATGATGTCTTGTCTGTTGGGACTCTGGCACACATGGCTGACTTTATGTTATGCTGCCTTTCCCATGACCCTCGCTTTTTACGCATTTTGGCCAGCACCGATTACTGGTTGCTCACCCTTCTCGAGCCCTGCTACAAAGAGAACTTCTCATCTCTCATTCCTGTGGTGGAGAGTACTAGCAAAATGGTGCAATACCAGAAGGTCCTGGTGGAAAAATTGATATAAAAATTTCCAGCTGACAACGCTGTTGGCAGAGTATGTAGTTCTTTGGGCAACCGTGGAGGGGAGGCGAGGGGAACACACAGCAGTTCCAACAGAGGCAGGGAAACACTCTCCAAGGCCTAAGACAGTTTTATGACACCCTGCCTGCACCCTCACCCTGATGCGTAGCCTACTGTCACAAGGAGGGAAAAGTTTTGGAAGATGGTGAAGGAGTACGTAGCAGACCGTGTCAGTGTCCTCATGATCCCTCTGTGCCTTACAACTATTGGGTGTCCAAGCTGGACACGTTGCATGAACTAACGCTCTACTCCTTGGAGGTGCTGGCCTGCCCAGCGTTTTGTCAGAGTGGGTATTTAGTGCTGCTGGGGGCATAATAACTGATAAGCGCATCCGCCTGGTTGACTCTTATAAAAATGAACAAGGCCTGGATTGCCCCTGACTTCTCTACTCAACCAGAGGAAAGCGGCTGAACATAAAGGCACTTTAAATGTGGCTTTTATAGTGTATTGAATACACTGTATTTCTATGCAACCCTTTCACCACAAAAAAAGTATATGGTTCAATTTTCCTTTTCTCGTCCTCCACCATCATATCAACATGCTTATTAGGCTGCCCTTGCTCCTAATGTTTTAGAGGGTCAGCTCAGCAGCAGACCTTCACACCTAATGTTTTAGAGGGTCACCAGCAGACCTATGCTCTTAATGTTTTAGATGGTCAGCTCAGCAGCAGACCCTCACCATTAATGTTTTAAAGGGCCACCAGCAGGCCCTCGCCCATAATGTTTTAGATGGTCAGATCAGCATCAGGCCCTCGCCCCTAATATTTTAGATGGTCAGATCAGCATCAGGCCCTCGCCCCTAATGTTTTACAGTTGTGTTCAAAATTATTAAACCCCCAATGCTGTAAAGGGTTTTAGGGAATTTAGTGTACATTTGTAATTGTGTTCAGAATGAAATCTTACAAGGACTTTTTAAAGAACCAAAATGCAACTAAAATGACATCAATTGTTTTTGTAATACAGTATTAAATGTTTTTTTTTGTGATTTCTTCATTGACACAATTATTCAACCCAGGGGTCAAGTCCTGGGAAAAAAAGTGTGGGAACTCACCCAAGTGCCTCCGCATAATGTCACAGCGCGCGGCGTTCGCAAAGGGCAGAGGAGGTCGGCTGGAGCAAGTACTGTATTTTTTGCCCTATTTGACACACCGGCCCATAAGACGCACCTAGGTTTTAGAGGGGGACAATAGGAAAAAAATATTTTTCATTACACTTCAGGTCAGACCACCAATCAGACCCCCAATGTTAATCAGACCTCAGCTAACAGCCCCAATAAGATCCCCAATGTTAATAAGACCCCAATAAGACCTCAGATCAGACCCCAATATGAATGACCCCCAATCAGACCTCAGATAATAGCCCCATGCCTCATAGCAGCCCCCAGTAGCCTCATAGCATAATAGCCCCATGCCTCTCCATCAGCCCCCCTGTGCCTCTCATCAGCCCCCTGTGCCTCTCATCAGCCCCCAGTGCCTCTCATCAGCCACAAGTACCTCTCATCAGCCCCCAGTACCTCTCATCAGCCCCCTGCGCCTCTCATCAGCCCCCCAGCGCTCCTCATCAGCCCACAGTACTTCTCATCAGCCCCCAGTACCTCTCATCAGCCCCACAGTGCCTCTATATCATCCCCCAGCAGATCTCATCAGCCCCCAGAGCCTCTTACCAGCCCCCAGGGCCCCATTCACTAGCGCCCAGTGCCCCATCCACCAGCCCCCAGTGCCCCATCCACCAGCCTCCAGTCAGTGCCTTTCCATTCAGCCCATAAAATATGAAAAAAAAACCTTACCTCTCCTGCTCCTGGACGGAGACGCTCCTCTTCTACTGCTGTCGGCTGTGAAGGCTGCGCCACGGAGTGACGTCCAGAGCGACTCACTCCTGTGCACAGCCTTCACAGCCGACAGCCGAGGACCAGAAAGCGCTTCCTGGTCCTTTCGCCCTGAAAGGGAACGGCGTTCCTGCCATGAAAAAGTGCAGGAACTCCGTTCCCACGCCGTTCCCCCGACTCTGACCCCTGATTCAACCCCTTAAAGACTACCACTCTTAAGAACAGAGGTTCATTCAAGGTTTTCGATCAGGTATTGAAAACACCTGTGGATGTCAAGGAGCAGCAATCAAGCATAATAAGCACCAATTAGGCAGATGTCAAATGACTGTGATACTCAGCTCCTTCTAGACATTTACTGGTGTGTTTACAAACATGGTGAAGTCAAGAGAATGGTCCAGGAAGACAAGAGAAGAGGTGATTTCTCTTCACAGGAAGGGCAATGGCTATAAGAAGATTGCAAAGATGTTAAACATACCAAGAGACACCATAGGAAGCATCATTCACAAATTCAAGGCAAAGGGCACTGGTGAAACGCTACCTGGTCGTGGCAGAAAGAAGATGCTGACTTCGACTGCTGTGCGCTACCTGAAGCGCAAAGTGGAGAAAAGTCCCCGTGTGACTGCTGAGGAACTGAAAAAAGATTTGTCAGATGCGGGTACTGAAGTTTCAGCTCAGACAATAAGGCGCACACTGCGTAATGAAGGCCTCCATGGCAGAACTCCCAGGCGCACCCCCTTGCTGTCTCCAAAGAATAAGAAGAGTCGACTGCAGTATGCCAAAAGTCATGTGGAACATTTTGAAGTGGCCATCGCAGTCACCAGACTTAAATCCGATTGAGAACCTCTGGTGGGACTTAAAGAAAGCAGTTGCAGCGCGCAAGCCTAAGAATGTGACTGAACTGGAGGCTTTTGCCCATGAAGAGTGGGCGAAGATACCCGTAGATCGCTGCAAGACACTTGTGTCAAGCTATGCTTCACGTTTAAAAGCTGTTATAACTGGAAAAGGATGTTGTACTAAGTACTAAGATTGAATGTCACTTGGGGGTTGAATAAAACTGATAATGATGTGAGCACAGAAAAGACATTTGTGGTTATTTCATTATAAATGTTATGTTATATTTGTCTGACTTACAAGTGCCTCTTTGATTTAATTGTAAACAAGATGACTGAAATGATCAAAATCAATGTCAAACTGGCCAAAACACTCAATTTCAGTGGGGGTTGAATAATTTTGAACACAACTGTAGATGGTCAGATCAGCATCAGGCCCTCGCCCCTAATGTTTTAGATGGTCAGATCAGCAGCAGGCCCTCGCCCCTAATGGTTTCGAGCAGGGATGCTCAACCTGCGGCCCTCCAGCTGTTCTAAAACTACAACTTCCACCATTCCCAGCTGTAGGCTGATAGCTGTAAGCTGTTCAGGCATGCTGGGAGTTGTAGTTTTGCAACAGCTGGAGGGCCACAGCTTGAGCATGCCTGGTTTAGAGGGTTACAAGCAGGCCTTGTTCCTTATGTTTTTGAGGGTCACCAGCAGGCCAGCAATCATATTTTTTCAAGGGTGTGTATGATGCCCTCCTTTATGTCTAATAAAGGGTGTATTGGAGTGCCATTTTTGGCAGCCCCTTCACTTAGTGCATAGGCATCATGAGTGTAGGTGTCCCACTACCTAAAAAATTGTACCACAATGAGGCCGTCCTTTATGTGATATACAGGTTGCATCGGAGTGCCTCTTCCTTGTAATTTTTGGCAGCACTTGCACTTTCTATACAAGTAAATATACAGGAAAGACTGTTTCCTAACAATTTTTCCTCTAAAATCGATTTTATCTTTGGTTTTGTGCATATTATTGTCAGTCTGTAAAAGTGGTGTATTACTCGGAACACATCATTGCCAGCAGCGACCTGGGAGTCCAACATGCATCCAGACATCCTCCCCATGCTGTTCCAGAACCATTTCAGTGGTGTTTCCCACAATTTCTGACCTTTTCCTGTGAACCAGACTCCCTCCCCCCTTCAGAGCAGGGGGTGCCTGGTTTAATGATCTGGTTCTTTCATTGACTTCCATTGTGCTCTGGTGCTCTGTAGAGCACCCGAGTATCCCAAAGTATTCTAATAGAGCACCAGAGCACTTTGGTGCTTGATCAACACTACATATAACTGCACCGCTGTAAGAAACATATATTTTTCTTTTTCCACTTATACATGACAGAAAAAGGCTTTAGAACATATAACTGCACCGCTGAACGACAAATATAATTTTCTTTTGCCACTAATACATGCCACAAAAGGCTTTAGAACATATAACTGCACCACTCAACGGCGAATATATCTTTCTTGTGCAACTAATGCACGACAAAAGGGCTAAAATTTTCGCACTTTACCCCACAGTGGCTAATAAGCCCTTTTTTTCCACCAGTACAAACCAAAAATGCTTTAGAACATATAACTGCACCGCACAAGGGCAAATAAGACCTAGAATTATTCCCTTGTAGTAAACCCTATTAATGGCTGCATCAAACAGCACTTGCACCCCAATAACAAAAACGGTTTGCTGGAATTACAGAGCTGTTTAATGGCAATTTGAGTGCCCAGTCAGTGCAGCAAGGTGTAGTAGTATTTTTTTCTATTACCCAGGCTGTAACCTACCCTACTGAACCCTTTTTAACATAAATGCTGCGGAATGATTCCTCCCTATCCTTTCCCTACACCTTGAATAATGCTTCCCTGCACTTGTAAATCTTTTTTTAGCACAAGGAAGTTTTTGCTAGCACTGTCCATAGTGCCTGCTGACATCTCTCCCTGCACTAAGTACACTGGAAAATGGCAGAATCCAAGATGGCTGAGGGTTTTTATAGGGCTGTGACATCGCTGGGCCCGGCTGGCTGCTGATTGGCTGAATGCATGGTGATCCTGCCTTCCCAGAGTTCCTTGCTCCACGTCCTCACACAGGCAGCGCCATTTTAGGAAAAATGCGATTCGTTACCACAACGCATGAGGAAATTCGAATTTGGTGTGAATCGAATAATTCATGAAATTCGGATCGAATTCCACTTTGTCAGCTTCGATTCGCTCATCTCTAATAAGGAGAGTTAGCTAGCAGGGTAACCGTTAAAAACAGGGGTATTGGGAAGTAGGGCATGAAGGCTAGCCCTGATCTGACACACCCCAACATGTTTGCAAGGTTGACAGATGGGGGGATGTCAGTTCAGGGAGAGCACTGCTGCAGCAGGACACTTCCTCTGCCAGTCAGGGAAATGTCAGCTCCAGTAAGCAGGGGACTAGGAGAGCAGTGCATGCCAGACAGGTGCTGTTAGTTGGAGGCTCTGTCATTAGGGGTACGGATAGGGTGTTCTGTCACAAAGACCGGGATCGTCGAACAGTGTGTTGTCATCATGGTGCTTGAGTTCAACATGTCATCGTTCAGGTTCATAGATTATTGGGAGGGGCTGGTGAAGACCCAGGGATCATGGTGTACACAGAAACCAATGACAAAATTAGAGGTAGGTGGAGGGTCCTTAAAAATGGTTTAGGGATTTAGGTTGCACTCTCAGGGCAAGGACCTCAAAGGTAGTATTTTCTGAAATACTGCCTGTAACAGGAGCCACACCATAAGCACAGAAGGAGATTATGGATATTAACAAGTGGCTCAAGAACTGGTGTAGAAATGAGGGGTTTGGGTTCCTGGAGAACTGATCCGACTTCTCTGTCAACTACAGGCTCTATCGTAGGGATAGGCTGCACTCAATGTGGAAGGTTTAGCTGTTTTGGGGGAGAAGATGGCTAGAAGGTTAGAGGATTGTTCAAACTAGGGACTGGGGTGAGGGGGTAATTACATTATACAGTTGTGTTCAAAATTATTCAACCCCCACTGAAATTTAGTGTTTTGGCCAGTTTGACATTGATTTTGATCATTTCAGTCATCTTGTTTACAATTAAATCAAAGAGGCACTTGTAAGTCAGACAAATATAACATAACACTTATAATGAAATAACCACAAATGTCTTTTCTGTGCTCACATCATTATCAGTTTTATTCAACCCCCAAGTGACATTCAATCTTAGTACTTAGTACAACATCCTTTTCCAGTTATGACAGCTTTTAAATGTGAAGCATAGCTTGACACAAGTGTCTGGCAGCAATCTACGGGAATCTTCGCCCAGTCTTCATGGGCAAAAGCCTCCAGTTCAGTCACATTCTTAGGCTTGCGCACTGCAACTGCTTTCTTTAAGTCCCACCAGAGGTTCTCAATCGGATTTAAGTCTGGTGACTGCGATGGCAACTTCAAAATGTTCCAGCCTTTAATCTGCAACCATGCTCTAGTGGACTTGGAGGTATGCTTCGGATCATTGTCCTGTTGAAAGGTCCAACGTCTCCCAAGCCTCGGGTTTGTGACGTACTGCATTACATTTTCATCCAATATCTCCTGGTACTGAAGAGAATTCATGGTACCTTGCACACGCTGAAGCTTCCCTGTACCTGTAGAAGCAAAACAGCCCCAAAGCATGATTGACCCCCCGCCATGCTTCACAGTAGGCAAGGTGTTCTTTTCTTCATAGGCCTTGTTCTTCCTCCTCCAAACATAGCGTTGATCCATGGGCCCAAACAGTCCTAATTTTGTTTCATCAGTCCACAGAACACTATCCCAAAACTTTTGTGGTTTGTCCACATGACTTTTGGCATACTGCAGTCGACTCTTCTTATTCTTTGGAGACAGCAAGGGGTGCGCCTGGGAGTTCTGGCATGGAGGCCTTCATTACGCAGTGTGCGCCTTATTGTCTGAGCTGAAACTTCAGTACACGCATCTGACTAAATCTTTTTCAGTTCCTCAGCAGTCACACGAGGACTTTTCTCCACTTTGCGCTTCAGGTAGCACACAGCAGTCAAAGTCAGCATCTTCTTTCTGCCACGACCAGGTAGCGTTTCAACAGTGCCCTTTGCCTTGAATTTGCGAATGATGCTTCCTATGGTGTCTCTTGGTATGTTTAACATCTTTGCAATCTTCTTATAGCCATTGCCCTTCCTGTGAAGAGAAATCACCTCTTCTCTTGTCTTCCTGGACCATTCTCTTGACTTCACCATGTTTGTAAACACACCAGTAAATGTCTAGAAGGAGCTGAGTATCACAGTCATTTTAAATCTGCCTAATTGGTGCTTATTATGCTTGTTTGCTGCTCCTTGACATCTACAGGTGTTTTCAATATCTGATCGAAAACACTTGAATGAACCTCTGTTCTTAAGAGTGGTAGTCTTTAAGGGGTTGAATAATTGTGTCAATGAAGAAATCACAAAAAAAAACATTTAATACTGTATTACAAAAACAATTGATGTCATTTTAGTTGCATTTGGTTCTTTAAAAAGTAAGTAAGATTTCATTCTGAACACAATTACAAATGTACACTAAATTCCCTAAAACCCTTTACTGCATTGGGGGTTGAATAATTTTGAACACAACTGTAAGTGGGAAGGTAAGGCACAGGATCAAAAATATACAAAACCTCTTAATTGTATGTTTGCTAATGTTAGAAGCCTGACTAAAAAAAATGCAATTTGCGGATCCGCAACACACCACGGACATGTTAATGGAGCCTAAGGCAGAGTTTACATAACCATTATTTCCATTCTTCTGATCTGTCAGAAAAAAAAACATCCATTATTTTGAGCATCAGTTATGCTCAGTTAACATCAGTTTGCACCAAAAATAACTGATCTGTCTTTTGAGCATTAATTCTGATCAGTTTGCAATAGGGTACTTTCACACTAGCGTTAAAGTTTTCCGGTATTGAGTTCAATCACAGGGGCCGGAAAAAAATTCTTCAGTTTTGTCCTAATGCATTCTGAATGAAAAGCATTCCGTTCAATATGCACCAGGATGTCTTCAGTTCAGTCCCTTTTACGGCCGGAGAAGATACCGCAGCAATCTGAGGTATTTTCTCTGACGAAAATTCCCGAACACTTGCCGAAATGTATTAATGCCGGATCTGGTACCAAGTATTCCAGAAAAGCAGATCCGGTTTCCCGGTCTGCTCATGTGCAGATCTTTAAATCTGTGAAAAAAATAAATACTGGATACGGTTTTCCGGATTACACCGGAGAGAGGGATCCGTTATTGCAATGCATTTGTTAGACGGATCCTCATCCAGATCCAGAAACAAATGCTATCCATTTGCATATGGATTTACGGATCCGGCAGGCAGTTCAGACAACAGAATCATGCTTTTGTGTCACAGTTTTCTTAGAGTCACATTTTTGTGATCACTCATTTGATCGCTCAATGTTATGCTTTTTGTTAGGTGATGTGACAAAACAAATGGCTGTTCTGATATCGTTTTTATTTTTTTGTCTTGTTTTTATGCCGTTCATATGACAGGGTAGATCATGTGATATCTTTCTAGGACTGGTCATTATGGAGCACGATTTTGTAAAGCCTTAGGCTGCCATGCATCAAAGGGAGCCAATGGAGTGAAAGAGGGAGCTTCCTCCCTTGGTAAACTTCTTAGATGCGGTAGGCAGTATTGACTGCAACATCTAAGGGGTTAATCTGCTGGAACTGAAGTTTTCAGTTTACGAATACAGGGGCCTGGCTGTCAGCTTCTATGCCCATCCAATCTCCGCCCATACAGCTAATATCCAGAATAGGTTAAAGAGCTTAGCCAAATAAGGAAACAAAACGTCTCCATATGTTTGTAATAAGGAAACATAAACCTATCTGGGTCAGGCGATTTTCTTTGACCACCATCCCCAACTTGTTTGCAGTGACTAAAAACCTAAATAACACAAATACATTTAATCCATAGTGCACATGCAGGTGTGTCTACAAGGTGCTCCTTAAACAGACAATGAATTATCTCCTTTCCCCAGTCCTCTCCATCTTAAGCAGCAAGGTGCACACATACTGTACATGACATCACACACTCAATATGAAGTTGAGCAGAGGGGTTGGGCTTAGGAGTCCTTGCTCTGCTCTTTGGCTGACTCCATATATAATTATACCTTAGGAGTCCCTGCTCTGCTCCTGACTCCATATATGACTTCTGTGTACTTTCCGCATTCATAAGCCTGTTCCGCAAAAGATAGAAAATGTCCTATACCTCTGTGCATGAGACCTTACACTGCGCTGTGTGAAACATACAGACTGTGATGATCTCTACTATACTCTAAACCAGTGTTTCCCAACCAGTGTGCCTCAGCTGTTGCAAAACTACAACTCCCAGCATGCCCGCACAGCAAAGGCTGTCCGGGCATGCTGGGAGTTGTAGTTCTGCACAGCTGGAAGGCACACTGGTTGGGAAACACTGCTCTAAACTACAGTATATTACTCTGTACAGGGAGGTAAATCAGTTTCTATTAAACACTTTGTTACACTGAATTACAAGGTTGTTTGGTGCTGTGCTACAGATAATGTGCATCAACGGTCTCACTTATACATTTCACTAATGTGTACTGATTGTGTAGTACCCTAGACCTGGGGGTACTACAGTGTTGTATATACTGTAGTTATGTTCTTTTTAATATTGTGATTTTTTTGTACAGTATTTGGTAATGTATTATATAGCCGTTGGTACCGGTAGGGATTAGGGAATGGATGACATGGGTTAACAATGAACAGGGCTAACTACCTTGTTCCTCCCCACTTGGTAGGAGTGGGCTGGTCCTGCGTCCTGCCAGGAGAGGGAGTCCCTGTGTAGCTATAGAAGAGTGAGGAAGCACAAACTAGAGCTCTGGCTCCTGTTACAGATTCTTCAGAGTGATCACTTATTCTTCTGACTCAGCAAAGTGCACTGCTAACCAGCATTTTTTAGACACAGCTGTAAGGTGACGGACTAAAGTAAAGACACCCATTACCCAGAATGTACTAGATCAGTATGAACTAAGTGCTGAATTGTTTTCAACCTGCCTACATAATCATTACTGATGCCAGATAAATTTTGCGCTTGAAATCTACTGCTTTGAATGTACTTGAAGTTTATTTAGAAAAAAGACTTTGTTACGTTTAATTCTCCTTTTTCAATACTACATTTCCACTTCACTGTTCCCAAGGGAGCAACAGCCTGAGGGAGCACAGCATGAGAGAAAACTTCATCAGGGCCACTACCATACTCTGCACTGGTTCCTCTGTGGCTCACTGCAATTGTTTGGTGTGGTGACCAATCAGAGTACAAAAATGTGCTTACTGTATCTACACTTATGGAAATTTGGAATTTAGCAGTCTGAGGTAAGCTGCATAATAACCTCTGCAGAGGTGTAATGGAGATCATACTTGATAAATACATTCTATTCTATAAATATAATATCAAGACAACCATGTGTATATACAATGTGTGTAGTATGATCTCCAGCATACCTTCACATGCTACCCAGCTTTCTCAAAGTTGCTGAAAGACAAATCTTCACAATTATGCGGTTAAATAAGGAATCTTCATTGCATTACTGGACAGATAAAATATTTAGCTGTAGGCACTATGAATGGTACTATGTATATACTACAGCTGGTACTATTGGCGCTGATGGTGCTGTTACCAAGCCTAATTTGTACCATTGCTAACAAGGAGATTCCTTCTAACAAAATGGCCTTGCTCACTGTGTAGACAAAAATTATTCAAACTAAACCCAGCCATCTCCTCTTAAGCTTCAAGGCTCATATGCACTAGCATCAGACGGTAAGAGGGAGGGAGATAAGACATGGCTGCTGTCTGAGAGAACAATGCACTACTTTTCTATTTTACAGTATTTTCTATGTTCTGCAATTGATTGTAATATCTTACAAAACAAGAGCCAATAGCAAAGACATATAAGGAGATTGTGTTATGTTTTGGATTCTGTGTTTAGTGGTCTTTTAAAGTCTTTCAATAACAGTACAGGCAAAGAAAAAGCAGCAAGATAATAATTTAGTATGCAATTCTTTTTTTTTCTCAAGATGCAACGTAATAAGTAGGTTTCAATGAATCGAGCTTCAGATCATAGATCTAAAGTCGATTCGGCAAAAAAAACTTCTTTGTTAATGCTATTTCTTTACAGTATTAAAATATATGGGCTCTGCATAGCCAAACTTCATATCTGTTGAGATGGCTGGTGCCTCTGTACCAAAGCCCACTTTGGATTTTTATTTTAAAATGTTTTTGAATATGCAGATAGGAATACCGTAGTCATTCACTGAAGTTTTGCGCAACTTTGACAAAGTTTGGCTACATGGAGCCCATATATTTTAATGCTGTATGGAAAAAGCTTTTATAATGAAACGACTTTGTAGTCGTAGTCAAGCCTAGCAATGAGTACAAAGAGGAATTCTAATCATAAAAAAGTGAGCAATTTTGGATGAATCATATTGGAAAATTCCCAAGTAATCTTTAATGTCTTATGGGTTAGAATTACTCCTTGGTCTGGATAACTGCTTGATAACAATGTGTGGGCTTTATTGTCATATTTGTTTAGAATGGTGAGCTAACATTTCTTCACTAATTAAAGAGTCAATCACTTTACTCAGGAGGAATTTAGTAGCACTCTGTGACAACACTGATGCCAGTTTTCATAGATCCCTCTCATACATATGTAATAAGCTTGGCTCTAGAGTCCCAATTTAACCTAAAACCTGTCAATATACAATTGTCTGTAACAACTGACTTTTGGGCCTTCCAAAGGACTAAAAGAGGGTAGACTGAGAGTTAATAATCAGGGAAGTAATCAACCAGCATGAGACAGAGACCTGTGTGGGAGAATTTGTTAAAAAATACTTATTGAGGTGCCAATGTTTGGGGCGAGTAGAAAAGGATGATAAGTATGATCCAACGATAGGGGAAAGGACTTATAGTTGCTTATTCTAAAGACCAGATGATGGGGGGAGAGTAAAGTGAGTAATTACTTGAAGTAGGGTTATCTGTGGTTAATTTACGAAATCCATTCAGGATCTGAAAGACGTTTTAATAGACTGAAGAAAAGCTGATTACTTTTGAAAGTTTCTAGGGCTCCAGTAAAAATTTACACGCATTGAATCCTCCTTTGGAGTAAAATGTAAACAATTGGTTAAGGAAATATTATAAATCTCATATCACTTTACTAATAAATTAACAGGTTAATACTAACACATTATTAGTACATTTATGATGATAATGATTCAATATATACATCATTTAAGACTGCATTTTTGGTGAATTTTAGATTTGGCCATCTATTACAATATTTTTGCCTTTGAAATGACTCAGTTCTTCAAATAAACCCTTTGTGAGCAAGATGAAATAGCCATTTGCCTCATCACATTTCATATTACTTATTCAATGTATTCCCAATTTTAGATGTAAATTGTACAGCATTTATCTCTAATGAAATACCCTAGTGAAGGAAATTGTTGAGACTTTCTGGTACGCTAAGAGGTTATATCACTTTCCTGTGCTTTACTGATCCACTCTATCAGATCTTTCCTAATCCAGGAAGACAAAAGGCATTTAGAGAATATTAAACTCAACGCTTTATCTGCCTAAAATGTGTTTTAAGCATTGGCAATTTAAAAACCTGTCACTGTTAAAATGTATAAAAATAGTTACAGAAAATTATGTTGAAATTATTGTAATACTAAGCTTATTGACCTTTCTGCTGAAATGTTGCTCCATTGAACAAATTAATAATTATTCTTTGCATTAACTAATGTTTTGCATAATATGTTTTTTTCAAATGAAATTAAGCGTCACTTAATTTGAAAGGTTTAACCCCTTAAGGACGTGACTTAAGGACCAGCGCCGTACATGTATGGTGCTGATCAGGCGGGTGCAGGAGCTGCGCCCGCCCGATCAGCGGCCAGGGGTCCGGCAGTCACTGAAGCCGGACCCCTGCTGTATGCGCTGGCATCGGTGAAAACACTGATGTTGGCGTATTAACCCTTACACTGCCGAGGTCAGCGCTGACCGTGGCATGTGCGGGATCATGTCGGGTGCGGGGTTGGCAATCGGGTCCCTGCACTTCTGTGACGGGAACCCGATGGCAGGGAAGGCAGCCCGTTAGGCATTGTGGTTGAAGTCCCAGAGTGGGACATAGATAAAGTTTAAAAAAAAAAAAAATTAAAAGGAAAAAAAAAAAGCGTCCTTTTCCCATAATAAAGTAAAAAAATTGTAAAAAATAGGGAAAAAGAAAAGTAGACATATTAGGTATCACCTCAGATGAACACCATCAAAAAAATAAAATAAAAACTGTGCTTTTGTCACCTTACATCACTAAAAGTGCAGCACTATGGAGATGCTAATAAAGCATTTTTTTTCAAAAATGCTTTATTATGTAAAACTGAAACAAATATTTGGTATTGTCGTGTCCATAACAACCTGCTCTATAAAAATACCACATGATCTAACCTGTCAGATGAACACTGTAAATAACAAAGATTTAAAACCGTGCCAAAACAGCTATTTTTGGTTACCTTGCCTCACAAAAAGTGTAATATAGAGCAACCAAAAATCATATGTACCCTAAAATAGTACTAACAAAACTGCCAACCTTTCCAATGCGGAGTCTTTTTTTTGAGTTTCTACACAAGAGAGTCTTCAAATGTGGCAGGGCAACTTAAAATTATCCCAGTGAAATCTGCCTTCCAGAAACCATATGGTGTTCCTTTCCTTCTGCGCCCTGTCGTGTGACGGTACAGTAGTTTACGACCATATATGGGGTGTTTTGTTTAGCTGTTAACCCTTGCTTTATTACTGGAAAAAATTGATTAAAATGGAAAATCTGCCAAAAGTGAAAATCTGAAATGTCAACTACATTTTCCTTTTATTCTTGTGGAACACCTAAAGGGTAACCAAAGTTTGTAAAATCAGTTTTGAATACCTTGAGGGGTGTATTTTCCAAAATGGGGTAACTTTTTGGAGTTTCTACTCTAGGGCTGCATCAGGGGGTCTTCAAATGTGACATGGCAACTTAAAATTATTCCAGTGAAATCTGCCTTCCAAAAACCATATGGCGTTCTTTTCCTTTGGTTTCCTCCCATACAGCAGTTTACGACCACATATGGGGTGTTTCTGTAAACTACAGAATGAGTTAACTACATTTTTTAAATCAGTTTTGAATACCTTGAGGGGTGTAGTTTCTAAAATCGGGTAATTTATAGGTGGTTTATATTATGTAAGCCTCACAAAGTGACTTCAGATCTGGAAATTTTCAGAAAAATTTCAAGATTTGCTTCTAAATTTCTAAGCCTTCTAACATCCCCAAAAAAGAAAATGTCATTTACAAAATGATCCAAACATGAAGTAGACATATGGGAAATATAAAGTAATAACTATTTTAGGAGGTATTACTATCTGTTTTAAAAGCAGAGAAATTGAAAATTTGAAAATTTGGAATTTTTCAAAATTTTTGGTAAATTTGGTATTTTTTTTATAAAAATAAAATATTCTGACTCAAATTTACCACTGTCATGAAGTACAATATGTGACGAGAAAAAAATCTCAGAATAGCTTGGATAAGTAAAAGTGTTTTAAAGTTATCACCACATAAAGTGACACATCAGATTTACAGGGTCCTGCAGGGTCCTGCAGGAGTTAATAATGCATTGTGTGTCACTATTTTCTGTATTCAACACTTTCAAACGAAAACCAAGAAATTCAGATTTATTATTTCAATAATTAGTTTTCTGCCCATCTCTTCAACAAGGATGCCTTGATAATAAATATTGATGTTTTGTAATACAATATTTCCCAGTCACATTTTTGGACCCTAGTGTTCTTTGAACGTGGTCAAACCCCCTTGAAGACCCTTGACCAGGGCTGGCTTAAAGGGGTTATCTATTTGTAACTTGTCATCAGCATCTGATAGGTGGGGGGCCGACACCCAGGACCCTCTCTTTTCAGCTGTTTGAGAAGGCCTTGCACAACAGTGTGAGTCTTCTCAAATAGCTGATTGTTGGGAGTCCCCATTGTTGGACCCCCACCAATCAGATGTTAATGACCTATCTAATGGATAGGTTATCAGTTACAAATAGTCATATAACCCTTTTAAAGTTGTTAAGAATGCTTATCATACCTCTAGGACCTGGATCCTCTGTGCTCTGCTATGAGAGCGATATACAGAACAGGTGCTATTATGCATTGACCTCCTTAGACTTCAAATGAATAAACTGTACTTATAGATGGCCTCTCCTCCTCTTCAGTTATGTTTATCTCATGAATATAACAGAATGTAATGCTCTGTTCACATCTGCGATGTGAACTTTGGGTAGGGTGTTACAATGGGATCTGGCTGGGATCCGTCTACTTTCTGGCATAAATGCCAGCTTTTGGCCAGACAAAACGTCCTGCACGCATTACTTTTTGTCCAGCTGAAAGCTAAACAAATGTACTAACCCCTGAGGGGGATAGAGGGGGAATGATAAAACTAAAACATAACTTTTAATGCTCAAGTATAAAATATGCGCCTGGTAGTAATACTACACAAAAAAGGTGAAGACACAGCTATAGGGCCCTTGGCCAATCACCAGGCTCGAAGAGCTCAAATAGCCAGCAAAACAACGAGACATATGCGTGACAAATAAACGTAACCACTGTGATGTGACCAAGTCAAAAACATGGAACATGCTCACCAGATCCTCGATGTGGTCAATCGGAGAGGAGGAGGTGGATTGATGAGATGGCCACCGTGAGTGGATGGAGTCAAAGTCTCGGTTGGTTGCTGTCAATTCTGTACATAAGAAAAGGGGACTCTGCATAGGAGGAAGTAGAAGGGAGCTGTCACAAAACCCTATGGATACCCTGTGAAGGGAAAGGGAACTAACAGACGCCCTACCTACCTATACAGAGCTACCCGCCCCAAAAGGGGCGACCCCGTCCGGTTGCCTGTCCCTAACACGGCCGGAGTCCCTAGTAAAGCCCCAGAAAGAGAAAGAGCTCCCATACACAAGAAAAAATTCTCCCGACGTGCCACGTTTCAATCGTGCCTCAGAAATCATCAGGGGAGTAATAGACAAAAATATGGCTATAGTAATTTGTTCCTGGGCTGGTGGGAGGAGACCCTGGTGTTTACGGAGGAAAGGTCTACCCTGATGGACCGGGTAGGACTGTGGGCGCGGTATATTGATGACATTTTCATTACCTGGAATGGCGATCTGGTGGGTTTTAAACGTTTGTTGGAGGGTCTTAATGAGAACTCCATAGGGATGCGATTCACCTCCGAGATTGATGCCCGGTGCTTGCCATTCTTGGATGTTCTCATTTCTAAATCAGCTAACGGTGAACTTGAAACGTCTGTATATAGGAAGCCCACCTCGACAAACACTCTACTGAGGTGGGAGAGCAGCCATCCCCTACCACTCAAGCGTGGTATTCCCAAGGGACAATACCTCCGCTTGAGGAGGAATTGCTCCAATAAGGGGGAATTTATCAGGCAAGCACGGGACATGCGGATTTGTTTTCTAAAACGGGGGTACCCTGATAAAGTTCTTAGAGAAGCGTATAGGCATGCACTCCAAGAGGATAGGACCCACCTGTTCACCCCCAAATCCAAACCCATCCAGACTCCAAAACTGATCCGTCTTATTTCCACCTTTGACAGAGCAGCCCCGGAAATACGGAGGGTGATCCAGGACAACTGGGCCATTCTACAACTAGACCCAGATCTACGCGAAGTAATAGGTGATTATCCACATATCACCTACCGCCGCGGCCGTAGTCTACGGGATAGACTAGTGTCCAGTGAATACATCCCTCCTGTCCCCTCTGGCTGCGATTGGTTACGATCCAACATCAAGGGCTGCTACCGTTGTAGTGGCTGCATTGCTTGCAAGCACTTGCAAACTGGCAAATCATTTCGCAGTCATGTGACAGGGAGGGAATACAATATTCGCCATTTCATTAACTGCCGAACTCGCGGAGTGGTATACCTACTGGCTTGTGAATGTGGGAAGGAATATGTCGGTAAAACCATCCGCGAGTTCCGTAGAAGAGTTGGCGAACACTTAAACGACATTGAGAAACTGAGGGACACACCAGTAGCAAATCATATACGATGTCATCACAACGGCCGTGCTAAAATTACCTTTACGGGCATCGACAAGGTTTCTCCGCCACGACGTGGTGGGAATTGGGACCGTTTCCTGCTACAATGTGAAACACGATGGATTTTCTACCTGAAAACCATTGCCCCCCTAGGTCTGAATGAACAGTTACATTTTGGCTGTTTTATTTGACTTACATCACTCTCATCATGGAGATTCACTATTATGGATTGTAAATCCTGTTGCGGACGTGTGGTCTCGTGCATTTTTCTTTCTTTTTTATTTTTATGATTTCCTACATTTGCGTGTACTTTAATTTGTGGCATAATCTGATTTGATTATTCATGGTTTTCCTATGCTGGTCTCCCCCTCCCTGGACCCCCTTAGCAGGTTTGAACCTGTAAGGAAGCTCTGTTTATTTACCCATTTTTGTACACTCGTGATATTACATTTTACCATTATGGAATGGAACTCTCCTTCCCTTCCTCTGGCATGGTTTGCGCCCGGCGGTCCTATTCAGTATGCCTCCCCTGGGTTGCCGCGAGGTGTGGGGCGTGGTTTACTCCTGCGTTCCACGGCTCACCGTCGCGCTCGTCATGTGACCGGAAGTGTCAGTGGCGTCACTAGCGGAGGCGCGGCCGCTTACTGCAGGCGCGAATTCCTTGCCCATTTAAAGTCGCCACGCAGGTGAGATCGGCTGCCTGTGTACATAGGGGGGCACTCACCATTGGAGGCCTTCCCCTTTTTGTCTTGTCCCCTTTCCCACTGGACTAGGGTATGTAGCGATTATATTTTGTTGCCCACTGGCATCCCTATAATCCAACCTTTTTTCTGAGCCTTATACTGTTATATACTGGTCCATGGCATCTTGAATATCGATCCCAGTATATTTATATAGGCCTATATTACTATCGCCGCATTTTTGTCTATTACTCCCCTGATGATTTCTGAGGCACGATTGAAACGTGGCACGTCGGGAGAATTTTTTCTCGTGTATGGGAGCTGTTTCTCTTTCTAGGGCTTTACTAGGGACTCCGGCCGTGTTAGGGACAGGCAATCGGACGGGGTCGCCCCTTTCGGGGCGGGTAGCTCTGTATAGGTAGGTAGGGCTTCTGTTAGTTCCCTTTCCCTTCACAGGGTATCCATAGGGTTTTGTGACAGCTCCCCGCTACTTCCTCCTATGCAGAGTCCCCTTTTCTTATGTACAGAATTGACAGCAACCAACCGAGACTTTGACTCCATCCACTCACGGTGGCCATCTCATCAATCCACCTCCTCCTCTCCGATTGACCACATCGAGGATCTGGTGAGCATGTTCCATGTTTTTGACTTGGTCACATCACAGTGGTTACGTTTATTTGTCACGCATATGTCTCGTTGTTTTGTTGGCTATTTGAGCTCTTCAAGCCTGGTGATTGGCCAAGGGCCCTATAGCTGTGTCTTCACCTTTTTGTGTAGTATTACTACCAGGCGCATATTTTATACTTGAGCATTAAAAGTTATGTTTTAGTTTTATCATTCCCCTCTATCCCCCTCAGGGGTTAGTACATTTGTTTAGATTTCTGGGTGGAAACAGGCTGGGGACAGCACGTTAACCCCGCCATCTGTGTATTATGCAGCTGAAAGCTAACATTTATGCTGGAAAGTGGCCTGATATGGTGATCTCCAGCATTCTGTTTCTCTGCCAGATGAGGCTGCCATCTCGTATGAGAATGTAGCATAAGGCCGTAATTATCTATAGCTTTTGGTCTTTTTTGAGAAAAAGGATAATGGCTATATTAGTCACTTAACCTATCGCTCCTTCTTATTGGATAGTGTCAAATTTGTAAATATCAACCTCATGTACATAGATGTATATTGATCTATAGTTGATGAATCTGTAATATGGTCTTTAACTTTATCTTTAAACACCAAAAACTAATTTCCCCAATAGAATATTTATGACTCATACACTAAATAGCAACAAAAACCAATAAAGTATATAGAACTGGATTGTATAATTTGATCAATCTACCACACGATAGTACACATGGTACAATAATAATTTTATTAATATTAAAGGTAACTAACAAGATTGCCATGACACAGAAATTTTAAAAGTATTTATGAAAACATCACTAAGGTGGTGATGGGATTAAATATAAAAAGTGCTACTGCAGTAATAGATAAAGTTTAGGTTGAAAGTATAATGACTTGATTGTAAATTATAAAGCCCAAGTGGGATATGGGTATGAGTTTAAAACAGTAACATTATTATAGAATAAATGGATCTATGACTTCATACAAAAGGTAACAGGGTTATTAGTATGCAACCTGATTATGGGAGAATATATAGCTGATAGAATAAAAAATAACAATCGTAAACAATCAAGTAAAAGGATACCAACAATACCAACCAAAAATGGACAAACTGCACTAGGCCAGGCCACCACCGTGCTCCGTTGCGCATTTCATGGTCAGCTTCCTCAGGTGGTAGTCAGACAGCCTCACTGAACTTTATTAAAAACAGGAGGGATCTGCGTTGCTCAGTATGGTCAGAAGTAATGCTAGTGTTCATTCATATATGCCACAGATAATACCTAGTATCCACTGATATCCATTGTTGCCTCTTGGTAATCTTCAAACGTCCTTCCAACCCCTTCTAAGAACATAGAATGCGGGGCAGAATAGTGAAGTACAGCGAGACACCAAATATCTGAATATGTTTAAAATTTTCTGGATAAAAAGCATAAAATAAACTGTATAAAGCCACACACTGCCCGATCCAGGTTTTGCGTTAAGCTTTCTCAAGCCCTTGAACATTACACATTACTTTAATCAATGTAATGTTCTTCTGTGGACATCTTTTTCTAGGACTATGAAGAGAGCAATAGAGATGTCATAATGTCATCCTAATTTTACACCTACAATTACAATTCAGGAGATGTATCCTTTCTGTTGCAGCTAACTGAGCATGTGCATCCACCTCAGAAAGGTTACTGAGGTGGACAGATAAATAATGTAAATAACTACCCGCATGTGCCCCTATATATATGCAATTAGGTGCTGATTTGAGAAAGAATATTTTCGGTGTGTGACAACCCCTTTAACCACCTCAGGACCGCCTAACGCACGGATGCGTCCGGCTGGCGGTCCTGTTGCTCTGGCTGGACGCATCCGTGAGTCATCTTGCGAGACTGGAGACTTGCTGTGAACGCTGCAGCGCGCAGCGCGTCCACAGTGGCGCGTCTCGGCAGTTATACTAGCAGCCTGCCAGCGATGATCAATCGCTGGCAGGCTGTAGAAGTAAAATAAAAGCATCAAACAGGTATATCAGATGCTGTTTGTAACAGCGTCTGATATACCTGCTACCTGGTCCTCTGGTGATCCCATTTGCTGGGATCAACCACCAGAGGACCAGGTAGCTATGTAAAGTCGCCAATGTGCTTTAATCATTTTGCAGATCCACACATTGCCAGAACTATATAGAAAATGCCTTTTCTTGTCCGCAATTGCGAACAAGAATTGGACATGTTCTATATTTTTGCGAACGGAAGTGCAGACCCGTAAGTGCGGATCTGCAATTCCGGATCCGAGCGGGACAAATTTCCTATAGAAATGAATGGGTCCACAATTCCGCTCCGTAAACAGAATTGCGGATGTGTGAATGGGGCATAAGGGTCCCTTATCACTGCCAGTTAGTTAGCTACTTGTTAGGTAGTTAGCGCCCAGCCCAACGCACCGCAGTCACTGATTTTGGCATAGATTTTTTCATCCACATTGATCGATTTGAATGAAAAAATCTGTGCCGTTAATTTTTTCAGCCCAGAGGCTGAACGGAAAAAATCTCATTACCCGTATGCTCAATATAAGGAAATAGCAGAAACTCCTAATGCTGGCCATACGTGTAATGATTACGGAGACCTCAAATGCCAGGGCAGTACAAACACCTCACATGTGACCCCATTTTAAAGAAGACACCCCAAGGTATTCCGTGAGGGGTATGGTGAGTTCATATAAAGTTTTATTTTTGTTACAAGTTAGTGGAATATGAGACTTTGTAAAAAAAATATATATACATATCAATTTCCGCTAACTTGTGCCAAAAATGTTTTTCTGTGAACTCGCCATGCCCCTCACGGAATACCTTGGGGTGTCTTCTTTCCAAAATAGGGTCACATGTGGGGTATTTATATTGCCCTGGCATTTTAGGGGTCCTAAAGCGTAAGAATCCAAATGCGTAAAATGCCATGTAAAATCCTAAAGGTACTCATGGGAATTTGGGCCCTTTGTGCATCTTGGCTGCAAAAGTGGCACACATGTGGTATCGCCGTACTCAGGAGAAGTAGGGCAATGAGTTTTGGGGTGTATTTTTATATATACCCATTACTTTGTGTGAGAAATATCGCTGTAAACGACAACTTTTAAAAATTTTTTATACAAAGTTGTCAATTTACAGAGATATTTCTCTCACCCAACATGGGTATATGTAAAAATCCCCCAAAACACATTGCCCTACTTCTCCTGAGTACGGCGATACCACATGAGTGACACTTTTTGCAGCCTGGGTGCGCAAAGGGGCCCAAATTCCAACGAGTACCTTTGGGTTTTACATGGCTGCTCACAATTTAGCCCCACCCAAAATGCCAGAACAGTACAAACACCCCACAAATCACCCCATTTTGGAAAGAAGACACCCCAAGGTATTTGCTGAGGGGCATAGTGAGTCCATAAAAATTTAACTTTTGTCAAAAGTTAGCGGAAAGGGAGACTTTGTGAGAAAAAACTATAAAAATCAATTTCCGCTAACTTGTGCCAAAAAAAAAAATATCGTCTATGAACTCGCCATGCCCCTCACGGAATACCTTGGGGTGTCTTCATTCCAAAATGGGGTCACATGTGGGGTATTTATACTGCCCTGGCATTTTAGGGGCCCTAAAGCGTGAGAAGAAAATGTGTAAAAATGCCCTCCTAAAAGGTACTCATTGGAATTTGGGCCCTTTGCGCATCTTGGCTGCAAAAATTGTCACACATGTGGTATCGCCAGTACTCAGGAGAAGTAGGGCAATGTGTTAGGGTGTATTTTACATATACCCATGCTGGGTGAGAGAAATATCTCTGTAAATTGACCACTTTGTCTAAAAAAATTCAAAAGTTGTCATTTACAGAGATATTTCTTACACACAGTATGGGTATATGTAAAAATACACCCCAAAACACATTGCCCTACTTCTCCTGAGTACAGCGATACCACATGTGTGACACTTTTTTCAGCCAAGATGCGCAAAGGGGAGTACCTTTAGGACATTTTTACGCATTTGGATTCTCACGCTTTAGGGCCCCTAAAATGCCAGGGCAGTATAAATACCCCACATGTGACCCCATTTTGGAAAGAAGCACCCCAAGGTATTCCGTGAGGGGCATGTCGAGTTCACAGAAAAAATATTTTTGGCACAAGTTAGCGGAAATTGATATTTTTTTTTTTATTTTTGTTTTTACAAAGTCTCATATTCCACTAACTTGTGACAAAAAACAAAATTTTACATGAACTCACCATACCCCTCACGGAATACCTTGGGGTGTCTTCTTTCTAAAATGGGGTCACTTGTGGGGTATTTATACTGCCCTGGCATTTTAGGGGTCTCTAAAGCGTGAGAAGAAGTCTGGAATCTAAATGCGTAAAAATGCCCTGTGAAATCTAAAGGTACTCATTGAATTTGGGCCTTTGTACTCAGGCTGCAAAAAAGTGTCACACATGTGCTGTACTCAGGAGAAGTAGGGAAATGTGTTTTGGGGTGTATTTTTACATATACCCCTGCTGGGTGTGAGAAATATCTCTGTAAATGACAACTTTTTAAATTTTTTTATACAAAGTTGTCAGTTTACAGAGATATTTCTCTCACCCAACATGGGTATATGTAAAAAAGCACCCCAAAACACATTGCCCTACTTCTCCTGAGTACGGAGATACCACATGAGTGACACTTTTTTGCAGCCTGGGTGCGCAAAGGGGCTTAAATTCCAACGAGTACCTTTAGGTTTTACAGGGATGCTCACAATTTAGCCCCGCCCAAAACACACCCCACAAATGACCTCATTTCGGAAAGTAGACACCCCAAGGTATTCACTGAGGGGCATAGTGAGTCCGTGGGAGATTTTTAATTTTTTTTGCCAGAAGTTAGCAGAAATGGAAACTTTATTATTTTTTTTTTCCTCAGAAAGTGTCATTTCCCGCTAACTTGTGAAAAAAAATGAAATGATACATGAACTCACCATGCCCATCCGTGAATACTTTGGGGTGTCTTCTTTCTAAAATTGTGTCATTTGGGGGGTATTTATACTATCCTGGCATTCTAGCACCTGAAGAAACATGACAGGTGCTCAGAAAGTCAGAGCTGCTTCAAAATGCGGAAATTCACTTGTTTGCACCATAGTTTGTAAACGCTATAACTTTTACCCGTACCAATAAATATACACTTATTGGATTTTTTTTTATCAAAGACATGTAGAAAAATACATTTTGCGAAAAATTTATATAGAAATGTCGTTTTTTTAAAAAAAATTTACAACAGAAAGTGAAAAATGTCATTTTTTTGCAAAAATTTCGGTCATTTTTGATTAATGGCAAAAAAAGTAAAAAAAGGCAGCAGCAATGAAATACCACCAAATGAAAGCTCTATTAGTGAGAAGAAAAGGAGGTAAAATTCATTTGGATGGTAAGTTGCATGACGGAGCAATAAACGGTGAAAGTAGTGTAGGGCAGAATTGTAAAAAGTAGCCGGTCATTAAGGGTAAGCTAGGGGGGCTGAGGTGGTTAATATCATCATATATACACATTATGTAAAGTTTGATGTCGAATTGGATAAATTCGATCTGCTTTTGGCTACCAAATCATAAGTCATTTCTGATAGCACCATACAGGCCTTAAAGCTTCTACACAGACAGGTTCTGTTAGCGTCTTGTTTTTCCTACCTTCTGACAGATCAGAAGAAGTGTTGAATACATGAGGATGTCAGCCAGGCCAAAAGCCACAATAGTGGACCGGTCATGAAGTAGGGAGGGTGGGAACAGCATGAGAAGATCACAGAGTGGCCCAATGACAGGGTCTGGTGTTGGAAGCAGTATGAGGAGGCCACCGAGTGGAACAATAACCGAGTCTGGAGGTGGCGGCAGCAGCATTAGGAGAAGGCCACCAAGTGGCACAATGACAGAGTCTTTAGGTGGCGGCAGTATGAGGAGGCCACCGAGTGGCACAATTACAGAGTCTGGAGGTGTCGGCAGCAGCAGCATCTGGAGGAGGCCACGTAATGGCACAATGACAGAGTCTGGAGGTGGCAGCAGCATGAGTAGGCCACAGAGTGGCACAATGACAGAGTGTGTAGGTGGCAGCAGCATGAGTAGGCCAGAGAGTTGCACAATGACAGAGTCTGGATGTCAAAGTATTGTTGTGGCACCATGGATGATCTAGTCTGACGCATCAGGAATTGGTGTTTGGAAATCCTGGCTGTTCCACGCCTGATTCATCTTGACAAAGGTTAGTCTCTCCACATTTTGGGTGGACAGGTGAGTTCTTCTTGGGGTAACTATAGCCCCCGCCGTACTAAACACCAGCTCTGATGCCACACTATTGGCCGGGCACAATATACACCAGTACAGAGTGGCACAATGACAGAGTCTGGAGGTGGCAGCAGCATAAGTAGGCCAAAGAGCGGCACAATGACATAGTCTGGAGATGGCAGCAGCAAGAGTAGGCAAAAAAGCGGCACAATGACAGAGTCTGGAGGTCAAAGTGTTGTTGTGGCACCATGAATGATCGGAATTTGTGGTTGGAAATCCTGGCTGATCCACGTCTGATTCATCTTGACAAAGGTCAGTCTCTTCACATTTTGGGTGGACAGGCGAGTTCTTCTTGGGGTAACTATGGCCCCCGCCGCACTAAACACCCACTCTCATGCCACACTACTGGCCGGGAAAGACAGCTTTTCAAGGGCAAACACTGCTACTTGCGGCCACAAATCAAGTTTGACTATCCAGTAGTCCAGCGGATCTCCAATGTGAGGTGGCAGGGTGCAGTCCAAGTATGCCACCACCTGCTGATTCAGGTCCTGCTCCAGGTCTACTTGCTGCTGCTTCTGGTGAGTAGTTTCTTCACTAGGCGGGTGAAGAAAGTTACTCATCAGCGACTGTAAACTGAGGCTGCTGCTGATGGAGCTGGTACTGCTCCTGCCACCCCATCCCTCCCCAGCAGACATGGCAGTGGAACATGAGCGCAGATGGCCTCCCCGGTCATACATGCGAGAGGATGGACGATGGCGCAGATAGGAGATGTCCTACCTCTCGTGTGTAAAAAAGGCCCCCATTCTGGACTGGTAGCGAGGGTCCAACAAGGTGGAGAGCCAAAGTCATCCCTCTGCCGAATGGTGACAATTCAGCTGTCACTACGCAATGGAGTGAGCATGCATCGTGCCATTTGTGAAAATGACTCAAAGGGACTCCCTGCTTTCATCTCCACTGCATACTGCCACGGTGTGTCGGTGATGCTCTGTCTTGTCTTCCTCATCGCCCTGTAGCTGCTCTGGCTGCTCCTGCTCCTCTTGTCCTGTCAGCTGCGTAGAAAAACCACCCATTTGGCTACACATTGCCTTTGCTCCAATGTCCACCTCCCCCTCCTCCTCCTCCTCTTCGAGTTCAGCCCCCACAGGGCTTATGTGACCGTGAGATCGAGGTGCCACATCTATTGTCCCCTTACCAGCCATTGTTACCACCATCTGTTCCAGTACATGAAGCAGTGGAATGACGTCGTTTATACCGTAGTTCTGGCGACTGACAAATAACTTGGCATCCTCAAGGGGCCTGTGCAAATGGCAGGTGTCACGCATGAGCTGCCACTGGCTGACATCGAAGTTACATAGGGGAGTACTCCTATCCGCTTGCATCATCAAGAAATCATAAATGGACTTTCTCCATGGACCAAATAGTCGGTCCAACATATGGAGCGTGGAATTCGAACGGGTGAAAGCGTCACATATCATCCCATGTTGGGGGATGCCGTTCTGCCGCTGAAGACTTCAGGAACCACTTGACAACCAGATTGAACACGTGTGCCATGCAGAGCGCATGGATCAGCCTTCCTTGCCGCAGTGCCGACACCATGTTCTTCCCGTTGTCGGTAAGCATGGTTCCGATTTTCAGTTGTCGCAGAGAAACCAAGATTCGATTTCTTGATGCATCACACGGAGCAGTTCCTCCTCTGTGTGACTCAGTTCGCCAAGCCAAACCAGGTGCAGAACAGAATGACACCGCCATCCCCTGCACATGTGGTATGCTGGAGGGGCACTGTCACTTGTCCCTGCAGTGGAGGCTGAGGACATGGTGGAGGATAAGGAGGCAGAGGCGGACATTGTCGCAGGACCAACGGCGTGACAACGTGGAGGCGGAAGCGGTGTGACCTGTCCATTTTGCTGGAGTGGCTGTGCAGGGTCTACATTCACCCAGTGGGCAATAAAGGACATGTATTGTCCCTTACCCTAGTTACAGCTCCACACGTCGGCGCTGCCGTGCACTTTGGCAGACACTGACAGGTTCAAGGACTGGCCCACCTTCTTTCTATATGTGTGTGCAGGGCTGGTACTGCCTTTTTCACAAAGAAATGACGGCTTGGGACTCTCCACCTCGTCTTGGCACAAGCCATCAGTTCTCTGAAAGGTACAGAGCCCTCCACTTGGAAAGGGAGGGACTGTAGCACCAGAAACTTTGACAGGAACACATTCAGCTTCTGCGCCGTTAGATGCGTGCATGCATACTGCTGTCTCTTGGCAATCGCTTCTGTAATCGATTGCTGACAGAATGACCGACGATGAGAAGGAGCAGGAGCAGAAGCATCTGGACCAGCAGAAGATGGGATTGACAGACAGCTCACTTCGGATGAGGTGGTGGAGCCTTGACTGCCTGAAACTGGGTGCGTGCCACTGAGTGATGTAGCTGTAGCGACGGCAGGCTGGACCACCACATCAGAGCCATGGTTCTCCCAGGCCACTTGATGGTGACTCTGCATATGTTGATGCAGGGCCATGTTGCCAACACTGGCACCCTGGTCACGTTTCACCTTCTGCCCACATATTCTACATATGGCCATGTTGACCTCCTCCGGCAGCTTCTCAAAAAACTGCCACACCGCCAAGTACCTTATTTTCCCCCCAACACTACTCACTGGCTGACTACTAACGGCGCTGCTTACATGAACCTGTGCACCACTTTGGGCAGGTAGGCTGCTGCAAAGCGGGTGGTCTACCCCGTGCCTGTTTGGCTCCCGACCTCCCACTGCTGTCACACTGCTGACTCCCGGCCACGCTACCGACTTGCTTGCTCTGCCGCTGCCTGACGGGCAAGCTGCCACCCTCGTCTCCTGATGATGATGAAGCCTCTTCTCACCCGGCTCCCAAGTGTGATTCATTACAGCTTCATCATCATCGAGTAGTGTCTGCACATCACTGATGTCCTACTCAACGGCCTCTGGGTCAGGAGCCTGGCCACTCATAACAAACGCTCCCATACCACTCTCCTCATCACTACTTGCCCGCCTAGCGGAGGAAGCAGATGTCTCCTCCTCATCTTGGCTTGGCAGTAGCTGCTACTGTCCTCTAGTAGCTCTTCCTCGCTGAAAAGTGAAACTGCGCCCACTACATGTAGTACTTCTTGCAGAGAGGGAACAAAAAAGGCCAGAGGCAAGTTGAGGACAGGTGAGGGCACAGGGCTGTTCCCGGGCCATGCCAACTAAGGGTTGTTTCTGAACAACTAACTGACTGTTGGAGTGGTGTGTCTGATGTCACTTGGGACGACGTGGATGACCGAGTTAACAATCAAGAACCGCTGGGTTCCTGGTCAAGACACGACCGGTAGATGACCCTGGAAGCTCAGGCCTCTCGCTCGACTAGTGCTGCCACGACCCTTACTCTGCTGCAACCCTCTGTGCAGAAACATTCAGGCCTCTGCCACTCCTCTGTGTGGCACTTCTCTGCCTGACATACTTGTAGCTGAACTAAACAAATTAAACAGAAATGAAAACACCCCTAAAAGAGAAGAATATCTTTTTCTTTTTGTACTGAAATTGGCTACTAAATGCTTTCACCACAATTAACTGCGGAAATGCACAAATAATATAGTATTCTTGTTGTTCTAAAATATGAGCCTATACGTTTTCACCAGAAATAACCAGCATTGCAGTGCGTATATATTTTTCTTTTTTGACTGAAATACGCCCCGATAAGCTTTCAACAGAAATCACAACAACAGTGCAGTGCGTATATATTTCTTTTTTTACTGTAATATGGCCCTATACCCTTAAACCAGAAATAACTGCAAAACTGACCGGAGAATATATATTTCTTGTTGGACGGAAAAAAACACTATATGCTTTAACCAGAAAACAATTAAAGAGTGAATTGCGTATATATTTTTCTTGTAGTACTGAAATACGACCCTATACGCTTCCACCAGAAATAACTGAAACAGTGCAGTGCATATATATTTTCCTTTTTTGTATGAAGTATGCCGCTAGACGCTTTCAACAGAAATCACTGCAACACTGCAGTGCGTATATACCGTATTTTTCGCCCTATATGACGCCCGGCCCATAAGACGCACCTAGGTTTTAGAGGCTGAAAATAAGAAAAAAATTATTTTGAACAAAAAAGTGTGTTAAAACTTTTAATAGATTTACAGACCAATAATTTAACAATGTAAACATTAACAGTAGTGACCAGCAGCATTAAGAACCATTATTACTGACTTAAATGTCCACGTACACTGTGCCATGTACACTATTCATCAGAGAACCCCAAAAACTCCTCATCACTACTGTCCAGGTTAACCATGCTCTGTGGCTCAGTATCACTGGCCTCGCTGTCTTCAGAATCTTCATACAGCAGATTGTCCTCAGAGCCATCCAAGGCATTGCTGATACCACATTTTTTAAAATGATCTGATAATGATTTCATTGTTGACTGCCTGCCACGATGTTTTCACCCACTCACAGACTTGGGTGATGGTGGGCCTCTTCATCCGTCCAGTAGGAGTCAGGTCATGGTTCCCAGCTGCCATCCACTTGTTCCATTCTTCCCTCATGAACACTTTAAATGGCTTATTTAGGGCAACGTCTAACGGTTGTAGCTGGCTGGTAAGCCCCCCAGGAATCACAGCTAGATGGGTGTTGACGTCCTTAAATCATGTTTTTATTGTTTCACTGATATGTGCCCTAAACTGGTCTAGCACTAGTAGGGCCGGTTTCTTCAGAAGTCCCGGTTTCTTCAGAAGTCCTCCAGGATGTTTGGACCACACCTTTTCGATCCATACTTTCATGCCATATTCATCCATCCAGCCTTTGTCGTGAACATGGACAGTCACTCCTCGTGGGATCACCTCTTTTGGCATGTTCTTCCTTTTAAAAATGAGCAATGGTGGCAGCTTGGTGCCATCTGCGCAGCAGGACAAGACAACTGTGTAATGGGTTTTTTCATGTCCTGAGGTCTTCACCGTTATGGTTTTTGCGCCTCTCACATCAACGGTCCTATTCGATGGAACATCGAAGGTTAATGGGACTTCATCCATGTTCCCAATCTGGCCTACGTCATAGCCATTTTTCTTTCTTGAATCCAGCACAAATTTATGAAAAGAGAGAATCTTGGACTCATATTCTTTGGGCATTTTTTGTGCAATTCTTGTTTTGATGCGCATAGCGAGGCCGCACCTTTTCATGAACCTTTAGCACCATGATGCCGATCCAGTTTATTTTATCACCTCCAGTTTAAAAGGAATTTCATAAGAAAGCCTTTTCTGCTTTGACATCCTTCAGAAATGTACAGTATACAGCAGGAGACGATACCGTAATTGTCTACAATAGAATACAGTAATGGAAGAACTGTCAGCACTGCAATTATGGGGGTACTGTAGCTAAGAACATCAGTGGATGACATTGTTATGGGGGGAGTCTGCCACTAACACAATGTTATGGGGGTACCGTAATGTGCCGCTGACAGAAGTTTATTGGGGTATGGTAATCTGCTGCTGACACAATGTTATGGGGAGGATCTGCTGCTCACACACAAATGGGGGGATCTGCTTCTGACACAACTTTATGAGGGGGAATCTGCTGCTGACACACTTATTGGGAAAGGAGGGGATCCTCCGGTGACACTTTACGGCGTCATGCAGACATCCGTGGAGCGCGGTCCGTGATATCCCAGCCTGCCATCCTTCATGCACTCAGCAGGACAGCAGGCTGGGCATTCACGGACCGCGCTCCACGGATGTCTGCATAGGAGGTTCACTTTATTAGGGAGCGACGTCACTTTATTAGGAGTGACGTCACTTTATCAGGAGTGATGTCACTTTATTAGGAGCAACGTCACTTTATTAGGAGTGACGTCACTTTATTAGGAGCGACGTCACTTTATTGGGGGGCACTTTACTAGGGGAGCACTTTATTGAGGTGGGGACACTTTGATGGGTGGGGGACACTTTATTGAGGTGGGGACACTATACTAGGGGGACACTTTATTGGGGTGGGGACACTTTAATGGGGGGACACTTTATTAGCAGTGGGCCTTAGGGATGTCTTTCTTGCAGGTACCCAGGAGCATTTACCAAGTTTGCCCTGACAAGCAGCAAACTAGGGATCAAGGACATTCTGCTTCACATCTGAGGTACCGCTTTAGTCCTCCATAGCAGCGCTTAGGACATCGCTTACAGCCCGTTCTCAGCTTCGGAACTCCACAAGCTCAGCCACCGCTCCACAAGCTCAGCCACCACAATCACAGTGCAGATACCATAGGATTACCGCTAATTCACAAGCCCAGCCATGATTTGTCTGTCTATATTCACCCCATAAGACGCACTGACTTTCCCCCTTGTTTGGTCTTATAGGGTGAAAAATACGGTATATTTTTCTTTTTTTACTGTAATAGGCCCTAATACCTTTTCACAAGAAATAACTGCAGAAGTGACCCGAGAATATATATTTCTTGTCAGACGGAAAAAGTCCACTATACGCTTTAACCAGAAAACAATTAAAGAGTGAAGTGCATATATATTTTTCTTGTAGTACTGAAATAAATCCCTATAAGCTTTCACCAGAAATAACTGCAACAGTGCAGTGCGTATATATTTTTCTTTTTTGAATGAAATACGCCCCGATATGCTTTCAACAGAGATCACTGCAACACTGCAGTGCGTATATATATATTTCTTTTTATACTGTAATAGGCCCTAATACCCTTTCACCAGAAATAGCTGCAGGAGTGACCCTAGAATATATATTTCTTGTTGGATGGAAAAAGGCCACTATACGCTTTAACAAGAAAACAATTAAAGAGTGAAATTCGTACATATTTTTCTTGTAGTACTGAAATACGACCCTATACAATTTCACCAGAAATGACTTCAAACGTGCAGTACATTTATATTTTTCGTGTATTACTGAAATACCGCCCTACACTTTTGCCAGAAATGACTGCAAATGTGCAGTGCATTTATATTTTTCGTGTATTACTGAAATACCTCCCTAAACTCTTTCACTAGAAATGACTGCAAATAGCTCAACACCGTTCCCTATCCAAACCTTGCGCTCCTTTGGAGCACCTAGTGACATCACAGCATAATCTACAGGTGGCTGCCTATGACAAACTTCCAATGCATTTCGGATAGAACGCTATCCTTCGTCAGGGATTCTGTATGGCACTGCTAGATACCTTCTATATATATTCTTTCTTGTCTGCTTTATTTAACTATTCCTTTGCTGCCAGGGCTGCCATCAGAAATTTTGGGGCCCCTTACACAGCTCAAGGACTGGGCCCCCCCACCACGCCCCTTTAGAATCCATCCTGACTCGGCCAGCTCTCCACCCCCAAGGACCTTGCAAAACCTTTGGATAAACGCGCATGCATGTGTATTCAATAGAACATGAATACTAAAACTTACACAAGTTTACTATAAAGGAGCACTTGAAGAAACCACACACGAGTGGGGACTCATCACTGAAAGCATTACAGTAACCCCTAGGAGTGGTTACTCACAAGTACTATCAGTTCTATTATAGTTCAAGATTTTATGTAATTACTTATATGTCCAATAAATGCTCTATATTTTATAAGAGAAACCAGTACATGTAAGTCCATCTAAATGAGTGCCAGCCAGCCCAGAAGCCTATATATTGTTAGCATCAGGGTTGCCCGCACTATTACTATGTACCATCCGGTTAGTGAGGAGGGTGACCTGCTGACTGCTGTCAGTTTCTTAATGAAGTCATTACGTTCTATGTTAATACAAATACCAATATTCCCCAAAACATTGACCATAAAGTGGTATATACTGTACACAAGTGCTCTGCAGACCGTATAAATTATTACAGTATAGTTTTGTTTAAAGACTCACAGGAGATGTCTTCTCTAAACGAATCACAGGGGGTGTCTTCTGTAATCAGAGCTGTCCACTTTTTCTTTTCTTCACTGTTCGGCTCAGACCGACATGAAGATTTCTCCCAGAATTCTTCTGTCTCCACAAAACCAGATAAACATTTTAGGCTCTTTTCTTCAGCACAATAATGCCCACCTCTTTACAAACTCCCCATGTGTATTTCCCCACTCAGTAATAGTGCCTGCTTTGTGCAACTATTAACATAGGGTCCTACTGAAACTATATGGGGGCAACTATTAACACTTACAGAGTGACCTACCCAAATTCTTTCCCCTCCTTTCTCTCTCTTCCTTTAGTGCGCAGGGCAGGCACACTGTTATGGGGGATCTGTGGATGACACACCGTTATTGGGGATCTGTGGATGACACACTGTTATGTGTGATCTGTGGATGACGCACTGTTATGTGTGATCTGTGGATGACACACTGTTATGGGAGGGATCTGTGGATGACACACTGTTATGGGGGATCTGTGGATGACACTGTTATGGGGGGATCTGTGGATGACACTGTTATAGGGGGATCTGCGGATGACACTGTTATGGGGGATCTGTGGATGGCACTGTTATGGGGGATCTGTGGATGGCACACTGTTATGGGGGAAATCTGTGGAGGACGCACTGTTATGGGGGAAATCTGTGGATGACACTGTTATGGGGGATCTGTGGATGGCACACTGTTATGGGGGAGCTGTGTGGTTCTGGTGCCAGAGCTACACGGTAACATCCATTCAACTGAGGTGCAGGGCATTGGTCACCCTCTGATCTTATGTTAATGGCCTATGCTGAGGATAGGGCATCAGTATCAAAATCCTGGATGACCCCCTATAATCATGGACAGAAGGACTGTACACAGAGGAAGGTTTACTAACTGGAGATCTTGAATTCTAGAATTCGCAAATTTATAGCGAATATTATGTGAAAAATTCACGTAATATCGCGAAAACAAATATTGTCTATGCCACTTATCACTACTTAACAGTTAAGTTTCACTATTATATTGTGTAATGATGGGTGGGATTATGATTTCTTCTTTAATTCTTTCTTCTTTTTCTTTTCCTTTTCCCTCCCTATTTTCCAACAATATTTGTCTATTTAATTCACCTACAGTTGTGTTCAAAATTATTCAACCCCCATTGAAATTGAGTGTTTTGGCCAGTTTGACATTGATTTTGATCATTTCAGTCATCTTGTTTACAATTATATCAAAGAGGCACTTGTAAGTCAAACAAATATAACATAACATTTATAATGAGATAACCACAAATGTCTTTTCTGTGCTCACATCATTATCAGTTTTATTCAACCCCCAAGTGACATTCAATCTTAGTACTTAGTACAACATCCTTTTCCAGTTATAACAGCTTTTAAACGTGAAGCATAGCTTGACACAAGTGTCTTGCAGCGATCTATCTTCATCATGGGCAAAAGCCTCCAGTTCAGTCACATTCCTAGGCTTGCGCGCTGCAACTGCGTTCTTTAGGTCCCACCAGAGGTTCTCAATTGGATTTAAGTCTGGTGACTGCGATGGCCACTTCAAAATGTTCCAGCCTTTAATCTGCAACCATGCTCTAGTGGACTTGGAGGTATGCTTGGGATCATTGTCCTGTTGAAAGGTCCAACGCCTCCCAAGCCTCAGGTTTGTAACGGACTGCATCACATTTTCATCCAATATCTCCTGGTACTGAAGAGAATTAATGGTACCTTGCACACATTGAAGCTTCCCTGTACCTGTAGAAGCAAAACAGCCTCAAAGCATGATTGACCCCCTGCCATGCTTCACAGTAGGCAAGGTGTTCTTTTCTTCATAGGCCTTGTTCTTCCTCCTCCAAACATAGCGTTGATCCATGGGCCCAAACAGTTCAAAATTTGTTTCATCAGTCCACAGAACACTATCCTAAAACTTTTGTGGTTTGTCCACATGACTTTTGGCATACTGCAGTCAACTCTTCTTATTCTTTGGAGACAGCAAGGGGTGCGCCTGGAAGTTCTGGCATGGAGGCCTTCATTACGCAGTGTGCGCCTTATTGTCTGAGCTGAAACTTCAGTACCCGCATCTGACAAATCTTTTTCAGTTCCTCAGCAGTCACACGGGGACTTTTCTCCACTTTGCGCTTCAGGTAGCGCACAGCAGTCGAACTCAGAATCTTCTTTCTGCCACGACCAGGTAGCGTTTCAACAGTGCACTTTGCCTTGAATTTGCGAATGATGCTTTCTATGGCGTCTCTTGATATGTTTAACATATTTGCAATCTTCTTATAGCCATTGCCCTTCCTGTGAAGAGAAATCACCTCTTCTCTTGTCTTCCTGGACCATTCTCTTGACTTCACCATGTTTGTAAACACACCAGTAAATGTCTAGAAGGAGCTGAGTATCACAGTCATTTTAAATCTGCCTAATTGGTGCTTATTATGCTTGATTGCTGCTCCTTGACATCCACAAGTGTTTTTAATACCTGATCGAAACACTTGAATGAACCTCTGTTTTTAAGAGTGGTTGTCTTTAAAGGGTTGAATAATTGTGTCAATGAAGAAATCACAAAAAAACATTTAATACTATATTACAAAAACAATTGATGTCATTTTAGTTGCATTTGGTTCTTTAAAAAGTCCTTGTAAGATTTCATTCTGAACACAATTACAAATGTACACTAAATTCCCTAAAACCCTTTACAGCATTGGGGGTTGAATAATTTTGAACACAACTGTATTTCAGTTTTTTCTTATTCCATCAATGTTTTTCTGTCATATCCACTAGTGTTGTGCAGTTTCTTTTAATACATAGAAACTGGCTTCTAGGTATATTATCTAGCCACCTTGATAAGTGGTAACTTTCTCTTGAAATGAAACTGTTTGCATCTGTAAGTGTATTAAATGTTTTTGTTCAGATTTTTCCCTCTGCAATATTAATAATTAAATCCAAAAAATTGATTGATTCTCTACTAAAACTACAGTATGTGTAAATTCTAAATAAAACTCATTTGTATTAATATCTTTAAAAAATTCTAAAAGTTCTTCTTCACTTTCTTCCCATACAAAAATTATATCGTCTATAAACCGCCACCATAGGACAAGGTCCACCCAGAGCTCGCCTTTAGGGTGGATACAGAGGTGTTCCCACCACCCCACATACAAATTTGCGAACCCCGGTGTGAACCTTGTCCCCATCGCGGTCCCCTACGTCTGCAGGTAAAAATCTTCTTGATATAAAAAATTGTTTCTCTGTAAAATAAATAGAATGCAATCCCCTATATAATTAATTTGTTCTTTTGGAATTTCACCCCTTTTTTCAAGGAAAAATTTTGCTGCCTCACAGACCTTTTTATTTTCAATCACGGTATACAGTGACTTCTCATCCAATGTGCCGATTATATAATTTGCTTCCCATTTTACCTCATTTAGGATCTTCAATGTGTGTTTTGTATCTTTTATATAGGTGAGTAGGTTTTGTGCACATAGTTGGACACGTTGGTCCACGTATCTAGAAAGGTTGCTCGTCATACACTCAATCCCAGATACATTTTATGTTATGGTAAAAGCAGCTATCCTTGGGTGTCTCAAATCAATGAAAGCAGCTTCCTTCCTATATAATACACCCAAATATTTCCCATTTTGGACCATTCTTTAAGTTCTTTTTAAAATACTTAGTGGGATCTCACTGAGTTTAAAAAGAACTTGAGGAATTGGTCCAAAAGGGAGTCACTACTTCTTGCGGGTTGTCTAATTAGTGCTCTCCTTGCCGGGCTTTTAGTTTAGGTGGATGTAAATTTCTTGGTAGGTTTGCAGTCATGCATTAATCTTTGCATTTTCAGATGATGGATTGAATAATGCTCCATGGGATGTTCAGAGTTTGGGATATTTTTTAATAACCTAACCCCACTGTACACTTCTCCACAACTGTATCTCTGACCTTCGTTTAGCAACCTATTCGTCAACTTCGCTATTTCTAGCAATCAAATAGGAAGGTTGACTATAGAGACAGTTGTGTTTAATTCGCTATGCGATTATATTATTATAATTTTTTAAATAAATAGAATAATTATAATAATTATCAAGTAATATAATTATTTATTTTAATAAAAAAAGCAAAGTAATATAATCGCATAGCGAATTAAACACAGCCTATTTGTTGCTAGAATTAGCAAGGTTGATGAATAGGTAGCTAAAACGAAGATGGAGAATACTTCGTTATCTTCGTTTTGAGGAATATGACGAATACATTCGTCATATTCGTCATCTTCGCTATAATTCTAGATATGAAACCAATAGAAAAGTAGCCTTAAGTTACAATCGCAATACGCGATTATTTAAATCGCATATTAATCGCGATAACTAGAATAATGGCGAATATTCGATTTTGACGAATATGAAACGAATATTCTATCGAATATTCGCAAATTTCATCGAAATTGAATATGGCACCTGCCGCTCATCACTATTCAAGAGGTATAAAAGCTTTTTCAAGGCACTGTACTTGATACTATGGTCTAGTTCTTATGGAAAATATTATGTAATTAAAAGTGGACATGTCCATGTTCTGTATGCATCAAAAATGAACCCTGCAAAGCATTTCCCCTGGTGGGAACAGAGGATAGTACTCTGATGCTGTGTACTGATTGTATGCAGTGGCGTAACGTTGGTATTGGGAAGTATTGCTTCCCCTAACCTGTGGACATGCCCCTTTTTACACAGGCAGAGCTGCTCAGGGTTGGCTTTGACCCAGCAAGTCGGGGACCTCCTTTTGGAACTGACCTGCTCCTGCTACATGGCAGGAGCTTTAATCCAAGACCGTACATGTATGGCACTCTATCGGGGCCTCTATGAAGTCTGCACTGCAGGTCCATGCCAATTTTCTCTGAGTAGTACTAGTAACATTTCCATGGGCCTGATGTTTAGACACCACTTAAGAACTCATAGAAATAATCCTTCATTATGCTGCTAGTTCCAATCCCTATTTAGATATCCCCACACTTCACTCAATAAAATTCCCCCTGAATCAAAGATAAACAAATTCTTGCCCTTGACCACTAGCAGTGGTCCTAGTCTGTGGACTATGCAGAGCTGACAAAAGAGTCAGACACAAGTGCTCTAATGACTCAACGGTGAACGTACACCTTGTGCTCTTATAGGCTGCTTGCCTGAGCCAGCCTGTACATAGTGTGCACCATGCACTCATAGACTGTCAAAGACAGCACACTGTGAGCATCCTACCATCACCATTTAGTGACTTCATTGAAAGGCAATGGCAGAATGCGTTCAGTGTGCTTCCTGCAACACAGAGAATGGCTTTATCTGTACCCAAATGACCGGGCACCCCCTTGCGGTTTGGTCACCAGGGCAACTGCCCATTCAGCCCCTTTCCCACCCACCCCCAACTGTAAGGTAACAGATCTGACTACCTTCATGAGTTTCATACATTGTATACATAGAGACTAAAATGTTCACATGGGACAATGCATGCCATCTCATACTAATGAATTCTGAAAGATCACTGATGTCTCCCAGTTTATATTATGATGCATGAAAATGATGCATGCTATGTTTTGTAAGGCGAAAATAAAGGATGTCAGTTTTAAGATATCACTATAGGGATACAATGAGTCTCCTTGTCCGTTTCAATGTGACAATAAATAAGGTATAGATTTTAAGCATGATCATTTAAATAATTAAAATCAGTAATTGCCTGCTACTTTAATGGGTTTGTCATATTGAATTACTTCTTCATGAGTACATAGTGACAAAGTGCAATCTGTTATGTTGCATTTATCACATTAGATTATTTTTATATATCCAAATATACAGCTATTTCTACACTCCTCTCAAATTACAACACCAAAAAGGAAAAGTCGTGGAATTATAGAAATCACAATATCGATGCATATGTTAATGATATCAAAAAGAAAATAATGGAAACAAAATATTAAAAACATCTTGATTTGTTTATTATCGAGTATGAGCACCAAACGCAGAAATACATACACTTACACACCTTGGCAAGCTAACAGTTAGGTTATTAATGGTTGTCTGAGGAAAGTTCTGCCACGCTAAATGCACTTGGGCATGCAAATCATCAACATTCTCTGCAGGCAATTTCCTTTGCAGTTGCCAACCAGGGATTTTCTAGATACAATATGCTCGGGAAACAAGTCCAGAGACAATGCAGACCAAGGTAGCATGTTTAGGCCATGCAGGCTACTCACATAAGCATGAGCAGGCGTTTTCCTGTTAAAAAATGGCTCCTGGGTAGGGTTAAGTGAATCTGAACTGTAAAGTTGTGATTGGCCAAGTGCAGCATGTGACCCAGCCTCTCTATAGGCTGGAGTCACATAGCGCCACACGTCACTCTGCTCTTCTCAGTGTAGGGATAGGATGCTGCTGCTATGAGGGAGAGATTAGGGAAGAATTCTGGTGTACTTGGTGTTGTTCAATGTTTAAACTACAGCGATTATTGAGGGTGCTATGCTACATTTTTGTACCCAGCCCTGAGCCCAGTGACACTGAAAAATAACTTTTAATCCATCTGCTAGTTCGGTGGGTGTCGGCGGCCATTTTTGCAAGTGCAGTGCACTTGCAACTGCATGTGTGCCAGGGACATTACTTTAATTCTGTTCTGGTAGCTCAGTGGAGGACAAATTCCCTTTTTTGGCCGGTCAAGTACCCCTGTGTCCTGCAGTGCATACCTGGCAGTGAAAATTATTTAATTACATTGGTCTGTTACATATTTTTGTGACCTAAAGCGATTTTTTTTATATCTCTGCCACAGGCACTGCAATCCAATAAAACCGTTAAATACTGCAGTTACCTTGCTGCTATAAAAAAGCACACTTTTTTTGCTAGATAGTAAATTTACGGGCTATGCTGCATTTCTCACAGTCCAATTAAACCGTTACATACTGCAGTTACATTGCTGCTATAAAAAAACACAGTTTTTGTGCTAAATAGCAAATTAGCGGCCTACGCTGGATTTCTGATATTCCAATAAAACCGTAACAAACTGCATTTTTATTGTTCTTTGCAAAAAACACAGTTTTTGTGCTAGATAGCATATTAGCTGCCTACGTTGCATTTCTGATATTCCAATAAAACTGTAACATACTGCATTTATATAGTTGTTTGCAATAAACACAGTTTTTGTTCTAGATAGCACATCAGCTGCCTACGTTGCATATATGATATTCCAATACAACTGTAACATACATGGTGAGGCCAGAACAAGTACAGTCGCTAGTAGATTGGGTGGCTGACAGTGCTTCTAGTATCTTCACATTCTCGCCCAAGTGGTCCACTGCTGAAAGCTCAGAGTTGGCACCTGCAGGCCATGGGCATATATCTAGCACCTCACCCCCTTGCAAATCAGCAAAGCAGTCTGAGCCCCAAGTCATGCAACAGTCTCTTATGCTTTTTGATAAGTCTGCTGCCAGGGTTTCCCAGGGCCATACACCTATCCCTGCCCCAGAAGTGGAAGAGATTGAGTGCACCGATGCCCAACCACTTATGTTTGAGGACATGGGAAGACAACCGCTGCACATCTCTGAGGATGGCGAAACACAGGTGCCAACTGCTGCGGCTTTCTGCAGTGTGCAAACTGACAAGGAGGGCAGGGGTGAAGACTAGGTTGAAGACTATGTGGAGGATGATAAGGTCCTAGACCCCACATGGAATCAAGGTCATGCGAGTGACCTGTGCAGGTTGAAGGGAGAGGTGGTGTTCGCACAGAACCACCAGCACAGCAAAAGAGGGAGCAGGGTGCAAAAGCAGAGCGGCGGTCCTCTAGACAATACGCCTGCTACTGCCCACCGCACCCAGGGGCCGAGCACAACAAAGCCAGCTCCAAGGAGTTTCATGGCGTGGCAGCTCTTCATATATTGTGCAGACTACAAGACACGAGTGGTCTGCATGCTGTGCAATCAGAGCCTGAAGCGAGGCATAAACGTTCTAAACCGTAGCACAACCTACATGACCAGGCATCTAAGTGCAAAGCACGAGCTGCAGTGGAGTAAACACCTCCAAAACCAAGAAAGGTCTCAGGCTCCTCCTGCTCCCTCTTCTGCTGCAGTCTCGGCCTCTTCCTTCACCTCTGGAGTGACAGTGGCACCGGCCACCCCGCAAACAGAGGATGTGTCAACAACACCATCAGATCCGTCATCTTCAACAAGCAGCACCACAATGTCCCATGGAAGCGTTCAGCTGTCTATCTTCCCAACAATGGTGCGAAAAGGAAGTACCCCCTACCCACCCGTGATCCCTGGCCCTGAATGCCAGCATTTCAAAATTCCTGGCCTTTGAAATGCTGTCATTCCGTCCAGTGGAAACAGAGAGTTTTAAAAACCTTATGGTGTTGGCTGTCCCACAGTACGTCGTTCCCAGCCGCCACTACTTTTCCAGAAGAGCCATCCCTTACCTGCACAAATAAGTGGGGCACAAAATCAGGTATGCACTGCGTAATGCTATCTGTGGCAAGGTCCACATAACTACCGATACGTGGACCAGTAAGCACGGGCAGGGATGTTATATCTCCCTAACAGCACACTGTGTAAATGCAGACAGCACACTGGGCCTGAGGCAGATTGCTGTTTGGCGCATATCTTTCCGCCACCAAGGATTGATGGGCATTTCTCTTTGCCTCCTGTTTCCTCCTTCTCCTACTCCTCTTCTTCCTCTAACACCTCCTCATCTGGTCATCGTAACACAGCTAGGGGAAAACGACAGCAGGCAGTTTTGAAACTCATCTGTTTGGGGGACAAACCCCACACAGTGCAGGAGCTGTGGACGGGCATGGAACAACAGACCGATGAGTGGTTGGTGCCACTGAGCCTCAAACCCGGCATGGTGGTGTGCGATAAGGGTGAAATCTCGTAGCAGCTCTGGGCCTAGCCGGTTTGACACACATCCCTTGCCTGGCCGCATGTGCTGAATTTGGTGGTGCAGAAATTCCTGAAAAACTACCCAGATATGTCAGAGCTGCTGCAGAAAGTGCGGGCCGTCTTTGCGCACTTTCGGCGTTCTCACCCTGCTGCTGCTCACCTGTCTGTGCTGCAGCGTAACTTCGGCTTTCCCACTCACTGCCTCATATGCGACATGCCCACAAGGTGGAACACCACCTTGCACATGCTGGAGAGACTGTGCGAGCAGCAGCAGACGATAGTGGAGTAGCTGCAGCACGCACGTGTGAGTTGCTCTACGGAACAGCACCACTTCACCGCCACTGAGTGGTCCTCCATGCGAGACCTGTGTGCCTTGTTGCACTGTTTCGACTACTCCACCAACATGGCCAGTGCTGATGACGCCATTCTCAGCATTACTATCCCACTTCTATATCTCCTTGAAAAAATGCTTTGGGCGATAGGAGAAAGAGGGATTATTTCCACTGTTATCAGGCCAGTCATTGACAAGTGGCTCAGAGGGTGGGTTCCTGCACCAACATAGGCAAGGTACGCAATTGTCCAACCAGGGCACAGTTCTGGAGGATTAGGAAGAGGGGAGGATGACAGCAGGGTGGCACCCAACGCAGCTTAGGGGATACCAAGGACACAGACTATACACCTCCCATAGAGGACAGCTTGTCGTCTCCTCTAGGCAGTCTGGCATACATGAGCAACTACATGCTGCAGTGCCTGTGCAACGTGCGCCGAGTTGCCCACATTCTAACCAGTGCTAATTACTGGTGGCCACCCTGCTGGATCCAAGTTACAAGGACAACGTGCCGTCCTTAATTCCCTCACTCGAGCGTGATCGAAAGATGCGTGACTAAAAGCGCACAATGGTAGTCGCGCTGCTGATGGCATTGCTACTTGACACCGGGGGCTCAGTGGAAGCACAAGACGAAAGCAGAGGAGGAGGAAAAGGTCACCAATGCAGCCGGGGCACTGCCAGCACCTCAGAAGGCAGGGTTAGCATGGAAAATGTAAAATGTGGAAAAGCTTTGTCACCACGCCACAACGACCAACACCACCAGCTGATAAGCAACGTCTTAGCAGGAGGCAGCATTTCAGCAACATGGTGGAGCAGTATGTGTGCACACGCCTACACGTACTGACTGATGGGTCTACTCCATTCAACTCCTGGGTCTACAAATTGGACACATGGCCTGAGCTTGCCCTCTACACCTTGGAGGTGCTGGCCTGCCCTGCCGCCAGTGTTGGTTACTTCCTCCTCCTCCACCGCCGCTTCCACCTACACCGCCATGTCCACCTGCACCACCACATCCACCACCTTCTCAACCTCCTATTCCATATGGACCTCCTCCTCCTAATTCAAGATTATTATTTTAAATTTTTATTTCTTTTCTTTTATTTTAAGTTATTTGTTTGCAGGGCACTTGTCATGCTCTTACCCACATTTTGCTGCCTTTTGCAGCCCTCTAGCCCTTTCCATGACTCTTTTAGAACCATTTTAGTGCCCTAAATTTCGGGTCCATATTGACTTCAATGGGGTTCGGGTTCGGGTCAAGTTCAGGTCCCGATCTCGAACTCTGCGACGAAGTTTGGCTGAACCCGGCGAACCTGAACTTCCAGGTGTTCACTCAACTCTACTCCTGGGACACCTTGGAGAAATGGACATATCAGTGGTTCCACGATAAATCAATTTAAGGCTGAGCTGTACGTATCCCTTAATGAAGACTAGAGGGGTCTGGCTTCTGTACATTGTGCTACTGTGCACCATAATCCCGGGACTAGGCCAGGCCTAGACTTGGGATGTGACGTCCTATTTCACTTGCAGTAGATTGGATAACTACACGCTAATCTTCTAATCAAATGATCTATCTGTGCAGAGGTTTGCCTCCATGCACCTCTTGCTGTCATTCCAATTCATCTTTGTTTTCCCAGCCACCGGGACACGCCATGTTAAACAGTGCTGACATATCAGCCTAGGCACATAGTGCTTTGCTGGAGTGATAACCCAAGCTTTTTTAGTTCAAGGATTCTCTCTCAGTTTTCAACAAGTTGCGATAACTGGCATGTCAACAAATAAAAGGCATGACATAATCATCCCACACAAATTAATGTGATTTTTGAGGTTGCATGTGGCTTAAAAACTTTGTTTTCAATCTGCCTTTTTTCCCCCTCCCATATGCCATAGATTGGAGCTAGGTGATTAAAAATGTGATCATCAGCAAATGTTAGGAACACCTGCTACTCCGTTTACAATCTTACAGGTTATCCTTTTTATGTGTTGCAATTTCCATATTGAGGAGCGTATACATATTTTTATTGTATAATGTTATACGTAAACTTGTGGTCTCTCATGTCACAATTGTCTTAGGTCACAATATATTTAACACACAATAGTTTTTCCTAGTCCATTGTAACTTGAGACAACATTCAACATACAATGCCATAAGCACTCTGTATCGGTGATACATGCCATTATTAGGAATTGACATTTCATTGGTAGAACACCTGTAATACTGAAGTTCACTGATTTGTTTTCTAGTAGCGCCTCTGTACAGTACATCACAGTACTACATGTACTGTACTGATCTCAACCTTTGCCAGTATGAGCTAATATTTTGGACAGCAGATAAAGGTAATGCCATCTTATTTTTTTAGTACACTGTACTGTACCTAAAGAAGCTCATGTGGTCTATGAAGAAGAGATTAATATTCTTTAATATTCCTTCTTTATTATTTTTCGATGACATTTTGATTGCTTTAAGCCAATTACCAGTTTTTCATAGAGTTATGGCCTTAAGTTACAGTCCTTTAAACTTATAATCGTCTACCTGCTACCAACCAACAAATATTGTAGCTTGGTGGACCACTTTATGTGTGTGTGTGAATATACAGGGGACCTGTCAGCATGTTTTGACCATGGCTCTCCCCAGTCCCTACCTAGAGCTTCCAGCATTTTACATGGTCAAACATGCTCACAGACTCCATATACATAATACAAAATAGTAATGCAGAGGACAAACTATATCCATAAAAAGAGCAGAAAACAATGTTCAAGGTACATATACAGCAATGGAAAGGGAATTTATGAAATATACACATGGATCTGTCCTATATAACATACAAAGGACATGGCTTAGGAATGGTCGTATAAGCTTCAGAAATGTTGGTTTTCATGATAGGAATTTTTGCTCTTGCAAATGCCTAAACCTAGAATCTTCAACATTTACAAGCAACCTCTGCCGAAAACTGCAGTTGTCTATGTCTGTCTGTTCAGTCCTGCTGTAAAACAAGTAAGTAAGGATCCATACGATGTATTATATATTGTGACAAATATCTACCTAAGGTGCTTGAACCAGAGTCGGATTTAGCTATATTTTCTAAAGAATTTGTATGCCTTCCCATAAGTGGCCACCAGGTGGCCATCATCTATACACCTGCAGCATTTACATCCTGTCATCTAATGATCCTAATGTTTCTTCATGCAGATTAATCTAGGAAATCATATGTGCTCATTTTCTCCATTCAGAAGACACTTGCACATAATGCAACACTGATCTTGCTATTTCAATCAATGCCACATTTTGTGCTAATGTCTTTCAAATGAAACACGAGTAAGAACTTTCATTTCCTGTAATCATTAGCATATTCTTCAGTTCAGACTGGAACTCAGCAGGAGGTTTCATGACTTTCATAACTACTGTCTGTATTTGTGCAACCGTACCATAATAAATGAAGCCATTATCATATGGAATATGTTATAACAACCTCTGCTATAATGGTAGCAAAACAATCAGCTACATTATATTTTAAATGTACACATTGGTGATGATAAGGCATATGAATGATGAACAAGTACATAACTGAATATGATATTCTACCATAATGGTAACCAGTGGACAATCACGCAAACAATACATAGCTTAATCTTAAATTTTCATTTCATGGCTGAGACGGTGCATCATTTTATGATAATCTCTCCGCTAGATAATGCCATTTTGCCAGATTTGGACAGTTATTACTAAACTTCCTGATGATATTTAAAGCAATTTATGCTAGCATAAATACATCAGGGATTGCTGCTACTGTGAAAATTGATAGTGGTTACAATGCTTAATTCTGTTTTGAAAAATCGCAATAGATGCAGTGCATTTGTCCTAGTCTTTAGCTTGAAATCACTGCAGCATATCTTCTATCCTATCATCTTGTAAAATAGCTGAAATAAATAGACTACATACTCACTTTCCTTCACAATTAACCTGCTGACACCTGCTACACCAACATATTTGTGTGTAAGTGCTCCATCTAGAGATAAACTGAAAGCATTGCATCGCTGATCATGCTGGAAAAAAAAAAAAAAATCATACCATGGGCCATGCAAGGAAGAGGATAGGAGAGACCGCTGGCTACAAATAAAAAATGCTCAGATTATAAGAAATGGCATATTGGTTGAAATATGAAGTTAAAATAAGCTCAACATCTATTTTGGGTTTAATCTTTTTACTTGCAACTAGAGATGCGCAAATTGATTTGTATGAATCGATTCATCTCATCAAGCAGAGTTCTGCCCCAATGAAGGGGTATCGCTGAAGCTGACGGCGCTCCCCTGCCTCTTGATTGACAGAGCTGGACATTTTGGCCATCCCTAACGATCTCGTGTCTGCACCAAGTAGTGAAACAAACCCAGAGGCTCAGTTTCCACTTCTGGGGCATCGACAGTTCATGCACCACCACCCAGAAGTGTAGTGGTGCATGCACGGTCGCTGCTTTAGTAGCAGAAGCAGAGCCTTTCACTTGAACGCTACTCTGAGCAGCGGCGTTGGCACGAGATTGTGAAGGCCTGCCATGATGTCGGACCCTGTCAACCAAGCAAAACACAAACATTCTCAGCTTCGGGAACAACCCAACACAGGTGCTAAACTCTGCTTGATGAGACAATCAATTCGCTCATCTCTGCTCCAGGAGTGAAAGTAGAGCCTCTGCGCTTGCACTGCGATTTAAAGCAGGTTAAAGATTTTCAGGGGTGCCCAAGATGTCCAACCCTGTCAATCAAGCAGTGGGGGGAAGGTCCTCCGATTTGGAGACACCCATCACAGGTGCAGATCTCTGCTTGTTGAGACAAATCAATTCACTCCTGTTTAGTCCCAATACAGTTAATTATATATCATAGGTATTATCAGCTTCTTGCATCATTAGCCAGGACCAGTACTTACAGACATCACATTGTGCTTACACTAAGGCCTCATGCACAAGACCATATTAGGTACAATGTCTGATCTGTCCAGAGTTTTAATTGGGCGCCTATAAACTTTTCTGTGGTCCCACTGTAACTCTAAAAATCCTCATACAGAGGGTCTGATTCCCTACATTGTGGTATGATCCACCAGATACTGTATTATTATGAAGATATATTCACTAAGTTAAGGGTATAGTGTATAGAGTATAGTGTGAAAACATGTGGCATGCTGATTCCTTAGCCCGATCCTAGCTTCTACCCTCCAACAGCTTTGTTGGCAATTAAGGGTTAGGCTGAGAGATCAGCATAACAAATGTTTTTATAGTACAACTGCTTACTTCTTTTAACTTTGTGAATCTACAAGCTGCATAAGACCATCACCACAGTAGGAATACATCACACATGGGAACTGTTGGAATCATGAGGATTTGATTGCTTGGTGCATGGTCGCTATGGTCGGCACATGGCGGTACTCGGCCGAGTACCGCATGTGCTCGAGCGAAATGTTCGAGTCTCCGCCCTGCACGTTTTGCAGGTTTTAAGCAGCAAATAAAGGTGCAGGTAAGTACTGCCCTCACTGTAATGCCAGTAGCAAGGTTGGCTGCTGGCATTACATTGATTGGCTGGCCGGAACGCGTCATCAGGTGCTATATAGCACCCGATGACGCATTTTTGGCTCAGACGTGGACAGGGAGAGCAGAGCGTAGGATGAGAAAGACACAGTTTTTATTCAGAAAGCTTTTCCAAGACCCAAAAGTCCTTTTAGGGACTACTGTGTGTGTGTGTTTTAGAGCAGCAATTTATTTACCTCCTGTAGTCTCAGGGACAGTGCTTCGGAAGGGACAGATATTTGCTGTTTTTACTACCAAAAGCTTTTCAACGACCCCAAAGTCCTTTTAAGGACTACTGTGTGTGATTGAGAGCAGAAATATATTTTTATTTTATACCTATTAGTGACATATACTGTATATCATCCTCAGACTGTCTTTAGTAATATGGGACACATGTAGTGTCCATAATCTGTGGTGTTCTGTAACCAATACTGTAGAACATCTGCAAACAGTTTCTGTAATACAAAATCCAATAATCTGGGCCACATCTAGTGTCCATAATCTGTGGTGTTCCATAACCAATACTGTAGAACAGGCATGCTCAACCTGCGGCCCTCCAGCTGTTGCAAAACTACAACTCCCAGCATGCCTGAACAGCCTACAGCTATCAGCCTACAGCAGGGCATTGTGGGAGTTGTAGTTTTGCAACAGCTGGAGGGCCGCAGGTTGAGCATGCCTGCTGTAGAACATCTGCAAACAGTTTCTGTATTACAAATTCCAATAATGTGGGCCTAATATAGTGTCCATAATCTGTGGTGTTCTTTAATCAATACTGTAGAACATCTGCAAACAGTTTCTGTATTACAAATTCCAATAATATGGGCCTAATATAGTGTCCATAATCTGTGGTGTTCTGTAACCAATACTGTAAAACATCTGCAAACAGTGTCTGTATTACAAATTTCAATAATTTGGGCCTAATATAAGGTCCATATTCTGTGGGTGTCTCGTGACATATACTGTCCTGGATCTGAAAACGGTGTCTTTAGCGGACAGTAAAACAATCTGCGCCACATCTAGTCAAGAGTCTGGTCAACTGAATCCTCACTCAGATCATCCTTCCTCCCACCATGGAGAGGCTTGCCAGACAAGTGATCCCACACTCGGATATTCTGAGGAGTTCTTTCCAGCGCCACTATTAGATTTGGCCCTCGCACCCAGCACGCTTGAAGAGGTACCTGAGATATTTTGCACTGATTCCTAACCTTTTGAGCCTTCACAGTCTCAAGGAGATGACGGTGGTGAACGGCAATCATTCGTTCACAAGGTGGATGATGATGAGACACAGTTGTCAATCACTGAGGTTGTGGTTAGGTTACTTCCGGAGGAGGAGCAGAGTGTGGATGAGGAGATGGATGGGAAGGTGAAAAGCCGAGTGAGGACAGAAGTACAGATGTATTGGGATCCGCAGAAGCGTAACAGTCTGGAAGAGGCATTAGGGTTGCAAAAGGGAGAAGTCGGCCCACACCAAACAGGCCTGCCACCATTACAACCAGCACTCACATGCATAAATCTACCATTTCGGATTGTTGAGGCCTTCCGCAGCTTGATGTCGGCGGACGTCCCTCGGTACGCAGTCCCCAGCCGCCACTATTTTTCACAGTGTGCTGTGCCCGCCTTACACCAGCATGTGTCTCAGAATATCACCCGTGCCCTGACCAAAGCACTTACTGGGAAGGTACACTTCACCACAGACACATGGACAAGTGCTTGCGGCCAGGGACGCTACATTTCCCTGACCGCACTGGGTGAATGTTGTGGAGGCTGGGAGTGAGTCGTACCCTGAGATGGCACATGTTCTACCCAATACCAGGATTGCGGGCCGTACATCCATCAGGGTCTCCACCAGCAGCTATGTTACTGGCTCCAACCCGCACTTCTCCTCCTCCGCCGCCTCCTCCACCACTTCCACCTCCAGCAGCAGTTAGCGATTAGTCGATAACTAGAAGCAGTGTAGCACTGCTGTGGGTAAACATCAACAGGCCGTGTTGAAGCTGATCTGCTTAGGGGACAGACCTCACACCACCGCAGAGCTGTGGCATGGTATAAGGGACCAGAACCAGCTGTGGCTCTTGCCACTCAACCTACAACAAGGCATGGTTGTGTCTGACAATTGCAGTAACTTGGTGAAGGCTTTGGAGTTCGTCAACCTGACACACATCAGAAGAAAGGTCAAATAAATGATGATGTCAGCCAGGCCGAAAGGCAAAATAGTGGTCCAGTCATGAGTTGGGGAGGGTGGGAACAGCATGAGAAGTCCACAGAGTGGCCCTATGAAATAGTGGTGAGGTGGAAGCTGCATGAGGAGACCACAGAGTGGCCCAATAACAGAGTCTGGAGATGGCGGCAGCATCAGGAGGAGGCCAGAGATTGGCACAATGACAGCGTGGAGGTGGCGGCAGCATTAGGAGGCCACAGAGAGGCACAATGACAAAGTCTGGAGGTGGTGGCAGCAGCCGTAGCAGCATCAGGAGAAGGCCACCAAGTGACACGATGACAGAGTCTGGAGGTGGCAACAGTATAAGGAGGCCACCAAGTGGCACAATGAAAGAGTGTGGAGGTGGCAGCAGTATGTGGAGGCCACCGAGTGGCACAATGACAGAGTGTGGAGTTGGTAGCAGTATGAGGAGGCCACCGAGTGACACAATGACATAGACTGGAGGTGGCGGCAGTAGCAGCATCATGAGAATACCACTGAGTGGCAAAATGACAGAGTCTGAAGTTGGCAGCAGTATGAGGAAGCCACCGAGTGGCACAATGACAGAGTGTAGAGGTGGCAGCAGTATGTGTAGGCCACCGAGTGACACAATGATAGAGTCTGGAGGTGGGGGCAGCAGCAGTAGAAGCATCAGGAGAAGGCCACCGAGTGGCACAATGACAGAGTGTGGAGGTGGCAGCAGTATGTGGAGGCCACCGAGTGGCACAATGACAGAGCGTGGAGTTGGTAGCAGTATGAGGAGGCCACCGAATGACACAATGACATAGACTGGAAGTGGCGGCAGTAGCAGCATCATGAGAATACCACTGAGTGGCAAAATGACAGAGTCTGAAGTTGGCAGCAATATGAGGAAGCCACCGAGTGGCACAATGACAGAGTGTAGAGGTGGCAGCAGTATGTGGAGGCCACCGAGTAGCACAATGATAGAGTCTGGAGGTGGGGGCAGCAGCAGTAGAAGCATCAGGAGAAGGCCACCGAGTTTCACAATGACAGAGTGTGGAGGTGGCAGCAGTATGTGGAGGCCACCGAGTGGCACAGTGACAGAGTCTGTAGGTGGCAGAAGCAGCAGTAGCAGCATCAGGAGTAGGCCACCGAGTGGCACAAATACATAGTCTGGATGTGGGGGCAGCAGCAGTAGCAGCATCAGGAGAAGGCCACCAATTGGCAAAATGACAGAGTCTGGAGTTGGCAGCAGTGTAAGGGGGCCACCGAGTGGCACAATGACAGAGTCTGGAGTTGTCAGCAGTATGAGGAGGCCACCGACTGGCACAATGACGGAGTGTGGGGTTGGTAGCAGTATGAGGAGTCTGGAGGTGGAGCAGTAGCAGCATCAGGAGAAGACCACAGAGTGGCAAGGTGACATTGTGTGGAGATGGCAGCAGTAGAATCAGGAGACCAAAAAGTGACCCGGTGACAGAGTGGGGAGGTGGGTAACAATACCAGTACCCGCTGACGAAGGTAGGTGAGAGAAGGAGCCCTTTCATCAGATTTGTGGCATCAGGTGGGTGGCAGCATCAGAGTAGTAGCTGAGGCAGGTAGCCAATAGAAATCGGTCTCTTTTGTCAAGATTCATCAGGTATTGGTGGGTGGAAATCATGATCCTGGCCTGATTCATCTTGACAAAAGTCAGTCTCTTCACATTTTGGGTGGACAGGCGAGTTCTTCTTGGGGTAACTATGGCCACCGCCGCACCTAACACCTGCTCAGATGCCACACTACTGGCCAGGCAGGACCGCTTTTCCTAGGCAAGCTCGGTAAGTTGTGGCCACAAATCAAGTTTGGCTGGCCAATAATCCAGCAGATATTCAATGACGGCTGGCTGGATGCTGTCCAAGTATGCCACCACCTGCTGGTTCAGGTCCTGCTCCAGATCTAACTGCTGCTGCTGGTGAGTAGTTTATTCACTATGCGGGTGAAAAAAGCTGCTCCTCATCGACTGTAGACTCAGGGTGGTGCTGATGGAGCTGGTACTGCTCCTGCCACCCCACCCCTCCCCAGCAGCTATAAAAGTGGAAAGTGAGCACAGAGGGCCCCCCTGGTCAGACCTACGAGGGGATGGACGATGGCGCAGATAGGCAGCGGCCAACACACTACATAGGATGTCTCTGTAGTAATTAAGTTTGTCCTTCCTCTTAGTGGGTGTAAAAAAGGCCCCCCATTTTGGACCAGTAGCAAGGGTCCAACATGGTGGAGAGCCGAAGTCACCCCTCTGCCAAATGGTGACAATTCGGCTGTCACTACGCAAGCAAGTGAGCATGCATCGGGCCATTTGTGCAAGTGACTTGGAGAAACTCCCTGCCTCCCTCTCCACTGCATACTGCCACAGTGTGTGTGGGTCCTCTGTTTCCTCTTCCCCATCGCCCTGTAGCTCCTATGGCTACTCATGCTCCTCCTCTCCTGTCAGCTGAGTAGAAAAACCACCCATTTCGCTACACATTGCCTGTTCTCCAATGTCCTCCTCCTCCTCTTTTAGTTCAGTGCTCATGTGGCCGTGAGATCTAGTCGCCGCTTCTCCTGTCCCCTGACCAGCCATTTTTACCACCATCTGTTCCAGGACATGAAGCAGTAGAATGATGTCATTCATCCCGTACTCCTGACGATAGACAAATAACGAGGTTTCTTCAAAGGGCCTGAGCAAACGGCAGGTGTCATGCATGAGCTACCACTGGTTGACATCGAAGTTACACAGGGGAGTACTCCTATCCACTTGGGTCATCTGTTCGTATAGTTGGTCCAACATATGGAGGATGGAATTCAAATGGGTTGAAACGTCAAATATCAGCCTATGTTGGGGAATGCTGTTCTGCTGCTGCAGCTCAAGGAGGGTGTGCTTTGCGGTGTACGAGTGGCTTAAGTGCATGCAAAGTTTCCTGGCCATTTTAGGATGTCTTGCAGATGGGTGGAAGACTTCAGGAACTGCTTGACATGTGTGCCATGCAGGGCACATGGCTCAGCCTTCCTTGAAGCAGCGCTGACACCATGTTCTACCCGTTGGTCACCATGGTTCTGATTTTCAGTTGTCGCGGAGAAAGCCAGGATTCGATTTCTCGATGAATCACACGGATCAGTTCCTCCCCTGTGTGACTTCTTTCGCGAATGAAAAACAAGGTGCAGAACAGCGTGACACAGCCATGCCCTGCACATGTGGTATGCTGGAGGGGCACTGTGAATTGTCTCTGCAGTGGAGACTGAGGACATGGCGGAGGATGAGGAGGCAGAGGCGGGCATTATCGTAGGACCAACGGCGTGAAAACATGGAGGCGGAAGTGGCGTGACCTGGCCAAGTTGCTGGTGTGGCTGTGCAAGAACCACATTCACCCAGTGGGCCGTAAGGACATGCATTGTCCCTGACCGTAATTACAGTTCCACATGTCGGCGCTGCTATGCACTTTAGCAGACACCGACAGGCTCACGGACTGGCCCACCTTCTGTTCTACATGTGTGTGCAAGGCTGGTACTGCCTTTTTCGCAAAGCAATGATGGCTTGGGACTCTCCACCTCGGCTCGGCACAAGCCATCAGTTCTCTGAAAGGTGCAGAGTCCACCACTTGGAAAGGTAGGGACTGCAGCACTAGCAACTTGGACAGGAGCACATTCAGCTTCTGTGCCGTTAGATGATTGCATGCATACTGCTGTCTCTTGGCAATCGCTTCGGTGATCAATTGATAACGGAATGACTGATGAGGAGTAGGAGGAGCAGGAGCATCTAGACCAGACAGCTCCTTTCTGCTGAGGTGGTGGTGCCTTGACTGCCTGAAATCGGCTGCGTGCAGGCTGGACCACCACATCGGAGCAATGGTTCTCCCAGGCCACTGTATGGCGACGCTGCATATGTTGATGCAGAGCTGTAGTGCCAATATTGGCACCCTGGCCATGCTTCACCTTCTGCACACAGATTCTACTTATGGCCATGTTCACCTTCTCCTGCGGCTTAACAAAAAACTGCCACACCACCGAGTAGGTGATTTTCCCCCGGACATTCCCCACTGACTGACTGCTACCAAAGCTGCCTCCATGAACCCCTTCACCACTACTTCCCGGGCAGGTAGACTGCTGCAAAGCAGGTGGTCTACCCCAGGCACGTTTGGCTCCTGACCTCCCACTGCTGCCACCCTGCTGACTCCCAGCAATGCTACAACCTTACTGGCTCAGCCGCTGCCTCACGGGCAAGCTGCCACCCTCTTCTCCTGATGATGATGAAGCCCCTTCTGCACCCGGATCCCAAGTGCGATCGGCTGCACATCACTGATGTCCTCCTCAACGGTCTCTGGGTCAGGAGCCTGACCGCTCGCAACACCCCCTCCCACGCCACTCTACTCATCACTACTTGCCTGCCTAGTGGAGAAAATAGCGAATGTTTCCTTCAGATCGTGGCTGAGCAGTAGCTGCTGACTGTCCTCTAGTAGCTTGTCCTCGCTGTATAGTTGAGCTGAGCCCACAGCATACAATATTTCTGTGGCTGAGGAAACAGCAAAGGCCAGAGGCAGGTTGACGACAGGTGAGGGCACAGGGCCTTCTCCCGGGCCATGCCAACTAAGGGTTGTGTCTGATGAACCCACTGACTGTTGGATGGGGGTATCTGATGTCACTTGGGATGAACTGGATGACCAAGTTAACCAATCAAGAACCACTGGGTTGCTGGTCAAGACACGACCGCTAATTGACTCCACGAGCTCAGGCCTATCTCTGCGACTCCTGCTGCCACGCCCCCTTTCCCTGCTGCGATCTCTGCCTGAGCCAGAAACATTTAGGCCTTTCCCACTCCTCTGTGCATGGCCTGGCACTTCTCTGTCTGACATACTTTTAGCTGAACTGAATAAATTAAAAGCAAATTAAAACACCCCTAAAAGCGACAAATATATTTTTATTTTTGTACTGAAATAGCCCACTAAACGCTTTCAACACATATGACTGCAGAAGTGAACTGAGAATATATTTTTCTTTTTGTACTGAAATAGGCTACTAAATGCTTTCACCACAAATAACTGCAACAGTGAAGTGCATATTTAATTTTATTTTTTCTGTACTAAAATAGGCCACTAAATGCTTTCACCACATTAAACTGAAGTGAAATGCGTATATATTTTTCTTTTTGTACTGAGATAGGCCACTAAACGCTTTCACCACAAATAACTGCAACAGTGAAGTGCGTATTTTTTATTTATTTTTTGTACTGAAATAGGCCACTAAACGCTTTCACCACATTAAACTGGCGAAGTGAAATGCGTATATATTTTTCTTTTTGTACTGAAATAGGCCACTAAAGGCTTTTCAACATAGCACTTGCACCCCAATAACAAGAACAAATTGCTGTAATGACAGAGCTGGATAATGGCTATTTGGATCCCCAAATAATCTTTCCCTGTACTTGTAAATCGCTTTTCTAGCACTGTCCCTAGCTTTTGACGTCTCTCCCTGCACTAAGATGCTGTGAAATTATTCCTCCCTATCCTTTCCCTGTACCTATAAATAGTTTTTTCATTTTTTTTTTTCACAATGAGGTTTCTATTATTGCTGTTCCTAGCGCCTTCTCACGTCTATCCCTGCACTCAGAACGCTGAAAAATGTCTGAGTCCCAGATGGCCACTGTATTTATAGGGCTGTGACATCACAGGGCTGGCTGGCTGCTGATTGGCTGCATGCATGGCATTATGGGTCATCCTGCCTTCTCAGAGTTCTTTGGCCCATGTCACAACACGTGTACTCACCATTTTTGGGAACATTGCGATTCGTTACCGCAAAGCGCAAGGAAATTCGCATTCGTTGCAATTGAATTTTTCCTTAAATTCTTAATAAATTCTACAAGTCAATGGGGACAGATCCATTTTCTCTGACACCATCTGACACAAAAGAAAACGTATCCGTCCCCCATTGACTTTTAATGGAGTTTATGACGGATCCGTTTATTGCTATGTTAAAGATAATACAACCGGATCCTTTCATAACGGATGTAGATGGTTGTATTATCAGTAACTGAAGCATTTTTGCTGATCCATGACAAATCCAGCAAAAATGCTAGTGTGAAAGTAGTCTAAGGGAACAAGACAGGAGCTAACACACTGCTGACAGTATGTGAGAGTGGTAAGTAAGGAATGTGCTGCCTGGCTCTGCACCCTTTATATAGTGACAAGCAGGCAATGAGTCCAGCTTCCCTCATATTTGAGAAGAGACAGTACTGGCAGATAAATTAATCTACTTTCTTTGCATAGCATTCCCCACAACATCAGAAGTCCTTGTTTGTACTAGATATGCCATCTATTGGCACATTAAAAAACTAAACAATTTCCCTCAAACTCTGTAGAAGGTAAGAATAGGCTGCAACCCTGGTTTACATCAGTAGAACCCCAAGTAAGTTTGGAATTTTAAGCTGCAGTCCATGTTCTGGATGTGTGAAACAGGCTTTGCTCATGCTGTAATGCTTTCAGTTTACATGGTGTTTAACTGGAACATCACAAATAAAGGTGATTTCGAAATTCTGCCAGATTGATCTTACCAGAAAGCATTTAATTGTGGGAAATCAGATGACAGTTATGCACTGTTAGGTCATCATCATATAATGATGTTTGGCCAAAACCACCAGAATATTGAACGGAAATTGCAATTAGTAATTTTATGAATTGAGACCATGACGAAATGAAAAAAATAAAATGCAAAAAAAATTAATAAAAACATTTGCAAAGTTACTTTATTTAAGTTTTGGGTGGAAATACTCCTTAATATTGCAACCCTCTGAAACCACTGCGTTGTATGGAGCTGTAATATGGCACCATACTGTATTAATTTCATAAAAAGTATCCATCATGCTCTACCAGCTGCTAAATTACAGATTATTCTCCCATATAAAAATAGCTTCTAGGGAAGAATATCTTTGTAAATGGTGCCATAAAAAGCCACGTAGCCACAAATGAAGTAAATACATTAGATATAAAGTCATATGTTATGTTCATCCTAAATAAATCATTACAATTTAGTAAATAATACATTTCATGCTAATCTTTTGATTGCAGTTTAAATTTATTATGTAATTACATGCCATTAGAATTTTCTCGCAAAGTAACTTTCAAACTTTAGAATACAACACTACTTCATTCACCTATCATAAATTATATGTAACGATTGGAAACAAATTAGACTTCATTATTCAAATTACTGAAATGGAAAGCACTAATGATACTGATACATCTTAGAAGAATGATGCCTATGCCACTTTTAGATTTTACAGTATTGATAAACTGCATTTGCCCTCTTGTTATGATTTCAATATATTTTATTATAAATTACACTACTTATATTACACATCTTGACCCCATAGAAAACTAAAAATACTTGAATTTACTTTGTGATTTGAAAAAAGCACGTATGCTGAATTTTTACCAAGCCAATTAACATCATTTAGGAAGTGCATAGTAAAATGAATACTAATTACAAGCACAAACAGTGTACAGGCAAATTAGTGGTACATCATTCCAAGACATGTGCATTGAACTTACAAGTATTCATTTATCAGTCCTCCAAGGAATTTAATATGCTAATGACTTTTGAAAGAAATTATCATGTAAACATAAACTTTTGTAAAACATAATTTACATTTGTTTTTTTTCTCTCCACTTCACCAAGTTTGAAATGCTTTTCAGAGTACCACACAAAACGGCATTCAAAATAAATGCATTTATTGAGCTAAATACTGGACTTTAATATTACAATTGGAAACTTGGAAATACACTAGTCATCTCTTCTTTAACCAGTCTATGACTTGGATATGAATACAGTATAATTTTGTTTATATTTTGATGCTTTATAGTGTATACTGTTTGATGCCATACAAAACCCTTAATATTGCACAGCGGAGCATAAATATTTTAGGCTGGGTTAACTCCACACAAAAAAATCACAGAAAAAGAAGATAATAATGCACTCATAAATTAGATGCAAACATTATATATGAATTAAGCCCTCATTCCAATATAATAAGATCTAAGACTCTTAGTTAATATATTTTGATCAAAACACATCTATGCCCACCTACTAGGCGTCAAAATGGTCTCAGGTCAGGTGGGTTCCTACGCTAATCCTATCTATGCGATTAGGAGCCCAGACCCTCCACATATAGTGTGCTGCTCCTAGTCACCTCTATGAGCATCAGCAACCAATGAGAGGAGGCGCACACACAGCTATATGTACCACCTAATCAAGATCACCTCTTAGATAGGTGGGGCAAAAGTGCACAGGAATGCTACTCCCAAGAGAAAATAGGAATGCATTAACACTTCAAGGTGGCACTCCGTCAAGCAAATACTACATCACAAAAATCACAGAAAACAAAAAGATAAAAACACCCTGCACAATATAATAAACAAATATGCGGATGTCCCTGGCTACATTTATGAAAAAAAATCACAGAAAAAGAAGACTGCCGGGTCCATGCCGCTGACCGAGCGGGTGCATGTACATGTGCGCAGGTCCTTAAGGGGTTAAACACCTGTTCATAGACAACTGGAATTTCCATAGAAGCAATAACATATAAGTTGTGCCTACGCATTAAATGAAAAAAGGCTATTACTTTTCATTTTGGGTTCATCTTCACCTACTAATACATTGTAAGTGTCCGTTTGCAGATTTTAAATACTTTTGTAAGGCGAAACAACTAATACAAATATTGAGTACAACTCCATATTTGTTCACTAGTGATGATAAGATAGTAAAGGACTGACTTTAGAAGCATATGTATCTATGCGGCGTAAGTGTCAAGACATTGCTGTCATATTTGTTGAGGGAATTTTGTAATTGGATGTCAAAAATAATACAGCACATACTCAGTTGTTGACTATAATGCCACCCCCTGGAGTTCCCTCTCACAGCTTGGGCAAAAGAACACATATCACTTTCAGCCATTATTTGTGACATTTATGACAAAGAAAAAGGTTACACTGATAGATTATTTCTGCACGGGATTATCCAAAGGCATCAAAACTATTTTACTTGACGATCAAACTGAGAAATGCTTTTTCCCCCTGTAAAAGCATTTTTTTCAGGCAAATAGATATTCTGAAGTTATGTGTATTTGCAGAAGCATAAAACAAGACTAAAATTGGAGTGACAATTGCAGTTTAACTGGTCACAAACTTGCACTGAAAAAAAAAATACAGGAAAAAGCAAAATAGAATAGCAGATTGAATGCAAGGTGACAGATAAGAAAATAGCTGGAATGTCAAAAGTAAAATATGCAACTAATAATTATACATCATACTATTACTGGAATGATTATGAAGAAATATTTGAAACTTTTTTCTATTAAGGATGAGCCAATCAGTTAATAATGAATTTCACAAATATATGTCCGCCCAAAAAAAACCCAAAGCTTTTCATTTAACTTCAGATGAAGTTTATTTAGTAGAATCTGATGCCTTTAAGCAGCTTATGATGTATGCTCAGCCTCGCTGGAAGATACCTAGCCAACATTATTTCTCCCAAAAAGCTATCCTTGCCTTGTACTCTTATGTGGCGGAGAATGTGGGTTGCTCCTTGAAATTGTTGCTGTGTGGCAAGCTGCATGCTCGGTGGACACCTGGAGTAGCTGTTACCCGCACGGACAGTACAAATCTTTCACGGCCGATGTTCTGTCAATTGGGACATGTACCTTTAACGAAAAATGAGTAGAATGCAATAATAAAAAAATAAAAAAATACCCCCCCCCAGGTGCCTCTAGGAAATGAAAGATATATTGGTCCAAATATACTAATTCCCAGTGTTAATGCAGAAGCAGAAATGCCCAGGCTGTACTGCTAAGCAGGCCAATGGAGTCAGAACTTAGGCTGATGGGGCAAAACTTAAAGATCTGACAGAGGCCCCCAGACATACCTTTACTTGGCCCCAGAAATGCCACATCCTTATGGCATCTTTAGTATTCGTAAATCTGTCCATTTCATTTGGGCAATGTCTAACAAAAAAAACTGCCTATGGAATCCCATAGGTCTTAACATTTAGAGTTTCAGCAGTATGCATCATCTTCTTACACTTGTGTCACCATCTAAGGCCTCTTACACACATCAATGTCCAAGTTTTAACGGAAGATTTAACATTTCCATAAGTAATTGTGAGCCAAAACCAGGAGTGTTACCTATACTGAGATAAAGTATAGATGTAAAGATTTGCACTTACTTACTGTGTTTTTACTTGCTTCTGGTTTTGGCTCATAATCACTGATGGAAGTCACTGACGTGTGAACGAGACCTCAGCAGTAGCTTAACACAATTGAGTTTTTTTTTTTAAACCAAGGCCTAATTTACTCGTCAATGTTTTGGTCAGTTATATTTATTAGTTACTTTTAGTCAAAATCAGGAGTGGAGAGAACACAGAGATAAGGTATAATGGAAAGATTTGGACCCATTCTGTGGAGAGGGAGATAATCACGTGCAAACAACTAAGCAGGTTTCTGATTTTATCAAGGCAATTAGAGATGAGCGAATTTTAAAAAAATTCTATTTGGCAAGTACGCCGAATGTATTGAAAAAATTTGGTTCGATCCAAATTTATTAGCTGTGAATAGCATTAAAACACGGCTATTTCCTGGCTTCAGAGAGCCTTTATAGTGGTGTAAAACACTGTGTCTTGCAGTAACACGCATAGGGAGTCTGCTGTGGTAGTGAAATGATGCTGTGAGTCTGACATGCAGATGACAGGCGTCACTCTTAGAATCACTTTACACTTATTTTGGCATTCACGGGGCCAAAACTGACCAAATAACTCAAGTATGAACTCAGTCTTGCAGGTCGATGTTAGCGCCAAGAAGGAGCACACTCCTTTTACAGTCGTCAGCTGTTTCCACATAGATGCCTACAGCACATGTTCTATTAAACGCTTATACAAGTAGAGCCCCCCCCCCCAACAGAGTGGACAGGGTGTCAGCAGTAAGTTTGTATTGATGTCACTGATTATTTTGCCCTTCCTCTGATCCATCAGAATAATAACCCTCCAAAAATTGAACCTGTCTGTTAAGTATCCGCCTTCACTCGGTCAGCATTTAGTCAGTAATGCATCAATATTGATAATGCCCAAAAAACAAGAGTGGATCCAAAACAGAAATGACACGTGAATGGAATATTTGCATGTCTTCTGTGTTTTGTACCCACTCATGCTTTTCGCTACCAAATCACAAGCCACGCCTGAAGGGACCATACAGGCCTTACAGCTGCTACACAGACAGGATCTGTTGTGCGTCTCATTTTTTCTTCCTTCTGACAGATCAGAAGAAGGGTCAAATAAATGATGATGTCAGCCAGGCCGAAAGGCAAAATAGTGTCCCAGTCATGAAGTGGGGAGGGTGGGAACAGCATGAGAAATCCACAGAGTGGCACAGTGACATAGTGGTGATGTGGAAGGAGCATTAGGAGACAACAGAGTGGCCCAATGACAGAGTCTTGAGGTGGCGGCAGCATCAGGAGGAGGCCACAGAGTGGCACAATGAGAGTGTGGAGGGGACAGGAGCATCAGGAAACCACATAGTGACCAGGTGACAGAGTGGGGAGGTGGGTGGCAATACCAGTACCAGCTGAAAAAGGTGGGTGAAAAAAGGAGCACGTAGCATCAGATGTGTGGCATCAGGCGGTTGGCAGCATCAGAATAGTAGCTGAGGCAGGTAGCCAGAAGAAACTGGTCTCTTTTATCAAAGTGTTGGTGTGACACCATAGATGATCTAGTCTGATGCATCAGGCATTGGTGGGTGGAAATCCTGGCTGATCCATGCCTGATTCATCTTGAAAAAGGTCAGTCTCTCCACATTTTGGGTGGACAGGCAAGTTCTTCTTGGGGTATCTGTGGCCCCCGCCACACTAAATACCCGCTCTGATGCCACACTACTGGCCGGGCAGGAGAGCTTTTCCAGGGCAAACTCGGCCAGTTGTGGACACAAATTGAGTTTGGCTGCCCAGTAGTCCAGTGGATCTTCAATGACGACTGGCAGAGTGCACTCCAAGTATGCCACCACCTGCTGGTTCAGGTTCTGCTCTATGTCTAGCTGCTGGTGAGTAGTTTTTTCACTATGCAGGTGAAGAAAGCAGCTCATCAGCGACTCTAGACTCAGGCTGCTGCTAATGGAGCTGGTACTTCTCCTGCCAACCCACGCCTGCACAGCAGCCATGGCAGTGGAACGTAAGTGCAGAGGACATCCCCCGGTCAGACCTGCGAGAGGATGGACGATGGCGCAGATAGGCAGCGGCCAACTGACTACATAGGATGTCTCTATAGTAGTTCAGTTTGTCCTCCCTCTCAGCGGATGTAAAAAAGACCCCCCATTTTGGACCGGTAGCGAGGATCCAACAAGGTGGAGAGCCAAAAGTCATCCCTCTGTCGAATGGTGACAATTCGGCTGTCACTACGCAAGCAAGTGAGCATGCATCGTTCCATTTGTGTAAGTGACTCTGAGGGAATCCCTGCCTCCAACTCCACTGCCACGGTGTGTGTGGGTCCTCTGCCTCATATTCCTCATCACCCTGTAGCTCCTCTGGCTGCTACTGCTCCTCCTCTCCTGTCACCTCTGTTGAAAAACCACCCATTTTACTACACAATGGTTGTGCTCCAATGTCCTCCTCCTCCTCCAGTTCAGCCCCACAGAGCTGATGTGGCCGTGATATCTAGGCTACAAGTCTCCAGTCCCCTGACCAGCCAGATTTACCAGCATCTGCTCCAGGACATGAAGCAGTTAAATGACGATGGTCATCCCTTAGTCCTGGCGACTGACAAATAACGTAGCCACCTCAAAGGGCCTGAGAAATAGGCAGGTGTCACACATGAGCTGCCACTGGCTGACATCTAGGTTACACAAGAGTGCTCCTGTCCACTTGGATCATCCACTTGGCCTTTCTCTGTTTGTATAGTCGGTCCAACATATGGAGGTTAGATTTCCAACGGGTGAAAACGTTGCATATCAGCCTATAATGGGGATGTTGTTCTGCCACTGCAGCTCAAGGAGGGTGTCCTTTGCGGTTTACGAGTGGCTGAAGTGCATGCAAAGTTTCCTGGCCATTTTTAGTATGTCTTGCAGATGAGTGGAAGACTTCAGGAACTGCTTGACAACCAGATTGAACATGTGCGCCATGCAGGGCTCATTGCTCAGCCCTCCTTGATACAGCGCTGACACCATGTTCTTCCCGTTGTTGGTCACCATGGTTCTGATTTTGAGTTGTTGCAGAGAAAGCCAGGATTCGATTTCTTGATGAAGGACACAGAGCAGTTCCTCCGCTGTGTGATTCTGTTCGCCCCCGGCAAACGAGGTGCAACACAGCATAACACCTCCGTGCCCTGCACATGAGGTATGCTGGAGGGGTACTGTGAATTGTCCCTGCAGTGCAGGCTGAGGACACAGTGGAGGATTAGGAGGCAGAGGCGGACATTGTCGCAGGACCAACGGCGTGAGAACGTGGAGGCAGAAGCAGTGTCATCTGGCCAAGTTGCTGGTGTGACTGTGCAGGAACCACATTTACCCAGTGGGCTGTAAAGGACATGTATTGTCCCTGACCGTAGTTACAGCCCCACACATCGGTGCTGCCGTGCACTTTGGCAGACACCGACAGGCTCAAGGACTGGCCCACCTTCTGTCCTACATGTGTGTGCAGGGCTGGTACTGCCTTTTTAGCAAAGAAATGACAGCTTGGGACTCTCCACCTCCGCTCGGCACAAGCCATCAGTTATCTGAAAGGTGCAGAGTCCACTACTTGGAAAGGGAGGGACTGCAGCACCAGCAACATGGACAGGAGCACATTCAGCTACTGTGCCGTTGGATAAGTGCATGCATACTGTTATCTCTTGCCAATCGCTTCGGTGATTGATTGCTGAGGGAATGATTGATGAGGAGTAGAAGGGCGAGGAGCAGGAGCATCAGGACCAGCAGATGATGGGAAGGACAGACAGCTCCCTTCAGCCGAGGTAGTGGAGCCTTGACTGCCTGAACTCGGCTGCCTGCCACTGGGTGATGAAACTGTTTCTGCAGCAGGCTGGACCACCACATTGGAGCCACTGTTCTCTCAGGCCACTTTATGGTGACGCTGCATATGATGATGCGGGGCCGTGGTGCCAACATTGGTCCCCTGGCCATGTTTCACCTTCTGCCCACAGATTCTACAAATGGCAGATGGCTAAGGGTTGTGTCTGACGAACCCACCAACTCTTGGCTGGGGGTGTCTGATGTCACTTGCAACGAAGTCGAAGATCGAGTCAACCATTCAAGAACCGCTGGGTTTCTGGTCAAGACACGATCGCTAGCTGACACTGGGAGCTCAGGCCTCTCAATGTGACCCCTGCTGCCACCGCCCATTACTCTGCTGTGACCTGTGCCTGCACCAGAAACATTGAGGCCTCTGCCACTCCCCTGTGCCAGTCCTGGCACTTTTCTGTCTGACATATGTAAATAAAAAGAAAATTAAAACACCCCAAAAAAGTCTGTAATTTTCTCACTTCACCACACAAAGGCTAAAGGCCCTTTCTTCCCCCCACTAATACACATAAGAATGGCTTTATAACATATAACCGCACCGCTGAGCGGCAAATATATTTTACTTTTGCCACTAATAGATGCCACAAAAGGCTTTAGAACATATATAGCTGCACCGCTGAACGGCAAGTGTATTTTTATTTTGCCACTATTACATGACAAAAAGAGCTTTAGAGCATATAACTGCACAGCTGAACGGAAAATATATTTTTCTTTTGCCACTAATACATGCCACAAAAGGCTTTAGAACGTATTTGCCACTAGAACACGAAAAACAGGGTTGTATTTTTAGCACTTCTCCACATAACGGCTAATAAGTCCTTTTTTTCCCCACTAATACAAGCAGTGGTGTTTCAAAATGTCAGCTTTATACAATCACGCATCTGTGAGGTGACTTGTTGAATCAGACATTCTCCACTTACAGTTTACGCCTCAGGCACCCAGGAGTTCATCAAGTAGTGTTTAATCCGGAGATTGTATTTCAAGATATGCAGGGAATCCAGATAGTAAAAGAATTATGCCAACAATATTCTCCTTGAAAGAAGATAAGATTCTCCTCAGATTCTCCTTAGAATTAGAGCACACACTAACAGCAATGTGTGACTGGGAAAACAGGAAGTGGCTAGACTGAACCAACTAGAAGCTGAAACAGAGGGGGGAGGAGAAGAGAGGAGCATACCAATACACAATGCAAGATACTGAAACAGAACACTCTCCGTCTGGTATCGGTAGATACCACTATATATATGCATACAATGGAATTGTATAAAATAACAATTAATAATGTCAATAAACCTGATGAATAAACAGATGAATAATGTCCATAAACCTGAAAAGGAAACATGCAGTAAACGTTTATTCAAACCAAAAAAGTATATGTCTTCAGTTTAGGCCATAGAGCTGGTACTTGAAACAGTCTTAGAAGATGATGAGTATCTTTGGTAGAAGGAATCTAGACATGAAAGTTCTTTCAATCCGAACTGGAAACAACTTTAGTAATAAGTCCAGTAGGCCAGTCGAAACAATCAACTTGTTTGTCTCTTAACAGAACAAATTCTCCTTCCTTTAAATTAGGCCTTGGTTATTGCCACCTTCTGCGTTCTTGCAAGAGGCAAAGGTACTTTCTTCTCCACCTTTTCCAGAACTGACTGGCGAGATGTTGTACCTGCTTCCACTGAAACTTATAAAGGTTGTGCTCTTTGAAAAACGCCAGATGGCACAGAAATATTCCTTATCTTTTCTGGTTTATTCTTGCGTGATCTTTTATGCACCCCAGATGTGGATTTCTTCTTTTTTAACAGGAGATTGTCTGTTGCTTTCATTAGAAGCTGAGCGAGACTTGGTTCTCCTTGATCTTGCCAAAGATTTTGAACGAGAGCGCTTATTTTGTGAGGCTGATTTAGATGTAGATTGCTTTCTGTCTATGGATCGTGACCGCCAGGGGCGTAGCTAGAAATGACTGGGCCCCACAGCAAATTTTTGTATTGGGCCCCCCTACCCGCGTTTTGCTCCCCTCTATAATGTGCCAGCCATATAGCCCCCTATAATGTGCCAGTAGTCAGCCATATAGCCCCCCAGCCCCCTATAATGTGCCAGTAGCCAGCCATATAACCCCCTATAATGTGCCAGTAGTCAGCCATATAACCCCTCCTATAATGTGCCAGTAGTCAGCCATATAACCCCCTATAATGTGCCAGTAGTCAGCCATATAACCCCTCCTATAATGTGCCAGTAGTCAGCCATATAACCCCCTATAATGTGCCAGTAGTCAGCCATATAAACCCACCCTATAATGTGCCAGTAGCCAGCCATATAGCACCAGATACCCCCATAGTGCTCCTCTCCCCATAGTGCCCCCTATAATGTGCCAATATCAAGTGCCTCTGTCTTCCCCCATCCCAATATCATAGTGCCATCCTCTCCCCTGCCCCCTAATGTGTGTGCCAATATGAAGTGCCTATCTCTCCCCCCACACACATTTGCCAATATCATAGTGCCAATAGCCCCTCCTCCCCTGTGGCAGTAAAGTAAAAGTCCAGTATTTAAAAAAAAGAAAAAAAAATCCTGTCTTTCAGAAAAGTTTGTGAAGGGAATCGAACCTGTGACCATTAGGATGAAAGGCAAGAGACTTAACCACAAGACCATATGAACTGCATAGACAGGTAGCTAAAAAAAATAAGACCTCTAGATAAGGAGAACTTTGATAGTGTATCTATACACATTACAGCTGCCCCAACACACCAAGCTCTGCTACATCCATATACAATGTGCTGGTGCAGCTGTAATGTGTATGGATACACTATCAAAGTTCTCCACATCTAGAGGTCTTATTTTTTTAGCTATCTAGCTTATCAGCTCATGTGGCTTTGTGGTTAAGTGTCTTGCCTTTGAACCTAATGGTCGCAGGTTCGATCCCCATGGCAAGCTTTTCTGAAAGAAAGAAAAATAAGTTTTAACTAGACAAGGGCGAGAGGACAGTGCGATTCACTGAGTAATTAGCGAAGGGAGAGGAGTGAGAACAACACGTGCTTGCCGGGCCCCCTGTAAGCCGGGCCCCGAAGCAGCTGCTTCCCTGCTTCCCGGTAGTTACGCCTGGTGACCGCTAATGCTCTTGTCTGCTTTTCACTTCTGAAATGGGATCTGTCTTTGTACGTACGGACTTGGGTTGTTGACATGCAGTATTTTTCATGGACATTGGCGGTGAACTTTTCCCTGTGGTTTCCAGAAAATGCTGAGCAATATGAAGGTGCTCATCCGTTGAAGACTGTGAAGAGCTGTGATCCTCTTGGGTGCAATGAACAACTGCAGATGGAACTGAAGGTTCTTGCAAAGTATCTGAAAGTATCTGAAATGAACTCTTCCTCTGTTCCAGGAAAGTCCTTTATAGAACATTCAGAAGATTCTTCCTTTACAGAATTAAACTCATTGTCAAACAGTTGACTGGAAGGCTCACGTTTCTGCGGTGTCTCATCAGAACTACATGAATCAGAAGGCTTGTTCTCAGTGAAGATGTAGGATTCATTATTATAAACTGTGTGAGGACTGCAGAGCTGGGAAGGGCTTGAAGAGGGCTCCAATTGCGATCTGAAGGCCTTTCTACAAGCTGCCCTTCTGTCCAGGAACATTCTTCTGCAGCTGACTCCTCGGGATTTAAGCTGCTTTCTGATGTTTTTAAAATATTTGGGCAAGGAACCTCTTGCACATAGTAGTGGTTAGGACACTGCCTGAAGTAAGACGTTCGTCCCCCTATTAATACGTCAGTTCTGAAGGAGTGCACTTGGCAGGGTCTGCGGGTTCTGTCCAGAAATACATCCCCACGATGATCCAACCCACTGTAAGTTTCTGGGCATATGGAGCGTTGAAAGGGCCATTGCGAGTTCAAGGACCTTATGAGCATCAAGATTGTCTCTACCTAGCAAGAGTAAGATCTCGGCATGGTTTCAAGGGGAGGAATCTCTCTGGCTATGTTCCTGAGATGAGGGTGATGCTGTGTGGCTTCAGGTGTGGGAATCTCATCCCTTGTGTCCGGCAATTTGTCACACTCAATAAGGGTTGGAAGAGAGAGTTTCTTATCTCCTTTAAAGGGCTTCTAAGTGAAACCATTAGCTCTTCTTCCTGAGGTTGTCACAAGACCAGAGCATGTTTCTAGGGTGTAGTTTCTCCTCTATCCTGAACAGATCAAAGAGCTTAGGGCTAGCTAGGGAACGATTACTTTGGTCATCTAGAATAGCATACATTCTTATGGTCTTCTCTGGTTGTGCAGTAGGAAACACATCCACCAGGCAAATCTTAGAAAGACTTACCGCACACAAGTCCTTCTGCATAGCTTTATGCATCTGGGTGTGACGGTTGTGGTTGGTCGGTCGGCACTCTCTCTGCCTTGATCCGAATGGGGCTTGTGCCAGCTAACTGGTTCTAGGTTCCGCCTGATTGGTCCCGGGTGAACAGCGGACACATGTACATCACTATAACATTCAGAACACTTGACTTGAACCTTACAGTCTCTGGCGAAATGCTCAGTGGATGCACAGTATCTGAAGAAGATATCATGACTCCTTAGGAACTCCTTATGTTCCTCAAAGGGCTTTGCTATTAAGACGCGGCATTTTCTTAAAGGATGTGGTTTATCATGGCTAGGGCAATGATGATCGGGTTCCTTAGGGCTTTCATTTCCATTGTTAGTAGTGGGCACAACCCCTGTCTTTTTTACTAAAATTAGACCTTTAGGGCCCCCCTGTCTGGGACTGAAAGTCTCGTGTCTCTGTTTATTAGAGATGTTGCGAACATAAAATTTTCCGTTCGCGAACGGTGAACGCGAACTTCCACAAATGTTCGTGAACTGGGCGAACCGCCATAGACTTCAATAGGCAGGCGATTTTTAAAACCCACACGGACTCTTTCTGGCCACAATAGTGATGAAAAAGTTGTTTCAAGGGGACTAACACCTGGACTGTGGCATGCCGGAGGGGGATCCATGACAAAATTTCCACGGAAAATTACGTAGTTGACGCAGAGTCGGGTTTTAATCCATAAAAGGCATAAATCACCTAACATTCCTAAATTGTTTGGAATAACGTGCTTTAAAACATCCAGTGTGTGTATATGATCAGGTATGATGTTGTATCGATCAGGTAGTGTAAGGGTTACGCCCACTTCACAGTGACAGACCAAACTCTGACAGACCAAACACCCCGTTTAATGCACCGCAAACAACCGCAAACAGTCCATTTGCACAACCGCAAACTCCCCATTTGCAAAAGGTTGGATACCAAGCTAGCCAGGTCCCGTTCCTTGTCCTCACTGACGTCACTGAAGGTCTCTTTCTCCACCCAGCCATGTACAACACCAAGGGTCCCCGAAAGGTGACAACAAGCCCCCTGGGACGCCTGCTGTGGTTGGTCTTCCACCTCCTCTGACTCCTCCACCTCCTCTGACTCATCTTCTTCAGACTCCTCTCTCTGCGTTGCCGCAGGTCCAGCAATCGACGTCGACAAGGCTGCTTCTGGTGGTGATGGTGACCACAACTCTTCCTCTTCATGCTCATCTACGGCCTGATACAGCACTCTTCGCAGGGCATGCTCCAGAAAAAACGCATATGGGATGAGGTCGATGATGTTGCCTTGGGTTTGACTGACCAGGTTTGTCCCCTCCGCAAAAGGACGCATGAGCCTACAGCCATTGTGCATGAGCGTTCAGTAAAGCGGGCAAAAAATACCCAGCTTAATCACTGTTTTGTCCCCTATCAGGGGCCGGTGTATGGAACAGATTTTAGGAACCGGGAGATGGAAAAAGATGGTTGGTCGGTCCTCTTCCTTCCAATTTGTTGCACTGCGCGTGCGCCGTGCAATGTACTGTTCCACCCTATATGAGCGGTGTGTTAAGTAGTACTATTCCTATCAGCTTAATCCCTGTTACGTCCCCTATCAGGGACGTGTATCGAGTAGATTTTAGGAACCGGAGATGGAAAAAGATGATTGGTCGATCCTCTTACTTCCAATTTGGGGCACTGCGCGTGCGCTACGCAATGTACTGGGCCACCAATACAAATAGTGTGAACTACTATTCTTATCATTTTAATCTTTGTTAAGTCCCCTATCAGGGACGTGTATTGAATTGAATCCTTGCATGGGGAGATAGAGAAAAAAGCTTGCTCTGTCTGCTTCCGTCTGATTTTGGGCACTTGTAATGGAATTTGCCACCAATGTGTCTGCTGACTGTGAGTTACAGGGTCAAAGTTTGCTCAATGATAAAGTATAGGGGGCGAATCGAACAACGCATATGTTCGCCCGCCGCGGCGAACGCGAACATGCGAAGTTCGCTGGGAACTGTTCGCCGGCAAATAGTTCGGGACATCTTGCCTGTTTAGTAGAGCCAAAGATGTTGGTTCCCAAGGTGTTGAAGCTTGGATCATTTTTAACTCTAGCCAATTCCTTGATGAACTTACAGAAGAATGAAAATGGTGGAAAGGGAACACAATGTTGCTCCTTGTATTTTGAACCTGTTGTTGCCCATTGGTCTTGAATATTGAGGCGTAATTTCTCTACGATCAGGCCCACACCATGGGAGGTAGCTGCGGGTCTCCCTACACAATCCCAAACTCAAGAAGAAGGTCGCTTAATTCCTGGAACCTTCGGCGGTCCGTATTGGATAATTCAGGAAAGTCGTATAGCTGTTTAAAAAGGCACGTTCAACTACTTCCGAGCTGCCGTATGTCTGCTCTAATCTTTCCCATGCAAGACGAAGGCCTTTGACTGGTTCGTAGATATGAACGGTTTTGAGTCTCTTAACCCCTTAAGGACTTATGACGTACCGGTACATCATGGTTCCTGAGTCCTTAAGGACCCATGACGTACTGGTACGTCATGAGTAGATCCTATTACTGTTGCTCAGCCGGCAGTGATCGGAACAAGGTACCTGCTGAAATCAATCAGCAGGTGCTGTCAGGACGCTGTGACCCCCCCATATCGGCGATCGCAGCAAACCACAGCGGCGACCGCTGCTGACAGCAGCAGGTGATGATTACCATGGCTTTCAGAGGCGATGGATTACCATCGCTTTCAGAGGCGTACTGCTTGCCATGGTACTGTAAGTCTAATCAGACTTCTGCTAAAGGCAAAAGTCTGCTTAGACTATGTAAAGTAAAAAAAATACAGTACAGTACGCTGTATAGTGTACTGTACTGTATTGTATAGACATGCGATCCACTGGATCTACAAGAACCAAGTGGGTCTGGGTCCAAAAAAATAATAATAAAAATAAAAAAACACATATCACTGAATAAAAAAATAAAATACACTACAAATATTAGGTATCGCCGCGTCCGAAAAAAACCTACTCTATAAAAATATCACATGATTTAACCCCTCACGCAAATACCGAAAAAAAAATGGTGTAAAACAAGCCATTTTTTGTCACCTTACACCTTACATCACAAAAAGTGTAATAAAAAGTGATCAAAAAGGCGTATGCCTCTTGTGGTAAGGTGCAAGGTGTCATATGCGATGGCAGGTACGTGTCACCGAGGTTGCTGGCCTCGGTGAGGTGAGAGCCGGGTTTTTGTCTGCAGCAGCTAGTGCTGTTTTGACTCTTTTAAATAGCATGGCTGCAAAGCCGATCCGGGCCGGCTCTTACTGGGAGCAGCTAAAGAGTAGGGTGGGTGGCTGCTCCCCACGGTCCAGTCCGAGTTTTGGGCTGGGTATAAAACACAGCCATCAGCTGTGTCTGAGGCGGTGATTATCCTGGAGCCTGCTAACAGGGCTGAGGAGTTCTCTGTGCTGGAGGACGGAGCTCAGCAAGGTGGTGTTTCCCTGCAACCTGAAGGAGGAATCGCCTGCGGCTGAACCGACTGCTAGGTGTGAACCCGCACTTAAACCACCCAAGGTGACTGGACCCTGTGTTGGCCTGTTTTTGGTTTTGCCACATGAATTCTGTTGTGTGTGAACTGTCACCAAGAGACTGTTTTCATTTCTGGTGTGCAAGTGTGAATAAAACACTGTTTGATGCACAATCTGGACTCCTTGTTTTGCCTCTAAACTGCACCCGCACCGCTGTCTACCAGAGCGACTCCCCACACTCTCAAAATAGTAGCAATCAAACCGCCATCTTATCTCGCAAAAAAATTAGCCTCAAGATCGCCCCAAAAAATAAAAAAATATGGCTCTCAGACTATAGAGAATTTTTTTTTAAATGTTGTTATAGTGTTAAATTAAAATAAATAAAAAAAAGTATACATATTAGGTATCGCCGCATCCGAAGGAATCTGCTCTATAATAATATCACATGATCTAACCCCTCAGGTAAATACCATAAAAAATAAAAAATATAAACAATGTAAAAAAAAACATTTTTGTCACCTCAGATCTCAAAAACTGTAATAGCAAGCAATCAAAAAGTTATATGCACCTAAATATAGTACTAATCAATCTGTCATATCATCCCACAAAAAATGATAACCTACATAAGACAATCGCCCCAAAAAATAAAAAAAATATGGCTCTCAGACTATAGAGACATTAAAGCAAGATTTTTTTGTTTCAAAAATAATATTATTGTGTAAAACTTAAATAAATATAATTAAAGTATACATATTAGGTATCACCGCGTTCGTAACAACCTGCACTATAAAAATTACCTATGAACTAACCCCTCAGGTGAACACAGAACAAAAAATTATATAAATACCGTGTCAATAGTCATTTTTATCACCTTACAACACAAAAAGTGTAATAGCAAGCGACCAAAATGTCATATGCACCCCAAGATAGTGCCAATCAAACTGTCATCTCATCCTGAAAAAAAATGAGCCCCTACATAAGACAGTCACCCATAAAATAAAAACTAAAAATTTTTATAATTTTTTTCAAAAATGCTTTATGAAAAACTGAAACAAAAAATCCAAAAAGTGGTCATATTTGGTATTGTCGTGTCCGTAACAACCTACTCTATAGAAATAGCACATAATCTAACCTGTCAGTTCAACGATGTAAAAAAAAATAATAAAAACTGTTCCAAAACAACTATTTTTTTTGCACATTTTCCATTTTAATACATTTTTCCAGTAACAAAACAAGGGTTAACAGCCAAACAAAACTCAATATTTATTGCCCTGATTCTCTAGTTTTCAGAAACACCCCATATGTGGTCGTAAACTGCTGTATGGCCAAACGCAAGGAAGGGAACGCCATATAGTTTTTGGAAGGCAGATTTTGCTGGACTGGTCTTTTGACACTATGTCCCATTTGAAGCCCCCCGATGCACCCCTACATTAGAAACTCCAAAAAAGTGACCCCATTTTGAAACTACGGGATAAGTAGGCAGTTTTGTTTGTACTATTTAAATATGATTTTGGTTGATCTAGTTTACACTCTTTTTGAGGCAAGGTAACAAAAAATATAAATTCTGAAATTTCATCTCCATTTGCCAATAACTCTTGTGGAACACCTAAAGGGTTAACAAAGTTTGTAAAATCAGTTTTGAATACCTTGAGGGGTGTAGTTTCTTAGATGGAGTCACTTTTATGGAGTTTCTACTCTAGGGGTGTGTCCTGCCATTTGGCCATACTGCAGTTTAAGACCACATATGGGGTGTTTATGCAAACTACAGAATCAGGGCAATAAATATTGAGTTTTGTTTAGCTGTTAACCCTTGCTTTGTTACTGGTAAAAATGGAATAAAATGAAAAATTTTCAAAAAAAAAAATCTAAATTCTGAAATATTTTCTCCATTTGCCATTAACTCTTGTGGAAAACCTAAAGGGTTAACAGTGTTTGTAAAATCAATTTTGAATACCTTGAGGGGTGTAGTTTCTAGAATGGGGTCATTTTTGGGTGGTTTCTATTACGTAAGCCTCACAAAGTGACTTCAGACCTGAACTGGTCCCTAAAAAATGGGTTTGGCTTCTAAACTTCTAAGCCTTGTTATGTCCCCACAAAATAAAATAGCATTCCCAAAATGATCGATACATGAAGTAGACATATGGGGAATGTAAATCAATTACTTTTTTGGGCGGCATTAATATGTATTATAGAAGTAGAGAAATTGAAACTAGAAAAATTGCAAATTTTTCCAAAATTTTGGTAAATTTGGTATTTTTTTTATAAATAAAAATTAGATTTTTTGACTCCATTTTACCACTGTCATGAAGTACAATATGTGACGAAAAAACAATCTCAGAATGGCCTGGATAAGTAAAAGCGTTTAAAAGTTATCAGCACATAAATTGACACTGGTCAGATTTGCAAATAATGGCCGGGTCCTTAGGGTGAAATAGGGCCTTAAGGGGTTAACACTGTTTGAAAACCATGGACGTAGCCATCTAATTAGTAAATAAAGTTCTTGCATAGGCGGTACAACAAGGGTTTGAACTGGTGTCTTGAAGGTGGCCTTCCATCTTCTATAGTTCTCTGGGCGATCATCAAAGTTCGTAAGGCTAGTACTGATGAAGTCCCTGAGGGTGAGGTACTTAGCGATTTCTGATGCGTTATTTCTTTCCTGCATCATGGCGATGGCAACTTCTCCCTCGCTAGTGTTGTTGGCACCATCTGATACCCTATGTTTGGGGGTTGGAAGATGGAATGGAGTGGCAGCTGGGTTGAGCGTAAGTGAAGGCTTCACATCTGGTAATGTTGGTGCCAGCGTCTTGGTTGCTATGTAACTAGTCTCAGAAGGTTTTAATGTGATTTGATGAGCTTGAAGCGGCTTGGTCTCTAATGGTGCCTGAAATTCTATGTAAGGTGCCAGAGTTTTGAAAGAATAAGAAGTGTCCACTGGACTGGGGTCAACTATATAGTTATCAGCTGCCTCTTTTTCTACTCGCATGAGTTAAGCAGGCTGGCGTGCAGAGCCCAAATATTCGGGTGCAAATGCATTGACTTTGCTTTGGTCTAGGACGAATTGCAGGGTACGGCCTTCTGAGAATTTAGATATCTTGGACATAGGATGATAAGCTTCTTCTTCTTCAGCAGCTTCTTCAAGAACACTAAGTTCAGCCATGGCTGCTGCTTCTTCCCTTTCGTTCTGAAGGACCTCCAACTCAGTTTCAGCCTTGACTTTGGTCGCTTGCACATGAGCCTGTATAGCTGCTTGATTAGCTTGAGATTGGGCTTGTACAGCTTGCGCCTGAGCCTGTATAGCTGCTTGATTAGCTTGAGATTGGGCTTGCGTAGCTTGCGCCTGAGCCTGTATACTTGCTTGTTAAGCTTGAGATTGGGCTTGTAAAGCTGCTTGATTAGCTTGGGATTGGGCTTGTGTCTCTGCGACTTGTGCCTTAATGGCTGCTTCCTTTTTTAATGCAGTGAGCTTGTACCTTCGCTGCTTCCACTTTTGCGCGTGCCAACACCAATGAGGTACTCAGCGAAGAGTGCTATGAGCAAGACCTAAGCGATGAGGACTGAGCAATAGATTTCGAGGAATGGGATGAAACCTTGGAGTGCCTTGAAAGTTAGAATGGCGGGACGCAGTTTCATATTGTTGTGATATCTTGTCCTCTAGCATTGACTTGACTGCCAAAAATCTGCTATATATTTCATCATTAAGTGCAGTGTGGGTCTTTAATTCTAGGATGAATTCCTCTGAGTTGAGACTTGATAACAGATAACAGTTTCTTATAACTATGATAGGTTTTATTCAATTTTGTACACATGGCCTTTAATTGATCTTCATTATAGCCTGATCCATGTGCTGCATCCATACATTGTTCAGTCTTTTCCCACAAAATAGATAAATTATTGCATACCTCCATTTTGTCTGTTAGAAGGGCCTCTTTCATTTTTAATGAGGGCTTAGAAATCCTTCTAGCTGTGTCCTGCATTTCCATCTATAACACAACAGTGACCTCTAGTGGTGGTTCAGTCTTTTAATAGCTTACAGCAGGCAGACGATATTTACTTCAGAAAACAGGCGGAATACAGTTCCTAGCCTGTATGAAACTGAAATTGCTAGAAGCTTCTGCGATAATAGTGAATGCAGTATAAGATATTAGCATAACAGGAGGAGGAGGAGAATATTATTTTCTTAGCGGGAGAAGGAGAGTACTAAGACAATTATTTTACTGTGGCGTTTCGAAATGTCAGCTTTATACAATGACGCATCTGTGAGGTGACTTGTTGAATCAGACATTCTCCACTTACAGTTTATGCATCAGACACCCAGGAGTTAATCAAGTAGTGTTTAATCCGGAGATTGTATAACAAGATATGCAGGGAATCCAGATGGTAAAAGAAATATGGCAACAATATTCTCCTTGAAAGAAGATAAGATTCTCCTCAGCTTCTCCTTAGATTCTCCTCAGAATTAGAGCACACACTAACAGCATTGCATGACTGGAAAAACAGGAAGTGGCTAGACTGAACCAACTAGAAGCTGAAACAGAGGGCGGAGGAGAAGAGAGGAGCATACCAATATACAATGCAAGATACTGAAACAGAACACAAGCAAAAAATGCTTTAGAACATATAACTGCACCGCACAAGGGAAAATACGAAATGGAAATATTTTCTTGTAATAAACCCTGTTAATGACTGTATCTTTTCTCCCCCCTATTTATACAGATAGGAATGTTCAGGCTTTTTAATGATGACATTTTCCGCTAGAATGGATTATAATCCCTAAATATGTGTTGCCTGTTACCCATCTTAGGTATACAGGTGAATGTGGGTGATAAGGATAGGTGAGTAAGCATTGTCACTATTACGTTAATATTTTAATAGCGCTTTACTCCCGTGAGCCATTACGTATTTTGAGTCTGTGGGACTATTCATTCCACATACTTATTGCGTTTACCATTGTACTCTTTTATTATGTGTTGTACAATCATGTTTTAATATGATATCTAATAAAATTCATTATTATTTGTATGTGTGTGTGACTATTTTGGTGTTTTATGATGTATTATCACCTGGCACAGTATTGACATTTTGTAGTATTGGTGTATTAATGGCTGTATCACTTTCACCCCACTAACAAGAACGTTTTGCTGGAACTACAGAGCTATATAATGGCAATTTGGGTCCCCAGTCAGTTTAGCAAGGTGTAATAGGATTTTTCCTATTACCCAGGCTGTAACCTCCCCTACTGAACACTGTTCAACATAAATGCTGTGGAATGATTCCTCCCTATCCTTTCCCTACACCTTGAATAATCTTTCCCTGAACTTGTAAATCATTTTTTTCAGCGCAATTACATTTTTTCTAGTGCTGTTTCTAATGCCTGCTGACGTCTCTCCCTGCACTAAGTACACTGGAAAATGGCAGAATCCAAGATGGCTGAGGCTATTTATAGGGCTATGACATCACTGGGCTGGCTGGTTGCTGATTGGCTGCATGCATGGCATTATGGGTGATCCCGCCTTCCCACAGTTCCTGGCTCCATGTCCTCACACGTGCAGCAGACATTTTAGGAAAAATGTGATTCGTTACCATAAAGCGTGAGGAAATTTGGATTCGGTGGGAATCGAATAATTCCTGAAATTCGGATCGAATTCCACTTCATCAGCCTCGATTCGCTCATCTCTAAAGGCAATAGTTAATTTAAACTTCCATGGATAACAAATGCGTTATATCAGATAATAAAAATGCCACGTTAGGTTCTATATGTGTCAGAGAAAGACAGGCACTGATCTTTAAATCTTCATCATTCAAATCATAGGTAAGAATTTGGAGTATGCCACATGAACCCACAGATCTATTTTGTATTGTGTCTATAGTTAAGGCTGTGGGAAATGCTTTGTTGCTGTTCATAACAGTTCAGCAATGTTTAAATCCTACCATATAGTTGAATATTATGGTCATTTATTATTTGCAGCAGTTTTTTTATGTCTGTCTTTGCATTGTGTGTCTGTGCCAGATTTATGAAATGATGCACCTTAATAATGTATTTAGCATGATTGCAATGTGGTTTACCCTTATATGTATAGACCAGGGGCTTGCCTGATGTGGAGATGTGACTTTTGCAAAGGGTCATTTAGATTTAGCAAAGGGCGCACATGCTGTAGTAAATGTGCCATAATCAAGGTCTAATCTCAGTTTTGTCCTTTATTCATAGCTCATTTTGAAAAGTGGCAAGGCTCAGCAAGTGTCGAAACATTTCACCAAGTGCAGAAAACTTAACAGCAGCGGCATGAGTTGCAACATTTTAAAGGATAACGGTCGCATTTTTTTTTTTTTGGACTAGTGGATTTTGGTGATTAATATCACTTTGTTGGCCCTGTTTTAATTTTTGATTGTTTAATAAATAACCCCTAAAAGCCACATTTTTGTCCCCAGTATTGGCTACTGATACCTGAGATTAAAATCAGGTTGCTAGGCTTCTTCCGTCTATCAGTTTGCTCAGAGGTAGACGGAGGAAGCACAAGCAGGGACAGCTAGAGTAAACGTTGTAAGGGAATGGATAAAAAGCCAGGTCCTCCCTGACAGGTGATAGCAATGCTGGGCTGTGTGCTCTTCTCCACATCCCTGTGCTTCGCAGACACTCCCTTAGAAGTGCTGGAGAATGTAGCTAGAGCAGCCGGGGAAGGGAGATCTGCCGCCTGCTCAGTGTATATTGAAAGTATCATGTGGTAAGAGGAGAGCTTGGGCCAACCCTCTGTGTTGTAGAAGGACTACAGGCTTCAGCCAGACCTGGGAACTTCACTGCAAGACCTCCCTATACAGTGCTGGTCTTCACTAACTTCACTGCAGGTGTCCTATGGATTAGCTTCAGGGCTGAGGGCAGCCATCTTAACAGAATAGTGAAATTGCTGTTTTATGCAGACTGGTTGCTAAGGGCTGAATCTTATTAAATATGGGGTAAGTAAGTCTAATAGTTATTGATTCAGGAATATTATGTTATTAGTAACTACATATATGAAAATTGAAATTAGGGTCTAAATGTGACAGTTATCCTTTAAGCTTAAAAACTGACGTATTTTATTAATGCCCCATTGTTTGCATTCTTTTATGACCTCTGCCCGGAAATTTCTAAATGCTATTTCTTGAAAAATAACGTGTCATGTCATAATGCATGCACCAGCCTAAAATGGTTCCAAATGCATAACAATGGTCTGCTTCTGTATTATGACCACCATATACTCCAATAGGTTACACCAGCATTTCCTAAAACGTAAGGTTAAAGCCACACAGAGTGGCATCGTTGCCGTTGAAAACTGCAACAGCATGCATCAGTTGCAGCTTTTAATTTAATTGTAAAGAGACTTAATAATTTTGCATGAAAACAGCTGTTCCACCCACAAAGCAGCACATCTGTAACACATTTACCTGTCCGGGCTCCAGTGGTGGGATCCTGAGCATCAGCACGTGCAGGAAGAGACACACTATTGACCTACACCCCCTGGTGACGTTACAGCATCCTTAGTAACAGGATGCAATGTTCTGTTTTGCCCTGCAGGGGGTGTGTGCTAGGTGAGATTAGCAGTGGACTGATTAGCTCCGCTGCTCTATTACTGTGTCTAGTGTGTCTGACTAATGGAGCATCAAGTCAATGGACCTATCAGGTTCAGATCCAGGGACTCGGTGCTCTATTTAAATCTCTTCTTGGCCATATACCAGTGATAGTCTTTGACTCACTAGCTATGTTCCTGGTTCATGCTCCTATGCTTATTTAAATTGCTCATGCTTCTGACCCCAGCTTGTCTTCTGACCACTCCCTGTCTCTCGTTTGGTACTTCATAGCCCGTCTGGTTCTGACCCGTTTTTATACGACTCTGGTATTGTGTTTTTCTGTCTTTGTTTGTTAGTCTGTCTCTGCAAATGGCGATGGGACCATCGAGCAGTTGTGGTCTAGCGATATAGGGCTTGTATTATAAGTAGGTCGGGAAAGCAGGCTAGGTTCTAGCCTTAGGTATCACTGTCCTTGTCTGTCCCTATCTAAAGTAGTAACAGCAGTTACAAATGGCTATCCGATTTTGCAGGTGAGACAACTGTACTAAGGGAAAATCATATGGCCACTTAACAATCTAATTAAAAACTATGGAGGCAGCATGCCACTGCAGTTTTTGGCTACATCAGTACCACCCCATGTTTATTTACCCCATAACATAACTTTAACACCTTAATGACTGGGCAATTTTGCACCTTCGTGTCCAGGCTTATTTTTGAAAATCTGACATGTATCATGGACATCAGAGGACCTCTGAGGGGCTGGATACCTCGGTGGTTGCAACATTATATACGTCATGTGACGAGTGCTGCCTCACCTTCATCAGGTATTGCTGGTTAAAACCAGCCCCCTCCTATGTTATGGTTACGTTTATCATTTTTTCACGCACATTTGATTTTGCTATATTGACCCCCTGAGGAACCCTTTGGTAGGGGGAAACGCGTTGGGGTGTTCAGGTGTACTTAGGGATACGCAGGGTTCCAGGGATAGGCACATGGACGAAGACTCACCACCACAAGGTGTGTTCTTTGGGCTGAGGGATATATAAGGGATACGGTAGGGATACTACACCTGTCGCCTCATAGCCAATTCCTATCTACTGTTATTATTGAGCTTCCCTCCCTGGTGTTATCCACACTTTTTGAATTTTGTGATTATTTTTTTTTTGGGGTTGGGGGAAATCTCTGTCTATATATAGATATTATCAGATTTGCGTTATTATTTTTAATGAATACCAATAAAGTACATTGCTTTTAGAGTCTACCACCCATGGGATCCTATTAATACGTTAAATGTGGAGACCAATTATTATGATCTAATTGTTTTGGGTTAAGTTTCTGACATGTATCACTTTATGTGGTAATAACTTTGGAGCACTTTTACTTATCCAAGCCACTCTGAGATTTTTTTTCTCTTGACACATTGTACTTCATAACAGTCATAAATTTGAGTTAATATATTTCACCTTTTTATGAAAAAATCCCAAATTTGCCAAAAATTTTGAAAACCGCAATTTTCAAAATTTCTATTTCTTTGCTTTTAAAACAGAAAGTAATACTGTATCTCATTAAATATTTATCACTTAACATTCCCCATATGTCCACTTTATGTTGGCATCATTTTGTAAATGTCATTTTATTTTATTTTCCAAAACCCACTTTTTAAGGACCAGTTCAGGTCTGAAGGGACTTTGTGGGGTTTACATAGTAGAAACCACCCAAAAATAATCCAATTTTAGAAACTACACCTAGTGTTGATTGCGAATGTTCTAATCGCGAATAATCTAGATTTATTTTCATCATTACCCATGGTCCCTCACTGCTTCTTGCTTGTGGGCCAATGAGAAGGCTGCAATATCTTTGACTTTAGGAGTAATGTTGATCGCAAATTTTCGTATCGCAAATTTTTGACGGAAGTTTTTATTGCTAATTTTTCAATTGCCGATTTTTGAAATCAAGAAAATAATAACTAGAGATCACGAATTCTCTTCATTATTATACTTTTTGGGGCAAGATGACCAAAAAATTGGTAATTTTGGCTCAGTTTTTATTTAATTATTTCTACATATGATATTTTTATAGAGCAGGTCGTTACGGATGTGGCAATACCTAATTTGTATACTTTTTCTTATTTATGTAAGCTTTACACAATAATAGCATTTTTTGAACAAAAAAAATAATGTTTTAGGCTTTTTTATTTTTTGGCTGATTGTCTTATAAAGGGTCTCATGTATTGCAGGATGAGGTTACGGTTTGATTAGTACTATTTTGAGGGGCATACACCTTTTTCATCGCTTGGTGTTGCACTTTTTGTGATTGTAGGGGACAAAAAATGTATTTTTTGGCACTGTTTTTATTTTATATTTTTTTTACGGTCTTCACCTAAGGGGTTAGGTCATGTGATACTTTTATAGAGCTGGTTGTTACGGATGCGGCAATACCAAACATGTTTAGAGCATTTTCTTTTCTTCATTTTTACCCAATTCTAAATATATTTATAAATTTAAATTATAAACTTTTTTTCATTTCTTTTTTTCATTTCACTTTTTTTTTGCACGTTTTGACACAGACCCACTTGGTTCCTGAAGACCCAGTGGGTCTGATAGCTCTAAAATACACTGCAGAACACTGTATAGTGTACTGAAGTGTATTTTCATTCACAGTAAACCTGATTAGGCTCCTGCCTCTGGCAGTACCCTGTCAGGCTTACATACCATGGCATTATATAATGTTGAACGGCACTCCTTGTTATCTTTCTGTCAATGGTGCTCAGTGGTAAATAATATCATACAATTAGGAAAGTACCACGGCACTCAAATATTGATGCAAGTCAATAATGATTTATTTATCATCCATCCACATGATTATATTGAGACATAATTCATAATCTGGCCAACGTTTCGGTCCAACCTAGACCTTGTTCACGGCCTGAAAAAAACGTAAGATACAGTAAGTGTACAGTGGAAAATGAGGTGAATGGAGGTACAAATCTTGTATTTGGGTCACAGGGAAATTATAGGTTCTGTCTTTTAAATAGTAACAAAAGGCAAAGAAAAGTCTGGGCCCGGATCCAGAAAGTTCCAGGAGATTAGAATAGATTATTACTGGGGTATTAAATACCCATATAGTATGTTCAGTGAAATTATATATATACAAAGAACAGCAGTTTCACATGTGGCATAAGAGGTAGCCTGTTACATATAAGTCAAAATGGATCCTATATCTGTGGATCCTATCAGGAGAATATGTAGGTGTCTCTAGTTTACAATAGTATCAATAGTGCTTAATATTGGTACAAAGTACAAGGTACCTGGAAAACAGAAAAAAATTTATATACATATACATAGAGCTACGCATCAGCTTACCATGATGCAGACAGGAAGGCAGTGGATGGTGTGGATGGCGTGGGGAATCAGATGTCACCACGCCATTAAATAGTCCCGGGCAAAGTGTGGGAGAGATACGTGGCGTGCGCCTAGACGGAGAGTCGGACTGCCCTCTGACGTCAGACGCACTGCATGCGCAGGCGCAGTAAGTGGTGTGATGTAAGTGAGGGCAAAAGTGAGGGCAAAAGCGGCATAAGACCTTCTGAGCGCCTGTGTACATCTATGTACAACTGTAAGTAGTAGAGATTACTGTAAGGTGTGGGACCATATATGAATGTAGGAGTAACATAGGTGTGTAAGATCAGTACATAGTATATCTACATACAGTATAATATATTATAATAACACTTGGCCATGCATTATACTGGTCTAATCTTATACTAACAGATGTATATACTACCTGGTCTGGGGGATTCATTTAAGCTGTAAAGGAAAGCAAGAAGAGAGTTAGTAAATGTTATCCAATAAAGCAATATAATAATGCAATAAGGCTCATATGATCTTTCTGTTACTCTAAAGATAAAGAGTAGTATAATTAGTAGTCACATATGGGTCACGTAGTATACCGTAAGGGAGGCATTATGAAATGCAAAAGTCAAAGTCTCGGTTTAGTCCGTGAGGTGCCAATGTTCCCAATTCGTAAATCCAAAACGCTCGCGTTGTTTTAGGCGTGCAATCCGATCGCCGCCTCGCCTTAATGGGGTCACTTCCTCGATCACTTGGAACCTTAATTGATTGATTTGATGGTTTGCTGTGATAAAATGGTATGGTATTGGGAGTTCCGTTTTCCTACAACGTATGTCAGACTTATGTTTAGAGATGCGGTCTCGCACACATTGGAGTGGTTTCACCCACGTATGCGAGACCGCAGGGACATTTGATAAGATATACCACATAAGAAGTGGTACATGTAAAGAAGTTCTTTATTCGGAATATTTTCCCTGAACGTGGGTGGGTGAAAGTGCCACCCTTACTAACATTAGTACACTGGGCACATCTGAGGCATGGGAAAGTGCCTTTCTTTTGTGGTGCTAGTGTTCTCTGTGAGCTGGTAGATTTGAAAGATCCTATGTCTGCATGTACTAATCTGTCTTTTAGGTTTTGGGGACGTTTGTAACACATCCTCACAGATTGTTGGAATTCAGGGACTTCAGGATAAGATTGTTGAAGCAGTGGCCAATATTTGTGAATAATGGATTGTACTTTAGGTGCGATGGGGTGATAAGTCATTACCAGTGGGAGGCGGGGTAAGGATTTGGCCTCGTGTTGAGAAGGTTGGGGGTAGATGTATGGATCAGTTCTTTATCCAACAGGGATTTTGGATAGTCGCGGGCCAGAAATTTTTTTGTCATCTCTTCTAAGCGTTGGGAGCGAAGGATGGGATTTTTACAATTCTGTTGACTCTTTTAAATTGTGAACGTGGTAGGGAGTTTTAGTATTTTTGGGATGACAACTGGAATAAAGAAGTAATGTGTTTCGGTCTGTGGGTTTCTTATAGATGTCGGTGGTTAATGTTCCCTCCTCGGTTTTCATGACGGTTGTATCAAGGAAATTGACTGAATGTATATCAGTCTCTGCCGTGAAGCGTAGATTGGGATCTTTGCTGTTGATATCTTGTAGAAAGGTGGAGAAGGATTCTGAGGGGCCGTGCCAAATGCAAAAGACATTCAAAGGAATTGAAGCTACTGCGGCACTGCTCTCCACCTCTGAACTATCCCCAGCGGCCCAGACATTTTGTATAGAGCTACTACACATTGTACTCCAAAATAACTATTTTATGTTTGGCGACACATTCTATATTCAAAAGCAAGGTACAGCAATGGGGGCGAACGTGGCGCCACCCTATGCTAACGCATTTATGTCCAAATTCGAAGATGACCATGTATACACCAATGTAAATTTTTCCACATATGCCCTTACATGGCATAGATATATTGATGATGTCTTTTGCATTTGGCACGGCCCCTCAGAATCCTTCTCCACCTTTCTACAAGATATCAACAGCAAAGATCCCAATCTACGCTTCACGGCAGAGACTGATATACATTCAGTCAATTTCCTTGATACAACCGTCATGAAAACCGAGGAGGGAACATTAACCACCGACATCTATAAGAAACCCACAGACCGAAACACATTACTTCTTTATTCCAGTTGTCATCCCAAAAATACTAAAACTCCCTACCACGTTCACAATTTAAAAGAGTCAACAGAATTGTAAAAATCCCATCCTTCGCTCCCAACGCTTAGAAGAGATGACAAAAAATTTCTGGCCCGCGACTATCCAAAATCCCTGTTGGATAAAGAACTGATCCATACATCTACCCCCAACCTTCTCAACACGAGGCCAAATCCTTACCCCGCCTCCCACTGGTAATGACTTATCACCCCATCGCACCTAAAGTACAATCCATTATTCACAAATATTGGCCACTGCTTCAACAATCTTATCCTGAAGTCCCTGAATTCCAACAATCTGTGAGGATGTGTTACAAACGTCCCCAAAACCTAAAAGACAGATTAGTACATGCAGACATAGGATCTTTCAAATCTACCAGCTCACAGAGAACACTAGCACCACAAAAGAAAGGCACTTTCCCATGCCTCAGATGTGCCCAGTGTACTAATGTTAGTAAGGGTGGCACTTTCACCCACCCACGCTCAGGGAAAATATTCCGAATAAAGAACTTCTTTACATGTACCACTTCTTATGTGGTATATCTTATCAAATGTCCCTGCGGTCTCGCATACGTGGGTGAAACCACCCAATGTGTGCGAGACCGCATCTCTAAACATAAGTCTGACATACGTTGTAGGAAAACGGAACTCCCAATACCATACCATTTTATCACAGCAAACCATCAAATCAATCAATTAAGGTTCCAAGTGATCGAGGAAGTGACCCCATTAAGGCGAGGCGGCGATCGGATTGCACGCCTAAAACAACGCGAGCGTTTTGGATTTACGAATTGGGAACATTGGCACCTCACGGACTAAACCGAGACTTTGACTTTTGCATTTCATAATGCCTCCCTTACGGTATACTACGTGACCCATATGTGACTACTAATTATACTACTCTTTATCTTTAGAGTAACAGAAAGATCATATGAGCCTTATTGCATTATTATATTGCTTTATTGGATAACATTTACTAACTCTCTTCTTGCTTTCCTTTACAGCTTAAATGAATCCCCCAGACCAGGTAGTATATACATCTGTTAGTATAAGATTAGACCAGTATAATGCATGGCCAAGTGTTATTATAATATATTATACTGTATGTAGATATACTATGTACTGATCTTACACACCTATGTTACTCCTACATTCATATATGGTCCCACACCTTACAGTAATCTCTACTACTTACAGTTGTACATAGATGTACACAGGCGCTCAGAAGGTCTTATGCCGCTTTTGCCCTCACTTTTGCCCTCACTTACATCACACCACTTACTGCGCCTGCGCATGCAGTGCGTCTGACGTCAGAGGGCAGTCCGACTCTCCGTCTAGGCGCACGCCACGTATCTCTCCCACACTTTGCCCGGGACTATTTAATGGCGTGGTGACATCTGATTCCCCACGCCATCCACACCATCCACTGCCTTCCTGTCTGCATCATGGTAAGCTGATGCGTAGCTCTATGTATATGTATATAAATTTTTTTCTGTTTTCCAGGTACCTTGTACTTTGTACCAATATTAAGCACTATTGATACTATTGTAAACTAGAGACACCTACATATTCTCCTGATAGGATCCACAGATATAGGATCCATTTTGACTTATATGTAACAGGCTACCTCTTATGCCACATGTGAAACTGCTGTTCTTTGTATATATATAATTTCACTGAACATACTATATGGGTATTTAATACCCCAGTAATAATCTATTCTAATCTCCTGGAACTTTCTGGATCCGGGCCCAGACTTTTCTTTGCCTTTTGTTACTATTTAAAAGACAGAACCTATAATTTCCCTGTGACCCAAATACAAGATTTGTACCTCCATTCACCTCATTTTCCACTGTACACTTACTGTATCTTACGTTTTTTTCAGGCCGTGAACAAGGTCTAGGTTGGACCGAAACGTTGGCCAGATTATGAATTATGTCTCAATATAATCATGTGGATGGATGATAAATAAATCATTATTGACTTGCATCAATATTTGAGTGCCGTGGTACTTTCCTAATTACATACCATGGCAAGCCTGGATGCCTATGAAAGGCGTCCAGGTGCCATGGTAACCATCCGGAAGCTGCCACAGCAGAGAAGCGGCCCAATGGGAGGGAGGAAGGAGGTAGCTCCCTTCCTGTGTTATGATCAATCGAGACGCTGCCACAGCAGCGCAGCGCACGACAGGGAAATGAGCCTACTCCCTGTTAACCCCTTCCATACAGCAGTCAGTGGCATTGAAGGGGTTAAACGTCCGACATCAGTGCCAGCACCGATGTCGGCCATTACAGTAGATTGTCAGCTGTATGTTACAGATGACATTCTACTAAGCTCGGCCATCCTGAATAATTGTGGGGGCAGGGAGGGGTGGGGGGGGGGTATATGGTCCCCTCATTATTACCTGGTCCTGCTCGGCCATCCTGAAGAGGGGGTGATCGGGGCACAGTGAATGAAAACAGCAGCGCTGCCCCAATCTCCTCAACACTCACTGATGAGATCTGAGCTGCGCTGCTAAACACTATGAATCGCAGCGATCCAAAGGCAGAGACCGCTGTGATTGGTCCCCTGCTGGGTGCTGGACAGCTCAGCTGTCTGTAGCACCTATTTAGATGCTGGTGTCACCTTGTGGTGACACTTTGATCTCTTGACGTACTATGCACATCATGATGCGGTAACTAACACCACATCATGATGTACACAGTACTAGTGATGAGAGGCAGTGGCAATATTCGAATTTGCGATATTTCGCGAATATGTGGTAGAATATTTGTCATGTATTTGCAAATATTCGTATTCGAGATTATTCTCTTGATTGCAAAAAATCGTCAATGTAATATGCGCGTTAATCGAGTAAGGGCAGATTATAGGCAACTTTCCTATTGGGTTGGCTTGCTAAAATTTACAAATATGTAGAATATAGTGTGATATATATTCTTAAAAACGAATATTTGTCTTTTTTTTCATCTGAACCCATTACATTTACTAATAATGGGTTTAAATGAAAAAAAAAAAAAAGACGAATATTTGTTTTTAAGAATAGATATTACACTATATTCTACATATTCGCAAATTCTAGCAAGCCAACACAATACGAAAAGTTGCATATAACCCGTCCTTACTCGATTAACGCGCATATTACATTGCCGATTTTTCGCATAAGATGAAATAAATTAAATAATGAAGAATATTCCAATTCACTAGAGACTACGATATTGCAGACTTCTCACACTGGCCCACAAGCAAGAAGCAGGCAGGTAATGGGTTTAGATAAAAAAATTAGATGAATATTCGTTTTTATGAATATCACTATATTCTAAATATCACGAATTCTCGAAGTGCTGATATTCGCAATAAAAATTTGCAATGCGAATATTCGCGCTCAACACTACACAGTATGTCATTAGTCACTAAGGGGTGACAGAAAATGTATAATACAGTAATATATATATATATATATATATATATATTTAGTAATAGAAGTCCCAAGAAGCGGCACTCGTGGAAGTTGGTGGCGTAAAAGCCTGGACGGAACTACACATAGACATAAAAAAGACATCTTAAAAAGTCCCAAAATAGTGTCTTGTGAAAGTTAAAAACGTTAATTGTGACTTGATGACGTCATGGATGGAGGCGGGGACAACCGCTGGTGTAGAAACAATGTGAACGCTAGTAATGGCGATATATACAAGTGGAGCAGCGTATCGTAATCATGAATGCGCATGTCTGCTGACGGAGAATCACATGAAACATCACGTGACTTGCCTGGCAACCGTCGTTAGTCACGCTAAGGTAAAAGAGGTGTGTCTGGAAGGTCCTTGAGCCCTCGGATGAAAAGGGAGGGATGTGCTCCAACACAGAAGCACTATCCCGCAGCATAGGTGGAACCAAGAGACTCCTACTCCGGGTGTTAACCAAGTGTGGTGTCAACCTTGTCCGCAATCGTCCTCTGCAGGCTACGGACTTCTCGAATTCGTAGGAACAAAAACTTAATTGTGTTGTCGCGCATATATCGTTACAAAAGCCAGCTCTGAGGTAGTAGATGGAAAGTAGTTCGCAGCAGGGATGTGTCTCATCCAACCATGTTGTCTAAAAATAAAAGAAAAATAAAAAATGCATACATTAAAAACCTTCTAGGTGGCAGCATACACAGAGATCGTGAGTTCATTCATTTGGGCAGTTACTTAAGCATAAAGCCAAGGTTTATATTCAACATTAAGACCTTTGGGTTTCAAAATTGTAACTTAAAAATTCATTCGGACTCTTGTTTTTTTAACATCTTAGTGCAATTCCCCCCCAAACGTGGTGCAGGGAAATGATCAATAATCATGAACTTTAAATTGCTCTCGGCATTACCAAACACTGTGAAGTGGTGAGAGACTGGTAGATCCTTCCTTTGTTTATGGATAGAGTAACGGTGCAGATTCATTCTGGTTTTCAAATCGCAAGTAGTTTCACCCACGTACAATAGTTTGCATGGGCACCATAGAATATATACAATAAAGGTGGAATCACAAGTTAAGAAAATATTTCAACTTGTGGACATCATTGTTGTTCGGATTAGTAAATTCACTCCCTTTTGACATGTATTTACAATTTACACAGTGAAGACATGGGAAGCTCCCTTTTCTCCTAGGGGCTAAAAAGGTTTGTTGAGAAGGTTTTGAGGAACCAATATCATTTCTAACAAGGCTATCTTTCAAATTTTGTACACGTCTGTAGGACATTCAGGGATTCCGTTTAAAGACCTCTATGTCCTTATGACCACTTACTGAGTATTGACCATGTTGGTTGATAATTTTTCTGATAAAGGGACTGATTTTACAGTGAGTGGAAATAAAAGGAACACGGTCATGAGTGGTTTTAAGGCAAGAAAAAATGATGTGTCTCTCCCCTTTTGGGAAGCACACGATAGTTGTTTGCATAGTACCCCCAGGGGATATTTTCTTTGTTGAAAAGAATTGGTAATATTCTGTGGGCTCTTGTCCAATGAATTGGGATTGCTGACTATTCTCTTAGCCCTGATGATATGTACATATATATATATATATATACAGTTGTGTTCAAAATTATTCAACCCCCACTGAAATTGAGTGTTTTGGCCAGTTTGACATTGATTTTGATCATTTCAGTCATCTTGTTTACAATTAAATCAAAGAGGCACTTGTAAGTCAGACAAATATAACATAACATTTATAATGAAATAGCCACAAATGTCTTTTCTGTGCTAACATCATTATCAGTTTTATTCAACCCCCAAGTGACATTCAATCTTAGTACCTAGTACAACATCCATTTCCAGTTATAACAGCTTTTAAACGTGAAGCATAGCTTGATACAAGTGTCTTGCAGCGATCTACAGGTATCTTCGCCCATTCTTCATGGGCAAAAGCCTCCAGTTCAGTCACATTCTTAGGCTTGCACGCTGCAACTGCTTTCTTTAAGTCCCACCAGAGGTTCTCCATTGGATTTAAGTCTGGTGACTGCGATGGCCACTTCAAAATGTTCCAGCCTTTAATCTGCAACCATGCTCTAGTGGACTTGGAGGTATGCTTGGGATCATTGTCCTGTTGAAAGGTCCAACGTCTCCCAAGCCTCATGCTTGCGACGGACTGCATCACATTTTCATCCAATATCTTCTGGTACTGAAGAGAATTCATGGTACCGTGCACATGCTGAAGCTTCCCTGTACCTGTAGAAGCAAAACAGCCCCAAAGCATGATTGACCCCCCGCCATGCTTCACAGTAGGCAAGGTGTTCTTCCTCCTCCAAACATAGCGTTGATCCATGGGCCCAAACAGTTCTAATTTTGTTTCATCAGTCCACAGAACACTATCCCAAAACTTTTGTGGTTTGTCCACATGACTTTTGGCATACTGCAGTCGACTCTTCTTATTCTTTGGAGACAGGAAGTGGGTGCGCCTGGGAGTTCTGGCATGGAGGCCTTCATTAAGCAGTGTGCGCCTTATTGTCTGAGCTGAAACTTCAGTACCCGCATCTGACAAATATTTTTCAGTTCCTCAGCAGTCACACGGGGACTTTTCTCCACTTTGCGCTTCAGGTAGCACACAGCAGTCGAACTCAGCATCTTCTTTCTGCCACGACCAGGTAGCGTTTCAACAGTGCCCTTTGCCTTGAATTTGCGAATAATGCTTCCTATGGTGTCTCTTGGTATGTATAACATCTTTGCAATCTTCTTATAGCCATTGCCCTTCCTGTGAAGAGAAATCACCTCTTCTCTTGTCTTCCTGGACCGTTCTCTTGGCTTTACCATGTTTGTAAACACACCAGTAAATGTCTAGAAGGAGCTGAGTATCACAGTCATTTCAAATCTGCCTAATTGGTGCTTATTATGCTTGATTGCTGCTCTTTGACATCCACAGGTGTTTTCAATACCTGATCGAAAACACTTGAATGAACCTCTGTTCTTAAGAGTGGTAGTCTTTAAAGGGTTGAATAATTGTGTCAATGAAGAAATCACAAAAAAAACATTTAATACTGTATTACAAAAACAATTGATGTCATTTTAGTTGCATTTGGTTCTTTAAAAAGTCCTTGTAAGATTTCAATTACAAATGTACACTAAATTCCTAAAACCCTTTACATCAATGGGGGTTTAATCATTTTGAACACAACTGTATATATATATATATATATATATATATATATAACTCAACAAATTGGAGCAGCACTCCTTAGGTAAAGTGAACAAAATAGTGTTTATTCACACATGTTAACACAGCTGTGTTAACATGTGTGAATAAACACTATTTTGTTCACTTTACCTAAGGAGTGCTGCGCCAATTTGTTGGAGTTGTAAAAAGACCCCGTAACCAGGGGTGGACGCGTGCACCATTGGATCATTTACACTGGAGGAGTGCTGCCTGATTTTGGCTTTTATATATATATATATATATATATATATATATATTCATGTATATTCCTTTTTTGTCACAGTAAACTAAAACAAATCATAAAAACTCCATGCATTTTTACTTACATTGTCATGGTTTTGCTATTTGGTAAATGCGCATTCTGTTTTAATTCGTGAAACATGATGATTAAACATATTTAAACTTTAAAAATTACAACTGCAGTAAAAACATGTGTTTATTACAATGTGAATTTGTTGCGGGTTTTTACCCAACAATTGAAAATATACCCCCGGATGAAATCAGATGATCATGATAGTGCCATACAGAGCCAAAGATTTCTTTCTGGTGCCATATTACCTATTTGTAGCATGTGTTTGAGGGGAAAAGAAAATTGTATAAATATGGATTTTATGGATGATTTTTTTTTTTACTTAAAGTTCACCTAAATACTGAATTTCATGGTAAGAAATGAGCTTATGATTATAAAGTTGCCTTGACAACCTTTGATGTTTGACTGTTGCCTATAATTTTCAGACTAAACTTTGATGGGTGGCTTGGAAAACACATTTATGATACATAAGATCAAGTTGTCCAGGCAAAACATAATATAGGGGAACTTACATTATTGAAAAATGTGACCCTTAGAATTCAAATTTCGGTTTTAATATTTTTAAACAGAGAATAGAGAAGTGATATACTTTTTAGAGGGCTTGTCTGCTTTTGTAATTTTGATGACCTAGGAAGAAGCCATCCTATTGAAGTGAATGGGCATGGAGCAGTTGTAATTACATCTGCTACAGTTGCAACGGCGAGCAGGTAAACAGTGAGGAGAACACAGTGCTCGTACAAGTGCTGCATTCTCTTCAAACAGCTGATCGGTGGGGGTGCCAGGTGATATTGATGACCTATACTGAGGAGAGGTCATAAATATTACAAAAACGTACAACCTGTTTAACACTAGATTTGCTTATGCAGTATGTGGTGTGATTTTTTTTGCCAACATCACAAATTAATATAAAACCAGGAGCCACACCTATGTTTTGTTTACTGTATAAAATCTGCATGTGTGACTTTAGTCTAAAAGAGATATTCTGGTTGTAACCAATTATAGACTAAACAAAAGCAAAGACAGGTGCACTCTGCGATACGAAACCCTCACACTGATGTAAAATTGAGAGGTTAGTTCGACATATCCTACTAGGAGGACATGTCTTAAGCTCGGGCACCGCGCCAAGGTCTCTCAAGTAGCCCGAGGCCCTATCACTCACCTACCTGTGCCGTTTGGGCAATACCAGGGGCCAGTGGGCTAAATTACGGGAGGATAAGGCCTGACTAACAAACAGCTTCCCAGTAACCTCCAACATGTAGCCATGCCTGCAATGGGAGGTGGGAAGTGCCTGTGAGCCCCACCCGAGACTGGCTGATATGGCACAGGGCCTAAACAGGTGCACCTGAATGTAGCCTGTAGATGATAAACAGGCACATTTAAATAGGAGTTTATACACCTCCAAACATAAGAATATACAAACCATTAGAAAACGTGATGTGGTGTTAAACAGGCAGGATTTTCTCAAACTCATATGCAGTTGTGCATGAATATAGGGGAGCATATCGTGCACTTATAGTCCGTTGCTGATGATGGCAATCAACAGCAAGAAAATGCATACAATGGAAGATGCCAGCAACGGACTACAAGTACCATAATAACCATTCTACATACGGTAACGATTATGTGGATGTGGAGAACAATCAAAAACTTAATAATAGCAAAGACAGGTGCACTCTGCGGTATTACTAAACCCTCACACTGGTGTTAAAATTGTGAGGTTAGTTCGACATATCCTACTAGGAGGACATGTCTTAAGATTTTAATCCAGGAGAATGTGACATGAGATAAGGGGGGAAATAATTATAAGGACACAGCAGGATAGGGGATCATCATGATCATCATCATCATCATAGCCAGAACAAGAAGAGGACTCACAAGGGGGACTCAACATCCAACATCCAAGATCCAGCACCCAAGAGAGAGGGGTCTATTAATATGAAAGTCATAGGAGCTCCTAGGAGCAGAAGTGTGATTCCTACTAGGACTTGGTAAGAGAGATAAACAATGATATTTCATTTTATTAAAACTAATCGGATAATGTGGGTGAAATCATATCATCTAGATTGGCGAATACATAAACACATTAATTAATTAATTAATTGATCATCTCCATATTGAGATGTAGTCTTAGGATATTGTGAGGCTTCATTCTACCTGCAGAAGAATCAAGACTCATAAACTATCAAAGTATTAAATGATTGCATATATAAATATATTGATAGTAACATTCTTCGCCAAGCTAGGTGATAAATTCCCACTGGAAAGACTTGTTTCAAGTTTTTCCCACTTCTGTTGTTTGTCTTAATAGTCTTACCAAAATCATATATGTGAAAACAATCCAGGATGGGACGGAAGGATACAGTTATCTCTTCTAAGTTATATCCTTGTATGGATTTGACCATTCTTCTATCCTGAGGAGAGGTCATAAATATTACAAAAATGTGCAACCTGTTTAACACTAGATTTGCTTATGCAGTATGTGGTGTGATTTTTTTTTTGCCAACATCACAAATTGATATAAAACCTAGAGCCACACCTAGGTTTTGATTTCTGTATAAAATCTGCATGTGTGACTTTAGTCTTAAAGAGATATTCTGGTTTTAACCAATTATCCCCAATCCACAGGATAGGAGATAACTCAGATCAGTTGGGGTCTGACAGTTTGGAACCCCAATGATCATGAAAATGGGGATCCCCAAAATGAATGAAAAGGCAGGTCAAGCATGCATGCTGCCTCCCTATTCATCTCTATGCTACTGCTGGAGATAACCAAGCAGGCTGGGACTGGCCCACAGGGGTACAGATGGATCCCCCAGTGGGGCTCTAAGCTAGGTGGGCCTCTAGTCTCCCACCCTCTGCACAAGTGGCACATAACACAGTAGACTTACTGCACTACATACATACATTCAATGTACAGCACCTCAACCAGCCTATGTTCATAAAAAATACGTGATAGATTATTAAAGAAACTGTCCTGTTCATTAATATAGAAATGATCAGATAGCTGAGATGACTCATAGGTATAGATGAAAGCTAGTCAGTATCCTCTTTTCCCCAGGACCTACCTTCTTAAAGTTACTGCAGGTAAACTAGTTGTCAAGCTTATGAGGTAGAAAGGCACTAACAATTTAGAAACAACAGCAGTCTAAAGCTGTGCATAGCTGGCATTACACAGGAAGCATCTGTAATGATATTTATGGGCGTATACATTATCATATCTGCTGATTTTAGAAACCATGTCAGCGCGGCAAAACAGAATATTAGCATGCCAGGGCACTGGTAAAGTGGTCTCATATGGCAGCAACCTTTTAACATTTGCTTAATATATATGATGTGCTGAAAACAAAATGCTGTTGTCTACTTTTTGAGTGACATTGAAAAGGTAAGGGAAATAGAGCTATACAGTCATCCATAAATAATTACATGTTCTCTATTCAACAATAAGTGTCTCAGTCAGACCACATTTAAATGTCTGTAAAATTATGAATATGGAACACTACAGAAGATTTTATCAGCATCAAATATGGTGAATAGAGATGAGCGAATCGAAGCTGACGAAGTGGAATTCGTTTAGAATTTCAGGAAAAATTTGATTTGCAATGAACCGCTTTGTGGTAACGAATCGGAATTTTCCTAAAATGGCGGCTACACATGTGAGGACTGAGGGCATGGGGCAAGGAACTCTGGGAAGGCGGGATCACCTAGATTGACATGCCGGCATGCAGCCAATCAATAGCCACCCCTGTGATGTCCCAGCCCTATAAATATGGCGGCTATCTTACAGTCAGACATTTTCCAATGCTGAGAATGCAGGGACAGACATGTGAAGGTGCTAGAGACAGAAAGTAAAAAAAACGATTGTGGAAAAAAAAGCCAGAAAAAAATATTTATAAGTGCAGGGAAAGGATAGGGAGGAATCATTTCACAGCATCTTAGTGCAGGGAGAGACGTCAGAAGGCGCTAGGGACATTGATAGGAAAGTGATTTACAAGTGTAGGGAAAGATTATTTGGGGATCCAAATTAGACAGCTCTGTCATTCCAGCTTTTGTTATGTTGAAAAGCCTTTAGTGGCTAATATCTTATTTTAGTCAGTACTACAAGAAATATATATTTCTGTTTAAAGCGTATAGGGGTGTATTTTAGTACATCAAGAAAATATATACGCACTGCACTGTTGCAGTTATTTCTGGTGAAAGAGTATAGGGGTGTATTTCAGTGCAAGCAATAAAATATATATGCACTGCACTGCTGCAGTTATTTCTGGTGAAAGCGTATAGGGGCATATTTCAGTACAACAATAAAAATATATAAAATATCTATTTTTGCAGATGACACTAAACTGTGTAAGGTAATTAACACGGAAGAGGACAGTTTTCTGCTACAGAGGGATCTGGATAGATTGGAGGATTGGGAAGAGAAATGGCAGACGAGGTTTAACACTGAAAAATGTAAGGTTATGCACATGGGAAGGAATAATGCAAGTCACCCGTACACATTAAATGGTAAAACACTCGGTAACACTGACATGGAAAAGGATCTAGGAATTTTAATAAACAGCAAATTAAGCTGCAAAAACCAGTGTCAGGCAGCTATTGCCAAGGCCAATAAGATAATGGGTTGCATCAAAAGGGGCAGAGATGCCCGTGATGAGAACATAGTCCTACCACTTTACAAATCACTAGTCAGCCCACACATGGAGTACTGTGTACAGTTCTGGGCTCCTGTGAACAAGGCAGACATAACAGAGCTGGAGAGGGTTCAGAGGAGGGCAACTAAAGTAATAACTGGAATGGGGCAACTACAGTACCCTGAAAGGTTATCAAAATTAGGGTTATTCACTTTAGAAAAAAGACTACTGAGGGGAGATCTAATAACTATGTATAAATATATCATGGCTCAGTACAGAGATCTCTCCCATCATCTATTTATCCCCAGGACTGTGACGAGGGGACATCCTCTGCGTCTGGAGGAAAAAAGGTTTGTACACAAACATAGAAAAGGATTCTTCATGGTAAAAGCAGTGAGACTATGGAACTCTCTGCCTGAGGAGGTGGTGATGGTGAGTACAATAAAGATATTCAAGAGGGGCCTGGATGTATTTCTGGAGTGTAATAATATTAAAGGCTATAGCTACTAGAGAGGGGTCGTTGATCCAGGGAGTTATTCTGATTGCCTGATTGGAGTCGGGAAGGAATTTTTTTCCCCTTAAGTGGGGAAAATTGGCTTCTGCCTCACAGGGTTTTTTTTCCTTCCTCTGGATCAACTTGTAGGAAACACGCCGAACTGGATGGACAAATGTCTTTTTTCGGTCTTATATACTATGTTACTATATACACCCTGCACTGTTACAGTTATTTCTGATGAAAGCGTATAGGGGTGTTTTTTAGTGCAACAAGAAAAATATATATGCACTGCACTGTTGCAGTTATTTCTGGTGAAAGCGTATAGGGGTGTATTTCCGTGCAACAAGATAAATATATTCTCTGGTCACTTCTGCAGTTATTTCAGGTGAAAGCATATAGGAGAGTAGAGATGGCCCGAACTATCCGCCGGCGAACAGTTCCCGGCGAACATAACTTGTTCGCGTTTGCCGCGGCGGGCGAAGACATGCGATGTTCGGTCCGCCCCCTATACATCATCATTGAGCAAACTTTGACCCTGTACCTCACAGTCAGCAGACACATTCCAGCCAATCAGCAGCATACCCTCCCTCCCAGACCCTCCCATCTCCTGAACAGCATCCATTTTAGATTCATTCAGGAGCTGCAGTCTTAGTGAGAGGAGGGGCAGTGTAGCTGCTGCTGATTTAATTGGGAAATCGATAGCTAGGCTAGTGTATTCAGTGTCCACTCCAGTCCTGAAAGACTCATCTGATCTCTGCTGTAAGGACAGCGTCCTGACAGCACCCCAAAAAGCCCTTTTTAGGGCTGCTACACTAGTCTGCTTTTTTTTCTCTCTCTCCATATATATATATAAATTGCAGTTGCCTGGCCTGCCCGTGTGTGAGGAGCTGCAGGCCCACAGACTGTAGTGTGCCCCCTGCCAGTGCCCACCACTCATACCGTGTGGCACAGGACTTTGCATCAAAAAAAGGCATTTCATTTTTACACTTTAGTGTAATTTCAGTTGCTTGCCTGCTAGTGTGTGTCAGGCAGACTTCCACTAACTGTAGTGTGCCCACTGCCAGTGCCCACCACTCATACCGTGTGGCACAGGACTTTGCATCAAAAAAAGGAATTTCATTTTTACACTTTAGTCTAATTTCAGTTGCTTGCCTGCTGCCAGTGTGTGCCAGGCCGACTTCCACTAAATGTAGTGTGCCCACTGCCAGTGCCCACCACTCATACAGTGTGGTACAGGACTTTGCATCAAAAAAAGGCATTTAATTTTTACAGTTTAGTGTAATTTCAGTTGCTTGCCTGCTAGTGTGTGTCAGGCCGACTTCCACTGACTATAGTATGCCCACTGCCAATGCCCACCACTCATACTGGGTGGCTCAGGACTTTGCATCAAATAAAGACATTTAATTTTTACACTTTAGTCTAAAATCAGTTGCTTGCCTGCTGCCAGTGTGTGTCAGGCTGACATCTACAGACTGTAGTGTGCCCACTGCCAGTGCCCACCACTCATACCGGGTGGCACAGTAGCTTGCCGATAAATAAAGCATTTCATTTTTACGCTTTAGTCTAAAATTAGTTGCTTGCCTGGTGCCAGTGTGTGTAGGCCGACTTTCACAGACTGTAGTGTGCCCACTGCCAGTGCCCACCACTCATACTGGGTGGCACAGTAGCTTGCCGATAAATAAGGCATTTCATTTTTACACTTCAGTCTAATTTCAGTTGCTTGCCTGCTGCCAGTGTGTGTCAGGCCGACTTCCACAGACTGTAGTGTGCCCACTGCCAGTGCCCACCACTCATACCGGGTGGCACAGTAGCTTGCCGATAAATAAGGCATTTCATTTTTACACTTCAGTCTAATTTCAGTTGCTTGCCTGCTGCCAGTGTGTGTCAGGCCGACTTCCACAGACTGTAGTGTGCCCACTGCCAGTGCCCACCACTCATACCGGGTGGCACAGTAGCTTGCCGATAAATAAGGCATTTAATTTTTACACTTTAGTCTAAATTTAGTTGCTTGTCTACTGCCAGTGTGTGTCAGGCCGACTTCCATAGACTGTAGTGTGCCCACTGCAAGTGCCCACCACTTATACCGGGTGGAACAGTAGCTTGCCGATAAATAAGGCATTTAATTTTTACACTTTAGTCTAATTTCAGTTGTTTGCCTGCTGCCAATGTGTCTTGCCTGCTGCCTGCTGCCTGTGTGTCAGGCCGACTTCCACAGACCGTAGTGTGCCCACTGCCAGTGCCCATCACTCATACCGGGTGGCACAGTAGCTTGCCGATAAATAAGGCATTTAATTTTTACACTTTAGTCTAATTTCAGTTGCTTGCCTGCTGCCAGTGTTTGTCAGGCCGACTTCCACAGACCTTAGTGTGCCCACTGCCAGTGCCCACCACTCATACCGGATGGCACAGTAGCTTGCCGATAAATACGGCATTAAATTTTTACACTTTAGTCTAATTTCAGTTGCTTTCCTGCTGCCAGTGTGTGTCAGGCCGACTTCCACAGACTGCAGTGTGCCCACTGCCAGTGCCCACCACTCATAACGGGTGGCACAGTAGCTTTCCGATAAATAAGGCATTTAATTTTTACACTTTAGTCTAAATTGAGTTGCTTGCCTGCTGCCAGTGTGTGTCAGGCTAACTTCCACAGACTGTAGTGTGCCCACTGCCAGTGCCCACCACTCATACCGGGTGGCACAGTAGCTTGCCAATAAATAAGGCATTTAATTTTTGCATTTTAGTCTAAAGTCAGTTGCTTTCCGGCTGCTAGTGTGTGTCAGGCCGACTTCCACAGACTGTAGTGTGCCCACTGCCAGTACCCACCACTCATACCGGGTGGCACAGTAGCTTGCCGATATACGGCATTTAATTTTTACACTTTAGTCTAAATTCAGTTGCTTGTCTGCTGCCAGTGTGTGTCAGGCCGACTTCCAGAGACTTTAATGTGCCCACTGCCAGTGGCCACCACTCATAACGGGTGGCAGAGTAACTTGTCGATAAATAAGGCATTTAATTTTTACACTTTAGTCTAAATTCAGCTGCTTGTCTGCTGCCAGTGTGTGTCAGGCCGACTTCCACAGATTGTAGTGTGCCCACTGCCAGTACCCACCACTCATACCGGGTGGCACAGTAGCTTGCCGATAAATAAGGCATTTAATTTTTACACTTTAGTCTAATTTCAGTTGCTTGTCTGCAGCCAGTGTGTGTCAGGCCGACTTCCACAGATTGTAGTGTGCCCACTGCCAGTGCCCACCACTCATACTGGGTGGCACAGTAGCTTGCCGATAAATAAGGCATTTCATTTTTACACTTTAGTCTAAATTCAGTTGCTTGCCTGCTGCCAGTGTATGTCAGGCCGACTTCCACAGACTGCAGTGTGCCCACTGCCAGTGCCCACCACTCATACCGGGTGGCACAGTAGCTTGCCGAAAAATAAGGCATTTAATTTTTTTACTTTAGTCTAAATTCAGTTGCTTGTCTGCTGTCAGTGTGTGTCAGGCCGACTTCCACAAACTGCAGTGTGCCCACTGCCAGTGCCCACCACTCATACCGGGTGGCACAGTAGCTTGCCGATAAATAAGGCATTTAATTTTTACACTTTAGTCTAATTTCAGTTGCTTGCCTGCTGCCAGTGTTTGTCAGGCCGACTTCCACAGACTATAGTGTGCCCACTGCCAGTACCCACCACTCATACTGAGTGGCACAGTAGCTTGCCGTTAAATAAGGCATTTCATTTTTACACTTTAGTCTAATTTCAGTTGCTTGCCTGCAGCCAGTGTGTCATGCCGACTTCCACAGATTGTAGTTTGCCCACTGCCAGTGCCCACCACTCATACCGGGTGGCACAGTAGCTTGTCGATAAATAAGGCATTTCATTTTTACACTTTAGTCTAAATTCAGCTGCTTGCCTGCTGCCAGTGTATGTCAGGCCGACTTCCACAGACTGTAGTGTGCCCACTGCCAGTACCCACCACTCATACCGGGTGGCACAGTAGCTTGCCGATAAATAAGGCATTTAATTTTTACACTTTAGTCTAATTTCAGTTGCTTGCCTGCAGCCAGTGTGTGTCAGGCCGACTTCCACAGACTGTAGTGTGCCCACTGCCAGTGCCCACCACTCATACCGGGTGGCACAGTAGCTTGCCGATAAATAAGGCATTTCATTTTTACACTTTAGTCTAAATTCAGTTGCTTGCCTGCTGCCAGTGTATGTCAGGCCGACTTCCACAGACTGTAGTGTGCCCACTGCCAGTACCCACCACTCATACCGGGTGGCACAGTAGCTTGCCGATAAATAAGGCATTTCATTTTTACACTTTAGTCTAATTTCAGTTGCTTGCCTGCTGCCAGTGTGTGTCAGGCCGACTTCCACAGACTGTAGTGTGCCCACTGCCAGTGCCCACCACTCATACCGGGTGGCACAGTAACTTGTCGATAAATAAGGCATTTCATTTTTACACTTTAGTCTAAATTCAGTTGCTTGCCTGCTGCCAGTGTGTGTCAGGCCGACTTCCACAGACTGTAGTGTGCCCACTGCCAGTGCCCACCACTCATACCGGGTGGCACAGTAGCTTGCCGATAAATAAGGCATTTAATTTTTACACTTTAGTCTAATTTCAGTTGCTTGCCTGCTGCCAGTGTGTGTCAGGCCGACTTCCACAGACTGTAGTGTGCCCACTGCCAGTGCCCACCACTCATACCGGGTGGCACAGTAGCTTGCCGATAAATAAGGCATTTCATTTTTACACTTTAGTCTAAATTCAGTTGCTTGCCTGCTGCCAGTGTATGTCAGGCCGACTTCCACAGACTGCAGTGTGCCCACTGCCAGTGCCCACCACTCATATCGGGTGGCACAGTAACTTGCCGATAAATAAGGCATTTCATTTTTACACTTTAGTCTAAATTCAGTTGCTTGCCTGCTGCCAGTGTGTGTCAGGCCGACTTCCACAGACTGCAGTGTGCCCACTGCCAGTGCCCACCACTCATACCGGGTGGCACAGTAGCTTGCCGATAAATAAGGCATTTCATTTTTACACTTTAGTCTAATTTCAGTTGCTTGCCTGCTGCCAGTGTTTGTCAGGCCGACTTCCACAGACTATAGTGTGCCCACTGCCAGTACCCACCACTCATACTGAGTGGCACAGTAGCTTGCCGTTAAATAAGGCATTTCATTTTTACACTTTAGTCTAATTTCAGTTGCTTGCTTGCAGCCAGTGTGTCATGCCGACTTCCACAGACTGTAGTGTGCCCACTGCCAGTGCCCACCACTCATACTGGGTGGCACAGTAGCTTGCCGATAAATAAGGCATTTCATTTTTACACTTTAGTCTAATTTCAGTTGCTTGCCTGCTTCCAGTTTGTGTCAGGCCAACTTTCACAGACTGTAGTGTGCCCACTGCCAGTGCCCACCACTCATACCGGGTGGCGCAGTAGCTTGCCGATAAATAAGGCTACCACGCTCCCGCCCGCCGCCACCACCACCACTACCACCACAGCCACCCAGTCGCTTCACTTGATCCGACAGAGGAGTTATTTTCACATCAGTTGGATGCAATTAGTCATGCACAACCATTATTGCCAGATGATGTAGATTACAGGGATATGTCTCAGTCAGGCAGGATTACACACATGGACGTACAGTGTGATGATGATGATGTTGTACCTGCTGCTGCTTCTTTTGCAGAGGTGTCAGATACAAGTGAAGCGGTTGATGATGACGATGTGTCCACGGATGCCACGTAGGTGCCTGCTCGAAGAGAAGAAGAGGTGGATAGTTCAGAAGGGGAGACAGTGAGAAGGAGGAGACGAGTTGGAAGCAGGGGGAGGTCGTCGCAAGGAGTTAGTGGCACATTTAGACAGCTTGTATCGGCACCTGGGGTCAGCCAGACTGCACACCATTCAATGCATGCTGTTGCCACCACCAGAATGCCGTCATTGCAAAGCTCAAGCAGTGTGGCATTTTTTTTTGTGTGTCTGCCTCTGATAACAGCAATGCCATTTGCAACCTGTGCCAAAAGAAACTGAGTTGTGGGAAGTCCAACACCCACCTCGGTACAACTGCTTTGCGAAGGCACATGATCTCACATCACAAACGCCTATGGGATCAACACATGAGTACAAGCAGCACACAAACTCAAAGCCGCCATGCTCCTCCTGGTTTAGCATCTTCAGCCACGTCAACCACTGCTGTCCTCCCTGCCACCTCTCAACCAACCACCACTCCACCTCTCACCTTCAGCAGTTCCTGTTCATCTGCACACAGTCAGGTGTCTGTTAAGGGAATGTTTGAGCGTAAGAAGCCAATGTCACAGAGTCACCCCCTTGCCCGGCGACTGACACCTGGCTTGACGGAACTCTGAGCCCGCCAGCTTTTATCATACCAGCTGGTGGAGTCTGAGGCCTTCAAAAAATTTGTCGCTATTGGGACACCACAGTGGAAGGTACCCGGACGAATTTTTTTTTCAAAAAAGGCAATCCCAAACCTCTACTATGTTATTGAAAAGGAAGTCATGGCATCTCTGGCATACAGTGTTGGGGCAAGGGTCCATCTGACCACTGATACCTGGTCTGCAAAGCACGGTCAGGGAAGGTATATCACGTACACTGCGCATTGGGTCAACCTGCTGACAGCTGACAAGCATGGAATGCGTGGCTCCGCAGCGGAGTTGGTGACACCGCCACGACTTGCAGGCAGGCCTACTGCCACCTCCTCTACTCCTATTCCATCCTCTTCGATATCCTCCTTGGCTGAGTCCTCTTCTGCTGGGGCTTCTGGCTGCACATCAACTTAATCCCCCCAGCTCCCCAGGGCCTATTCCACATCCCGGATACGACAGTGTCACGCTGTCTTGGGGTTGACTTGCCTGAAAGCAGAGAGCCACACAGGACCAGCACGCCCTGAACGCACAGGTGCTGACCCCGCACCAACTGGAGATCGGCAAAGTGGTGTGTGACAATGGAACAAATTTGTAGTCGGCATTGAATTTGGGCAAGTTGTCACATGTGCCGTGCATGGCATATATGTTGAATCTCATCGTACAACGCTTTTTGTCTAAGTACCCAGGCTTACAGGATGTCCTCAAGCAGGCCAGGAAGGTGTGTGGCCATTTCAGGTGTTCTTACATGGCCATGGCGCACTTTTCCGATATTCAGCGGCGAAACAACATGCCAGTGAGGCGCTTGATTTGCGACAGCCCGACACGTTGGAATTCAACACTCCTAATGTTTGACCGCCTGCTCCAACAAGAAAAGCCATCAACGAGTATTTGTATGACCGGGGTGCTAGGACAGCCTCTGCAGAGCTTGGAATTTTTTTGCCACGTTACTGGACGCTCATGCGTCCTTTTGAGGAGGTGACAAACCTAGTCAGTCGCACCGAAGGCACCATCAGCGACCTCATCCCATTTTTTGTCTTCCTGGAGCATGCCCTGCGAAGAGTGCTGGATCCGGCTGTAGATGAGCGTGAAGAGGAAGAGGAAGAGTTGTGGTCACCATCACCACCAGAAACAGCCTTGTCATCATCGCTTACCGGACCTGGAATAGGAGTATGAGGAAGAGGAGTCAGAGGAGGAATATGGTTTTGAGGCGGAGGAAGACCAACCACAGCAGGCACCCCAGGGTGCTCGTTGTTGTCACCTATCTGGGACCCATGGTGTTGTACGTGGCTGGGGGGAAGAACAGACTGTCAATGACATCAGTGAGGATGAGGAACGGGAAATGAGTAGCTCTGCATCCAACCTTGTGCAAACGGGGTCTTTCATGCTGTCATGTCTGTTGAGGGACCCTCATATAAAAAGGATGAAGGAGAACGACCTGTACTGGGTGACCACGCTACTAGACCCCCGGTATAAGCAGAAAGTGGCAGAAATGTTACCAAATTACCGAAAGTCGGAAAGGATGCAGCAGTTCAAAACCAAACTAAAAATATGCTTTACACAGCTTATAAGGGGATGTCACAGCACAACGGGAATCTAACTGGGGAAGAGGTGAATGTAATCCTCCTCCTACCACGGTGGCAAGGACTGGACGATTTACAGATGTGTTGTTGATGGAGGACATGCGGAGCTTTTTCAGTCCTACTCATCGCCACAGCCCTTCGGGATCCAGCCTTAGAGAACGACTCGACCGACAGGTAGCAGACTACCTCGCCTTAACAGCAGATATCGACACTCTGAGGAGCGATGAACCCCTTAACTACTGGGTGTGCAGGCTTGACCTTTCGCCTGAGCTATCCCAGTTTGCGATAGAACTTCTGGCCTGCCCTGCTTCAAGTGTCCTGTCAGAAAGGACCTTCAGTGCAGCAGGAGGCATTGTCACTGACAAGAGAAGTCGCCTCGGTCAAAAAAGTGTTGATTACCTCACCTTCATAAAGATGAATGAGGCATGGATCCCTAAGGGACTGACAGTGGGGGATACGCATACGATTGACTAACAAAAGGCCTGATGACATGCCTTGGCCTGAAAATGGTCCCCACGCTGCTGTATTTAATGTCTGCATAGAACAGCGGCTGCAACAATGCCATTATTTTTCAGGCATGTGTACATGCCTAAGTTTTCTGTTTTATGGTGCAGCACTGTGGCTGCAAAAACAAAACAAAAAAAAATGGCACATACAAGTGTCAATTCCCTTTCGTGATTGTTACCTTGTTGTGGTGAAGGGGCTTGCGTATCACAATGAAGCAATGATCACCCCAGATGATAAGGCCGTTGCTTCACTGATGGTCAGACTTAGCCGCGATCGGACGGCTGGCATAATATTTCAGTAGAAAAAACATTAGTTTACCTTTTTTGCAGAGCCGTATGGGCTTTAATACATAAAATAAAAGATCGTAATGGAGTCTCGTGATAGTCTGATCAGACGATCACATGCTGACGATCTAAAAATCCTCGAGCGATAGATCATCAGTGGTAACAAACTGCAGAACCCCTTTAATTCGACAATGGTTAATCAATTTGAGACACGTCCCCGGATAGGGTACATAACAGTGATTAAGCTGATAGGAATAGTTCTAGTTAAGACACCACTCATATAGGGTGTCACAGCACATTGCTCTGTGCACGCGCAGTGCCCCAATTTGGGAGTAAGAGGACCGACCAAGCTGCTTTTTCCATCTCCCGGTTCAGTTTGGTGTATGAGAGTTTGGTCTGTCACTGTGAAGGCAGTCGAAGGTACCCGGCCTAAATTTTTTTTCACAAAAGGCAATCCATGATATGGGACGTAACAGGGATTAAACTGATAGGAATAGTACTAGTTAAGACACCACTCATATCAGTAAATTGTGACAGTAAATTGCACGGCGCAGGCACAGTGACCGTGGTTAAAAACAAAGGGGAGGGAGCCAGCGTTTTTTTTACCATCTCCCCGTTAGAAAAATGAATTCAATAAATGGACCCCAAATTGGGGACGTAACAGGGATTAAACTGATGAGAATAGTACTACAGAAAATACCAATTATATTGGGTGTGACAGTAAATTGCACTGCGCAGGCACAGTGACCGTGGATTAAAACAAAGGGGAGAGAGACAGCGTTTTTTTAACCATCTCCCCGTTCAAAAAATCAATTTGATAAATGGACCCCAGATTGGGGACGTTAGAGGGATTAAGCTGATGAGAATAGTACTACAGAAAATACCACTCATATCGGGTTTGACAGTAAATTGCACGGCGCAGACGCAGTGACCGTGGATTAAAACCGTGGAGGGAGCCAGCGTTTTTTTAACCATCTCCCCGTTCGAAAAATCTATTCAATAAATGGACCCGAGATTGGGGACGTTAGAGGGATTAAACTGATGAGAATAATACTACAGAAAATACCACTCATATCGGGTGTAATAGTATATTGCACGGCGCAGATGCAGTGACTGTGGATTAAAACAAAGGGGAGGGAGCCAGCGTTTTTTTAACCATCTACCCGTTCAAAAAATCAATTCAATTCACCTTTTGGGGACCCTTGCTGTTGTACGTGGCTGGGTGGAGGAAGAAACCTTCAATGACATCACCGGGACATGGCTAGCTTGGTATCCAACCTTGTGCAAATGGGGAGTTTGCGGTTGTGCAAATGGACTGTTTGCGGTTGTTTGCGGTGCATTAAAGGTCTGTCAATGTCTGTGAAGCGGGCGTAACCCTTACACTACCTAATCAATTCAACATCATACCTGATCGTATACACACACTGGATGTTTTAAAGCATGTTATTCCAAACAATTTAGTATTGTTAGTTGATTTATGCCCTTTATGGATTATGCCCTTTATGGATTAAAACCCGACTCTACGTCCACTATGTAATTTACCATGGGAGTTTTTTTTTGTTTGTTTGTTTTTTTAGGGGTTTTAAAATTTTTTATTGAAACTCAAAAAGTTTACATAACATGGAGAGAGAGTGAATCAATGTAGAGGGTACGCAGATCCTGAACTTGTTTACAGAATGTTTTACAGCATGCTTGCAAAGTCATATATAATTTGAAAAGACATATCAACATATCGGAGATAGTAGTTGAAGGGAATGACTTTTTTAATAGAGTAGAATACTATACTCCATCTCCAAAGACCTGTATAGCAAGTCTAAAACAGTAAGAACCCAATCAAAACCGGGTAGGGAAAGATAAGGAGAGCATGGGGAGGAAAGGTGTGGGGAGGAGGATTGGTCTACTGTAAATACTTTTTCAATTCCCTTCTACAAGGGAGTCAGTCGCTGGTTAGTGCATTATGCAAAGAGCGATATTGTCGCCAAGGGGACCATGTAGACTGAAAGGTAGCATGGGACCTCGACTCCCAACTCGCAATTTTTTCCATCCGGTATATACTATCGCATTTGGATAACCAATGTGAGATCGAGGGGACAACCTCAGATTTCCAGTTGTTCAAAATCAACACTCTTGCCGCAATTAAAAGAGTGTTAATCAGTGACTTGGTGTGTTTATTACCTATTAAGTCGGAATTTAGGCCCAAAAGACATAGTTTGGCATTTGGGTTAACTGAAATCTTACATACGGATGACAACGCAGAGCATATTGCACTCCAAAACTGCAAAATTTTTGGACAGTCCCACCAAATGTGGAGAAAAGTGCCCACTTTGTATTTTCATCTCCAACAACGCAGGTCAGCTTCTGGGTATATGGAGTGGAGACGTTCGGGAGTGTAATACCATCTGGTCATCATTTTGTACACATTTTCCTGTAGCCTCACACACTTAGAGGCATTCGGGGATGAGGCTAGTAGAGCTACCTTATCTCTAGGAGAAAATTGGCAGCTTAGATCCTTTTCCCACTTTTCCAGGAAGGTATATTTTTGAGGACATTTTAGGGAGGTTAATATAGCATACAATTTCGCTATTTTTTTCTTAGGTTCAGCTACCGATAAAGCTAGGGATTCAAATGGAGAATGTGAGGTTGAAGGTCCAAAGTTTCTCTTTTTCAACATGCTTCTGATGTGTTGTAGATGCAAAAAAGAGAGACTTTGCAGCCGAGAGTGTGAAAGCCAGTCATCCCGTGGAAGACCGGTTTGGGGATCAATTAAATCTGCCAAGGGAAGGGAGAGAAGTCTCGAAAAATACGAGTGGATGACCACAGGATGTCTCTTACTTGGTAAATTGGGGATAGCGACGTGGAGGGAAGAAGTTGCCGTGCTAGGCAAGAATGCCAGAAAGATATTGTCGCTGTAGTCATGGCGCCTAAAGAGGGGAGTTCTTTCGTGCTGTGCGGTAGGCGTTGGAAGAGGAGCGCTCTGATGGGGAACCCCACTATACCATTTTCTATTTGTATGTCTAGTCGCTCTGGGGGCGAGCGCAACCACTCAAGGCAGCGTTGGGCCTGAATCGCCTTGTAATACAATGATAAGTCGGGCATTCCCACACCACCCTTGCTACTATGTTGGATTAATAGATGATAGGGGAGTCTTGATCTACGTTTGTTCCAGAGGAAAGAGTTAAACAGTTTCTTAATTGAGGTAAAGAGGGACTCAGGGAGGGGAATAGGTAAAGTTTGCAAGTAGTACAGAAGTTTTGGTAATAACACTGATTTAATTAATGTTCTCCTGCCAAACCAGGAGGTAAAGTGCACATCCCAAGAATCAATGGTAACCTGAAGGGTCGTGGGTAAGGTTTTAAAATTTTCTTGATATAAATCTAGTAGGTCTGCAGTGATATTAACCCCTAAAAATGTAATCGATGATGTAGACCATGTGTAGGGGGTCCTGAGTTGAAGGTATGCCTGACGTTGTTTACTAAGAGTGACGTTCAGCACTTGTGACTTAGCCGGATTTATCAGGAAATTAGACAACTCCCCAAATCTGTCAAACAGGGAACGGATCGCCGAGAAGGCCTCTTCAGGATTGGATATGATCACTAATAAGTCGCCCGCAAAGGCTGCCAGCTGATGAGGTACCCCCTGAACAGTCAAGCCTTTTATGTTCTCATCCTGCCGAATTGCCTGAAAAAGGCATTCTACCGTCAGGATGAACAAAAGAGGCGACAGGGGGCACCCCTGCCTGGTGCCGTTGCTTATTTTAAAAGACGGGGAGAGAGTGCCGTTGACCCAAACTTGAGCAGTGGGATTGGCATACATAGACATAATGGCTTTGACATATTGTAGGGGAATACCAAATTTAAGCAGGGCTCTTTGCATAAATACCCAATCAACACGGTCAAAAGCCTTCTCGGCGTCCGTCCCCAGCAAGATCAGAGGGATATCATGTCGTTTTGCATAGTGGATGATGTTCACCAACCTCGTCGTGTTCATCCTGCCTTCCCGACCAGCCACGAAACCCACCTGTTCCGCGTTTATAAGCTGAGGCATACGTTTTTGCAGCCTATTAGCTAGGAGTTTTGCAAATATTTTTAAATCTGCATTTAGCAATGAGATGGGTCTGTAGCTGGCATAAGAGGCAGGATCTTTTCCCTCTTTGGGGAGAATAGTGATCATAGCGGAGAGCATATGAGGGGGTTAGGTATTGGACAGCAAAGCAGAATTACAAACTTTCAGTAGTTTGGGCAGTAGGAGATCCTGAAAAGTCCTATAATAAGAGGTATGAAAGCCATCAGGGCCTGGGCTTTTGTGGGGAGGTATGTTCTTGAGAGTGTCCGTCAATTCTTGGAGGGTGAATGGTTTAATAAGATTTTGAGCTTGATCAATACTAAGAGAGGGTAGGCGTAACTCGGATAACCAGCTATTTATTGCCTCTGATCTTTTGTGGGTCTGTGAGAGATCTTCCTCGGCTCTGAGGTTATATAGGGAGTGATAGAATTCACTAAACCTGGCTGCTATTTTTTCAGTGGCCATTAATGACTTAGAGGAAGCATCTTTTATGGAATGGATGTAGGAGCGAGTTTTCCGTTTACGCAAGTTTGCCATCATGAACTTAGTGGCTTTATCTCGGTGTGCATAATGTTTATATCGTGCCGAAAGGTATAGTTTAGCAGTACGGGAATTTAGAATATTTTTCAATTCTGAGCGAAGGCGAGAAAGTCGGTCATGCACACTTTGTGTGAAGTGTTTTTTGTGAAGGGATTCCAAAGATTGTATATCCTTCTGTAGGGAAAGAATTGTGGATTCTCTCTGCTTCTTTAGGTGGGAGCATAAAGAGATAATGTGACCCCGGACAACCACCTTATGAGCCTCCCAGATTGTGCCACTTTGTACCTTGTCTTGCTCATTAATGGAAAAATACTCTGAAATACATTTGTGTATATCCTTGACAGTGTCTTGATGACTCAGGATTGTACTATCAAGTCTCCAAGAATATTGAGGCCTAGGGAGGAATGAGAATTTGATATCCAAAAACACTGGGGCATGATCGGATAGTAAAATACTACCAATGGTAGTAGCATTAGTACATACAGATAACAAACTTGGGGCAACAAATAAGTAGTCCAACCTCTTGTAAGACTTTTGGGCCCCAGAGTAAAAAGTAAAGTCTTTTACTGAGGGGTTCAATGTTCTCCAGGCGTCCACAAGTCCCACTGAAGCCAAACAAGATCTAATTCTCCTCAACGCACCAAACGTCATAGAGGATGTATCTATTGTAGGATCTAACGCCACATTAGTGTCCCCCCCCCCCAGGATGGTAATCCCTTCAGCAAATTCCTGAAAGGAGGAGATAGTACGGCATAGCCAATCTGCCTGACCCGCATTGGGTGCATAGATCGAGCCCAATGTGATAGTTTGCGTACCTATGGAACCTGTTATGAATATAAAACGACCATCTTCATCGGCTAGAGTAGATCTGACCACCATTGGCGTGTTCTTATGTATGGCTATGGAGACACCTCTAGAGGAGCCACTCCGGGAGAGACCATGGAACCACTGATTGAATGTCGTTGTAGACAAGTTAGGGACATGGCCCCTCCTAAAATGCCTCTCCTGCAAGAATGCAAAGTTCACCTTCTGTTTTTTAAGGGCCATACATATTTGAGAACGCTTGGCAGGGAGATTCATACCCTTGACATTAAAAGAGCAGACCCTGATATCAGCCATATTGACCTATGTAAGCCCTAACCACGCAATGAGTGACCAAAATGAGGGATTCAGCGATTGAGGGGAAGAGGGGGGGAGGAAAGACAGAGGGAAAAATAGGGAAAAACAATTGAACAACAAAAAGCCAATCACGATGATTGTGTATGGTAGGCTTGAAATGCAACATATCGGAAAATAATACATTCCTCTGGAGCGACTGATCCATCGCAGACCAGAGGAACATGTGGGGGTGAAGTTGGTGTAAAAAGTAATGACCATAGAAGGGATAAGAGAGCATATAGATTCAAATGGGGTAGATTGTAGTGGCTAACACCTGTAAAATTTAGCCAGTTTTGGGTATCTGTATAGTCACATATTGCAATGGACTGACTAAGAATACTTATCTGCAGATGGGTGTTAACACAGGTTGTACACATTTAGTCCACTATAGTGGGTGTGATGAGGGAGTTCAAGTATCTTCTCCTGGCAGAGTTGGTTTTCTCGGGGTGTTTCTCCTGGCTTTCCTCTTCCCCCTTCCATCCAAAGGTCTGACCGTCTGTATCCAGGTAGCTGGTATGGGAAGGTCCAGTAGGTCTGTTAGATCCGTGGCTGAGCTCCAATCAGGGATTTCCAAGTCCGCGATATCCAGGATGTCATAAACCGTAGGGAGGTCTGCTGGAGAGCGTACCAATTTTTTACGGCTTAGAGCATTGATGAAAAGGCCAAAGGGGTGAAGCCATTTATAGGAAATGTTCAGATCCCTGAGCTTCGCCAGGAGTGGCTTTAGGGTTCTGCGCTTTTGCAGGGTAATTGGTGAAAGGTCTTGGAAGAAGTATTTCCATATCAGCAAACGCAATGGTTTTCCTGCTTCTTGCAGCTTGGAGGATGCGCTCCTTTGTTTGAAAATGAAGCAAACGGCATATAACATCCCTTGGAGGGTCTCCCTGCTTGGGGGGAGGTCTTAATGCACGATGGACCCGGTCCATAGTTAAATCGAGACCGTGGTCTGGCTCTAGCAGCATGTTACACAGTTCGATTATAGTGCCCCTCAGCTCCTCTGTTGTAACGGTTTCCGGCAAACCCTTAAATCGCAGGTTGTTTCTCCTGCCTCGATTATCCTGGTCCTCTGCCAGGTTATATAGCTGGTTTATGTGGGCCTATGTCTTGTCTAGGCAGCTGGCTACAGCTAAAGAGTGACCATTTAACTTCTCCTGCCGGGACTCAAGCTCATCGACCCGGTCGGCAACTTGCCTAATATCGCGCCTGATGTCCGTGAGGTCTTTCTTGAGTGGGGCCAAAGCTTCCGCTATGAGTTCTTTCATAAACCGCCTCGATACCGGGAGGTCTTCTTCTCTTCTCCCGCGATCTGGTTTGCTCTTCCCCTCTGACTCGGCCGAGCCTTCCGAGGGTGCGGCTGTGTCCTGCCGTGGCGCCATCTTGGGCCTGAGCTTCCCAGGGGTGATCAGTTGCTTGCGGACAAATTTGTCCATTTCCCTCTGGTAGCGCCGGTGTAGGGCTCCGGCCACTTCCTTGGAACGATCCCTCAATGTTTTCCCCTTTTTAGGCTCGATATTCACGCTGATTCTGCTCTTTTATCGACGGTCGTCTGCAGAGCTCACAGACGCATGTCCTGCTCGCTCCGCTCCCAGGCTCCACCGCTTACCATGGGAGTTTTGCCATGGATCCCCCTCCGGCATGCCACAGTCCAGGTGTTAGTCCCCTTGAAACAACTTATTCATCACTATTGGGGCCAGAAAGAGTCCCTGTGGTTTTTAAAATTCGCCTGCCTATTGAAGTCTATGGCAGTTTGCCCGGTTCACCGGTTCGCGAACATTTGAGGAAGTTCGCGTTCGCTGTTCGCGAAAGGAAAATTTTATGTTCGCGACATCACTATAGGAGAGTATTACAGTGAAAAAAGGAAAATATATACTCAGTGCACTGTTGCAGCTATTCTGTTGAAAGCGTATAGGGGTGTATTACAGTAAAAAAAGAAAAATATATTGTGAGGGGTTCATTCTTTTTCGGGGGCTATTCTCACAATTATCTTCACTCACAACAATCGGATTGCAGGTCCAAACGTGAGGTTTATTTTCACAACAACAAAACATAAATTAAACAAAACAAACACCTGCCCATCTAGGCACTGGCTAATACAAAAACACAAGCCCTGACTCACCTAGATCGAGCGCTGTTCACATGTGGAACATAAATGCAGCTTTCTCCAGCCATACAGTCCAGGTGATCCTTCAACACCTTTTGGGGGATTGTGGCCCAGTAGTCCTCCCGACTCTGGCCTCGTGACCCTTGTTCCTATGTGTCACGGCGTCCCCCAACGTCCCGGCTAGCACCTAGCCCCGTGGCCCCTCAGCCAGCCTGGCTGAGACCACTTGTACAGAGCCTACAGCAGGACTCTGTTGCACAAAGACTCTCTCCTCTGACTGACAGTCTGGGCTGGGCTCTTATCCCAGACTGATTGAGGCATCTGGTGCTGCCTCAGACTGGATGATTGATGGGGAAGACACTCCTGCCAAAAATCTCCCCTAGCAGCTATGAGGCCTGTCACTGCCTCACATACCGCCCCCCCCCCCTCATTTGTTCAAGCCCGTAGGAGTGAACACTAGCATCAAATCCAGATGCTTGTGAGCAGGCATCGACCTGGCCTACAGTCTTCCTCTTATTCTGCCAGACCCAGGACAACAGTGTTTGGTTAGTCATAAACACTGACTTATTACCCAGTAGAAACTGCCTAAGGGACTTCTGTGTCCAACTAATGGCCACATACTCTCTTTCTACTTTTTTCCAGGTGACGATAACTCGTCCTCTTTGAGTCTTCATTTTATCAAAAGATCGCGTCTCTCTTTTTCCTTTACTTCCTCAGTTTTGATCTTGTCTTCTGGAACTCTTTTCAGAATATGTTTTTATGTGAACAACAGACTCTCCGTTTGACTTCGTTGGCTCTTGCAGATGTTCAGGCCTTCTCAAAGCAGAGCCAGATCTTGACTTGCATCTTCTATTTGCGGTTCAAGATCCTGACCTTATTCTTTTAGCACTGGATCTTGTCCTTGAATAGTGTCCCTTTTCAGATGATCTGGATTTTGATCTCCGTCTCTGACCAAATGAGCTGGATCGTGACCTTCGTCTTCGTACGATGGAGCTAGAATATGATCTCTGCCTAGATTTTGAATTAGCTTGTTTCTTTGGCACTTTAGTCAAGAACTTGGACCTTGATTTTTCTCTTGCTAATGATTTTGATTTTGATCGTGATTTTTCTTTTGCTTTTGACAGATTTTCACCAGCCAATTGATGAAATATTGTCATATTGTTTACACAGTTGCTCCCAGTCATGGTCGTGTTCAGACACTTTCTCCTTGGCTTTGCGGAGCTCCTTCAGCAGAGCATACTTGCCCCCACTCGCTTCTTTTCAGCAGTGGTTCTCTCAAATTGGGCCTCAGTTTCAGGGTCTTCTGCTTCTTCAGTGGCTCTCCCCACTTCGGCATACTCTTCTTCAGCCTTATCTTTGGTCTCTTTGGAGTCTCCACTCACTTTATTAGCCTTCTCTTCCCTCAAGGACATGGCATCATATACTTGCATTCCTAGCTCCCCCTCTTCTTTCTCACAGAGTTTGGAGACACGGGGGACACCGAGGTCTTCACCAGACTCGTTGTCTTCTGGAATTCCCTCCAGAGGGTAACCCAGGATGTTGTTTTCCTTTTTGGCAGGCTCTAGGAGAGCCATCTCACATTAGTAGACAACATCTGCATGCTGGTCGTCTGTCTCTTCGTATTTCCTCCCCAGCAGACCGCTGGCTTTCTGGAAGGCATTGACAGCAGAGGGGACATTCTTCATGTCCTCATCCTGGCTACTCCCTGCCATCAGTCTCTTGACTTCTGCCTTCCCTTCAGCTTCATCAACTTATTCAGAAGAAACTTCTTCCACCTTCTCTGCCTTGGCCATTACCGCAGTGCCACCATCTCCAGACCCATTATTAACTGGCTCTGACTTCTTGGCAACTTTCAGAGGATTCTTCTCTACAGGGCGCTCATTTTCCTTTGATTGAGCCTACCTGTCATCTCGAGAAGCTCTTGCCTCTAACTCTTCAGGCTTAGTCTTCTCCAACTCATTCTTCCCAACGTCGTTCTTTGAGCTCATGAGATCCTCTATCTCTGCTCTGAGTTGCTTTTTCAGCCTCTCAAACTACTCTGACTCCTCAAGCACTTCTTTAAGGGCTCTAACCAAGGAGAGGGTCTTGGTCTCCTTCTCCTGAGCATCAGCCTCCACTCTGTAATGTTCTTCAGCATATCGATCTTTGACTTCATCGCAAGTGACATTAGACACCCCCAGCCAAGAGTCACTGGGTTTGTCAGACACAACCCTTAGTTGGCATGGCCCAGGAGCAGGCCCTGTGCCCTCACCTGTCCTCAACCTGCCTCTGTCCTTTTCTGTTCCCTCAGCCAGAGATGTATTGCATGCTGTGGGCTCAGCTCCTCTATACAGTGAGGAAAAGCTACTAGAAGACAGTCAGCAGCTACTAAACAGCCAAGATGTGGAGGAGACATCCGCCGCTTCCTCCACTAGTCGGGCAAGTAATGATGAGGAGAATGGCGTGGGAGCTGGTGATGCGAGTGGCTAGGCTCCTGACCCAGAGATGGTTGAGGAGGACATCAGTGACCTGCAAACAGTACTCGATGATGATGGTCCTGGCTGATGACACTTGGGAACTGGGTGATGAAGGGGCTAATTTTTTATATTTTTTTCTTCATATAATAATCAAAGATGAGCAAATTTTTTTAAAATTCGATTCGCCCGTTTTGCCGAATTTTCCAGAAAAATTTGCTCGATCTGAATTTATTCGTGGCGAATCTCATTAAAAATGGCTATTTCCGGGCTGCACAGAGCCTTTATAGGGGTGTAGAACACTGTGTCTGGCAGTAACACACATAGGGAGTGTGCTGTAGTAGTGATATAATACTGTTAGTCAGTATGACATGCAGATGACATGCGTTGTTCTTAGAATCACTGCACACTTCACTTATTTGGGCAGTCACGTGGCCAAAACTTACCAAATAACTCAGCCTTACAGGTCGATGTTAGCGTCAAGAAGAAACGCACTCCTTTTACACTGTCGTCAGCTAATTCCACATAGTTTTCTACAGAACCAGTTCTATTAAACGATTATACAAGTAGAGCCCCCCGACACAGTGGAGAGGGTGTCAGCAGTAAGTTTGTGTTGACGTCACTGATTAATTTGCCCTTGCTCTGATCCGTCAGAACAACAACCCACAAAAAATGGATCCTGTCTGTGGAGCATCCACTTTCACTCTGTCAGCATTTACTCAATAATCCATCAGTATTGTAATGCCAAATAAAACAGGAGTGGATCTAAAACAGAGGTGACACTTAAATGGAATATTTGCATGTCTTCTGTGTTTTCTACCCACTCCTGCTTTTGGCTACCAAATCATAAGCCAATTCTGATTGGACCATACAGGCCTTACAGCTGCTACACAGACAGGATCTGTTGTGCGTCTCATTTTCCTTCCATCTGACAGATCAGAAGAAAGTTCAAATAAATGATGATGTCAGCCAGACGAAAGCCAAAATAGTGGCCCAGTCATGAAGTGGGGAGGGTGGGAATCGAATGAGAAGTCCACAGAGTGGCCCTATGACATAGTGGTGAGGTGGAAGCAGCATGAGGAGACCACAAAGTGACCCAATGACAGAGTCTGGAGGTGGCGGCAGCATCAGTATGCCACAGAGCGGCACAATTACAGAGTCTGGAGGTGGTGGCAGCAGCAGTAGCAGCCTCAGGAGAGGCCACTGAGTGGCACAATGACAGAGTCTGGAGGTGGCAGCAGTATGAGGAGGCCACCGAGTGGCACAATGACAGAGTCTGGAGGTGGCAGCATCAGTACAGGACCACCGAGTGGCACAATGACAGAGGCTGGAGGTGGCAGCAGTATGAGGAGGCCACCGAGTGGCACAATGACAGAGTGTGGGGGTGGCAGCATCAGTACAGGACCACCGAGTGGCACAATAACAGAGGCTGGAGGTGGCAGCAGTATGAGGAGGCCACCGAGTGGCACAATGACAGAGTGTGGGGGTGGCAGCATCAGTACAGGACCACCGAGTGGCACAATAACAGAGTCTGGAGTTGGCAGCAGGAAGAGGAGGCCACCGAGTAGCACAATGACAGAGTCTGGAGGTGGCAGCAGCAGCAAAATCAGGGGGAGACCACAAAGTTACCTAGTGAAAAAGTGGGGAGGTGGGTGGCAATACCAGTACCCGCTGACGAAGGTGGGTGAAAGAAGGAACACTTGGCATCAGATGTGTGGCATCAGGTGGGTGGCAGCATCAGAGTAGTAGCTGAGGCAGGTAGCCAGAAGAAACTGGTCTCTTGTCAAGGTTTGGGTGAGGTGGCATGGATGATCTAATCAGATGCATCAGGCATTGGTGGGTGGACATCATGGATGATCCAGGCCTGATTCATCTTGACAAAGGTCATTCTCTCCACATTTTGTATGGACAGTCGAGTTCTTCTTAACTATAGCCCCTGCCACACTAAACACCTGCTCTGATGCCACACTACTGGCCGGGCAGGACAGCTTTTCCTGGGCAAAATTGGCCAGTTGCGGCCACAAATCCAGTTTGGCTCACCAGTAGTCCAGCAGATCTTCCATGTGTGGTGGCAGAGTGCTGTCCAAGTATGCCACCACCTGCTGGTTCAGGTCCTGCTACAGGTCTACCTGCTGCTGCTGGTGAGTAGTTTCTTCACTATGCGGGTGGAGAAAGCTGCTCATCAGCGACTGTAGACTTAGGCTGCTGCTGATGGAGCTGGTACTGCTCCTGCCACCCCTCCCCTCCCCAGCAGCCATGGCAGTGGAATGTGAGCGCAGAGGGCCCCCCCCCCCGGTCAGACCTGCGAGAGGATGGACGATGGCGCAGATAGGTAGCAGCCAACTGACTACATAGGATGTATCTGTAGTAATTCTACCGGTCCAAAATTAGGGCCTTTTTTACACCCACTGAGAGGGAGGCCCTAATTTTGGACCGGTAGAATGGTGACAATTTGGCTATCACTACGCAAGCAAGTGAGCATGCATCGGGCCATTTGTGCAAGTGACTCGAGAGACTCACTGCCTCCATCTCCACTGCATCATGCTACGGTGTGTGTGGGTCCTCTGTTTTGTCTAACATTTTTAGGATGTCTTGCAGATGGGTGGAAGACTTTAGAAACCGCTTGACAACCAGATTGAACATGTGTGCCATGCAGGGCGCATGTCTAAGCCTTCCTTGAAGCAGCGCCGACACCATGTTCTTCCCGTTGCCAGGATTCGATTTCTTGATGAATTACACGGAGCAGTTCCTCCCTGTGTGACTCCGTTCGCCAAGGCAACCCAGATGCAGAACAGCATGACACCGCCGTGCCCTGCACATGTGGTATGCTGGAGGGGCACTGTGACTTGTCCCTGCAGTGGAGACTGAGGAGACGGTGGAGCATAAGGAGGCAGAGGTGGACATTGTCGCAGGACCAAAGGCATGACAAAGTGGAGGCGGAAGCGGCGTGACCTGGCCAAGTTCCTGGTGGCAGGCTTGGTTTGTGCTGTATTTAAACAGAAGGGCGCACCATAGGGTAATACCATTTGAGATTACAAAATGTAAATACAGATACAAGGCCTTCCTTGTTAGGTTGTGCTGACAATAGGCACAACTTTAGTAAACGCTCATCACAGTTGAATCCCGAGCGGTAGCGGTTGGTGGTTAGTCTGTAGCCACGGGTAGAGGGTCTTCTTATCAGAGATGCCTGGGGTCCCCAAGAAGATGCAAAGTTCCTGAAGAGAAATTTCCCACGGCGCAAAGGACCAGCCACAGTTCCAAATCTTGGTTCAGAGTTTTTATTGCAGCAGTACAGTGCATTTCAGGGAATCACTCCCCTTCATCAGGTAAAACGAGCTGCACATACCCAGGTATGTGCAGCTCATTTTACCTGATGAAGGGGAGTGATTCCCCGAAATGCGCTGTACTGCTGTAATAAAATGTGCAGCTCATTTTACCTGATGAAGGGGAGTGATTCCCCGAAACGTGTTGTACTGCTGCAATAAAAACTCTAAACGAAGATCTTCTGGAACTGTGGCTGGTTCTTTGAGCCGTGGGAAATTTCTCTTCTGAAAGTTGCTCGTGGGGCTGTGCAGGAACCACATTCACCCAGTAGGCCATAAAGGACATGTATTGTTACTGACCGTAGTTACAGCTCCACAGGTCGGCACTGCTGCGCACTTTGGCAGACACCGACAGGTAGTGATGGACGAATATCGCAAAATTCGCATTGCGCCCATTAACTTTAATAGAAGTCGAACCTGAAAAACCTTCAGGTCATATTTGCAGCCACCAAATACAAACTATGTGTGCACAAATACTGTCTCACAACATGGACAGTGACATACCAGAGGGGGATCATTGGCAAAAATTCCCACAAAAAATATGTATTTTAATCAGGGGCCATTTGTATGCGTCTCAAAGGGAAACTCTGAAAAATATGCTCTGCTGGAGCCTAGACCAAATTTATTTACGTAAACTTAATTTTTTTTTCCACCATGGAACTGTATGGTGAACGAACGCCACTGTACCACATCAGTCGGAGGCATCTGTTAACGCATTCATTTTTGGTATGCATTAAATGGATGGCAATAAATAGGATGTGAACCCATCCCTAGTGTCAGAATAAGCACCAGTACAGAGCAGAGTAGCGTGGTGGAGAGGGGAGAAAGAGCGCTACCTGGTCCTGGTGGTCAGGGATGAGAACTGTGTTTCCCAAGGATCATTTTTCTACTGGGAAAGACAGGGCACAGTATAAGGCTACGTTCACACGACGACATTTGTCGTGCGACATTTTGTCGCACTATTGTCACGCTACAATTTTTATAATGGGAGTCTATGGTGTCGCATTGCGACATGCAACATGCTGTCACTGCGACGCGACAGTCACAAAAATCCATTCAAGATGGACAAATGTTGCAGTGTAGTTGTGCCCTATTTGTCATGTGAACGTAGCCTATTATACTAAAATCTATATAATATAAAGATATTAGCCCTACCCCCGGATAATAATACAATTATGTGGTTCGTTATTATATAAAAATACATCTATGTTAGGAGCATTTCTGACACAGATTGTAGCGCAAAGGTCCTTAGCACCGCAATCTGCATATTTTTCCTGCTCATGCCAGGTCTAAAAAAGGTGGCGTGGGCAGGGAAAGGGATAAAGTTATGGATATCCAGTTATTGGATACCAACGCCATACATTTACCGGACAACATCTCTGTACAGTTACTGGATAACACCACCATACCATGACCGGATAAAAGTGACATAAGAAGGTCCATATGGTGAATGCGGTTCATACGCCACCATAATGAGAGGCAGAGGAGTGAGACAGGGGTGTGATTATGTGGCTAGTGATAAAAAATGTAACTGTTGGCCAGTACAGGCCCCAAAAATTAGCCAATATGCATTCACCTGACAGCAAAGAACTTTGGATTCTGTGGCTGGAGGTACATTAGGCGGTCACAGGATAAAAATGTAACTGTCGGCCAGTACAGGCCCCAAAAATTACCCAATAGGCATTCACCTGTCAGCAAAGAACTTTGGATTCTGTGGCTGAAATTACATTAGGCGGTCACAGGATAAAAATGTAACTGTCACCAGTACAGGCCACAAAAATGAGCCAATAGGCATTCACCTGACAGCAAAGAACTTTGGATTCTGTAGCTGGAGGTACATTAGGCGGTCACAGGATAAAAATGTAACTGTCGGCCACTACTGGACCCAAAAATTAGGCATTCACCTGACAGAAAAGACCTTTTATGCCGCTGTATATACATAAGGTAAGGACCATTCTTTGTTCTGGGTGGTGGCAGATATGTCTGGGCTGGCATGAGGAAATTCAATTACACGTGGTTATCACAGGTGTTGAATTTCCCCTGAGATTTATGCCTCATTCATTTTTAGAAATGTGAGGTAGTTCACACTGTCATGAGGTAGGCGGGTGCGCTTATTGGTCGCGATCCCCCCCCTGCTGCACTGAACGTCCTTTCGGACAGGACACTCGGCGAGGGGCAAGCCAAGAGTTCCATGGCAAATTGTGCCGGCTCTGGCCACAGGTTAAGCCTGCACACCCAGTAGTCAAGGGGTTCCTCACTTCTCAGAGCGTCCACATTGGCTATTAACCCGATGTAGTCGGACACCTGTCAGTCTAGGCGTTCCCTGAGGCTGGATCCGAAGGGCGACTGTGGATGGGTTGGCTGCAAGAATCATCTCATATCCGAAGTGACCAACACATCTTCAAACTGACCTCTTTTTGCAGGCGCGGTAGAATTTGTACCTGGTGGAAATTCCTCTGCCAGTGCCCATAACAGCAGAATGCAGCATCTCTCGCAGCAAGGCCTGGAAATGCTGCATTCTGACAGCCCTCTGTGATGCTGGTAACATGTTAGCCATTTTGTGTTTGTTGCGGGGTCTAAGTACGTTGCCACCCAGTACAGGTCCTTGACCTTTATGTTTTTGATACTGGAGCATGAAGACCCCTATTTGCACTAAATTGGAAGCGGTGGAGCGCCCTGGCTCTAGCTCATTGCCCAGGAGAATGCCGTCCTCGGTCTCCTCCCCCAGCCACGGACAACACCAGGGATCCCCGAAAAATTTAAAGCCTGCTCTTCTTGCTCCTCCTCCTCCTTCTCCCCCAAGCCACCATCCTCCTCTGACTCCTCTTTATATTCCTGCGGACTTGTCTCAGATGGAGTAGCCCCCCCTGGGAATTCATTCAGCATTGCGACTTCCTCATTTTCTAGCTCCTGCTCCTCAATGGCTTGATCTATGTCATGACGCAATGCAAGCTCCAGAAAGAAGGCGTAAGGTACGATGATATTGATGGCGCCATGGCTGCGACTGACCAGTTTGGTGATCTCATCAAATGGCCGCAGAAGTCTACATGCATAGCAAACCAAGCTCCCAGAACATGTCCTGCCACACAGTTCGTACAGGTAGTCATTAACGGCATGTTTCTGCTGGAGCAGCCTCTCAAGCATATACAAGGTGGAGTTCCAGTGCGTCGGACAGTCACAAATCAGACGTCTGACGGGCAAGTGGTGTCGCAGCTGAACGTCAGCATGGCGAGCTATAGTCGTGTAAGATCTTCTAAAATGGCCAGAGATTTTCCTGGCCTGCCACAAGACGTCCTGGACCCCGGGGTATTTGGCAACAAATTGCTGCACAACTAAGTTCAGGACGTGTGCCATGCACGACACGTGTGTCATTTTACCCTGTTTCAGAGCGCTCAGCAGATTGGCACTGTTGTCGCACACCACTTTACCAATTGTCAAATTGAGCAGGGTTAGCCACTGATCGGCCTGTGACCGCATAGCTGAAAGCAGTGCAGAACCGGTGTGGCTCTTGGCTTCCAGGCACAACAGCCGCAGCACAGCATAGCAACGTCTCACCTGGGATGTCGAATAGGTTCTGGGGAGCTTGGGTGGTGCAGAGGAAGAGGCAGTAGGATGAGTCAGCTGAGGAGGAGATGGAGTTTGGAGTAGGAGGAGGAGAAGAAGAGACATACCTGCATGCAATCTGTGGCGGTAAGACCAAATCTACACGGGTGCCACGGGTTACATGCTTGAGGGCCATCAGAAGGTTCACCCAGTGGGTAGTAAAAGTTATGTACCTTCCCTGTTTGTCAGATGTATCTTGGCACTGACACTATGTGCCAGAGATATATTAACTTGCCACTCAACGTGGCCATATAGCTCCAGGATGCCCTTCTGGCAGAAATATTTCCTTCTAGGGACCTTCCATTGTGGTGTGCCAATGGCCACAAATTTACTAAAGGCCTCCGAGTCCACTAATTTATATGGCAGTAGTTGACGGGCTAGCAGTTCCGACACGCCAGCGGTCAGCCGTTGGGCAAGATGATTATACGAGCGCCATCATTTTTTTACGCTCGAACATTTGGATCACGGAAGCCCGCCTTGTGCCAGATGAATGCGACGACAGCACGGTGGAGTGGGAGGACAAATGGGAGGAGAGAGGAGAAGTAGAAGAGGCAGGACGTGGAGCGCCGGGAGTGTGGCTTTGTGGGTTCTGATGGTGTTGCTCCCACTGGGCTCGGTGATAGGAGGCCAGGTGCCTTCTTAAGGCGGTGAACTGCATATATATTTTTCTTTTGTACTAAAATTGGCCAATAGATTCTCTCACCACAAATAACCGCAACAGTGGAGTGCGTGTATATTTTTCTTTCTGTACTGAAATAGGCCACTAAACGCTTTCACCACAAATATCTGCAACAGTGAAGTGCGTATAATGTCTTTCTGTACTGAAATAGGCCACTAAACGCTTTCACCACAAATAACTGCAACAATGAAGTGCGATATATTTTTATTTCTGTACTGAAATAGGCCACTAAATGCTTTCCACCAAATATAACTGCAGAAGTGAAATGCATAGATATTTTTCTTTTGTACTGAAATAGGCAACTAAATGCTTTCATCACAAATAACTGAAACAGTCAAATGCTTATATATTTTTCTTTTGTACTGAAATAGGCCACTAAACACTTTCGCCACATATAACTGCAGAAGTGAAATGCGTATATATTTTTCTTTCTATACTGAAATAGGCCACTTAACGCTCGCTACAAATAACTGCAGAAGTGAAATGCATATATATTTTTCTTTCTGTACTGAAATAGGCCACTAAACGCTTTCGCAACAAATAACTGAAACAGTCAAATGGGTATATATATTTTTTCTGTACTGAAATAGGCCACTAAACACTTTTACCACAAATAACTTAAACAATGAAATGCGTATATATTTTTATCTCTTTACTGAATTAGGCCACTAAATGCTTTTCATCACATATAACTGCAGAAGTGAAATGCGTATATATTTTTCTTTTGGTACTGAAATAGGCCACTAAACGGTTTCATCACAAATAACTGAAACAGTGAAGTGCTTATGTATATATTTTTTCCACTGAAATAGGCCAATAAAGGCTTTTCAACATAGCACTTGCACCACAATAACAAGAACAAATTTCTGGAATGACAGAGCTGTATAATGGCTATTTGGATCCCCAAATAATCTTTTTCTGCACTTGTAAATCGCTTTCTAGCACTGTCCCTAGCGCCTTCTGACTACTCTCTCTGCACTAAGATGGCATGAAATTATTCCTCCCTATCGTTTTTTCATTTTTTCCCCACAATGAGGTTTTTCCTATTGCTGTCCCTAGTGTCTTCTCTCGCCTGTCCCTGCACTCAGAACGCTGGAAAATGTCTGAATCCAAGATGGCTGCTGTATTTATAGGGCTGTGACATCACAGGGCTGGCTGGCTCCTGATTGGCTGCATGCATGGCATTATGGGTCATCCCGCCTTCCCAGATTTCCTTGCCCCATAGCTTCACACGTGTAGCCTCCATGTTAGCCGACATCTTAGGAAAAATTGCGATTCGTTACCACGAAACGCGAGGAAATTCGCATTAGTTGCAAATCAATTTTTTCTGAAATTCATAATAATTTCCACTTTATCAGTTTTGCTCATCTCTAATAATAATGTAATATTATAAAATCTGGTGTTTCCATGATAAATCTGCAGCGTGGGGCTCTGTGTGGCTTCTACACACTTTCAAAATAATCCTTCAGCGCGTAATAGATAACGGATGACCGGGACGCTCCATGACCTTCCCAAGAGCTTCTGTCTGGAGCAGGGGTTTATTTCTGAGATGTCCGTATAGTGCGGGGGAATTTGAAGACCCTTTCCATCCATGATGACTGGAAACTCATCCATATTTCTCGCAATAGGGATCACAGCACTCGCTCCCTTTCTGGCTAAATGGGTGCACGTTAGGGTATTTCTGTCCCTGTGCTCCACCACACGGACTCTTCAGTATATAATAAAATGGCGATGAACAGGTCTCTAGTAGCTACAGACAATGAGAAGACAAAGCTTCAAGATTGCTTGGAGCCCGGAAGAGTCGCGGTTCATCGAAATTCAAACCATAACTACCAGGCCCCTGTCTCTTGTCAAGAAAAATCCAGAGTTTCCAGTCTATAACAAAATTTAGACAGCACTCCAGTGTATTTTTGATGCTTGGTGTGTTTTATTTCAGCTGGACATATTACAGGCGACGCTGGGCTTAGTAATAAGCCCTTCATCAGGCTGATAAAATACAAAGTGATAGGACAATCTATAAATACGAAGGTATAATTTAAATACAAATACCACTATGTGAATACATCATGTGACTATATATAAAGGCTTTACGCTAGTTGTATCTGTATTTAAACTACATATGACTCTTTTTCATGTGGCTATATGTAAAGGCTTTATGCTACGCCTTATGTATTCGCATAGTTGTATCTGTATGTAAACGACATATGATGTATTCACATAGTGGTATTTGTATTTAAATTATACCTTCGTATTTATGGATTGTCCTATTACTTTGTATTTTATCAGCCTGATGAAGGGCTAATTACTAAGCCCAAAACGTCGCCTGTAATATGTCTGGCTGAAATAAAACTCACCAAGCATCAAAAATACACTGGAGTGCTGTCTAAATTTTGTTATAGACTGGAAACTCTGACAAAGAGACAAGGGGCTGGTAGTTATGGTTTGAATTTTGATGAACTTCGCGACTCTTCCGGGCTCCAAGCAATCTTGAAGCTTGGTCTTCTCATTGTCTGTAGCTACTAGAGGCCTGTTCATGCCAAGCAAGTTTCCCCAGAAGTATATGGCTCGATGAGCAGCCTATACCGCACTTGCATCAATCTTGACAGGATTCATGCCCAGGTGGAGAGAAATAGTTTTTTGGAATGCTTTCTTCATTGCAACCACGTTCTCGAAACAAAAGACTGGCCAATTCTCTCCTTTCTTAGGCAACACTTTATTAGGTAATTGCAGAAAGTAAAAAAAACAGTTGTCCACTGCCCCCATAAAGGCCTTTCCAGTGCGGGTTAACCACAGATAAGCCATTACAAGGACTGCTGCCAATTATCAGATCAAATTGTCCCCATTCTTCAATCTGTCAAATTAAATTAAAAATTTTAAATTGAACCAAAACTTGATTTAAATTTTAAGAAACTAAGCTTAAATTCGAAATAAGGTAAAAAATATAGGGGATCACCCCCCTGTTACTATAGATGTGGTGATCTTGTCCAGTTGACTCACCCTGTCAATGTGTTAAGTATATAGAATTATATTTGAGACAGGCACTGTCTTAAACTTTAATTTCCTGGACAATCAATTTGCCAAGCCTTTTGTCCCGGGGAACATGTATTATTAAATCGTGTTTTAAGTAACACTTTATAAAGTTGAGAAATTTTAACCTTCTGTCCCATATTCCCTATTAATGTATAGACGAAGCAGGGAGATCGAGAAAATGATTACACAGGTCATGGGGGAAGGAGGGGTCAAACATGGAGGCAGAGGAGGACATGAAGCATCATATATTCGATACTTCAAACTTCAAACCTGTAACCAGGTCCCAGCCGACACCGAAGATCCAAAAAGGGGGGCGGCAGGAAGCAGCAGAGACCGAAACATCAGAAGGAAGGGACTGCCCCATCTGCGAGCGAGACAGCAAGCAGAAACCGCCAGACAAGGCGGACAAACGCAGGGAATCTGCCGAGAGTCCAGTCCAGCAGAACACCCAATTGCCCAGAGGGCGGGGCATCCCGCAGTTCAGATACAGATACTAATGCCTTGCATAGTGCAGCGGGATAGAACAGTCAGAGGGAGAAGCGATGTAGCAAACCTACGTCATCAGGGCTTCATCATTGGGAGAACAGGGCGGCAGCTTGTCCATGAGACAGTGGCGGAGCCAGCAATTATTTAGCATGGCCGGGAGTCAGCAGGGTAGCAGCAGTGGGAGGTCGATAGCCAAATGTGCCCGGGGTAGACCACCCACTTCTCAAGAGCTTACCTGCCCAGGAAGTAGTGGCGCACGGGTTCACGGAGGCAGCGGCGGTAGCAGTCAGTAAGTGCAGACTGTTGGGGGTAAAATCACCTACTCTGCGGTGTGGCAGTTTTTTGTTAAGCAGCCGGAGGAGGTGAACATGGCCATATGTAGAATCTGTGGGCAGAAGGTGAAGTGTGGCCAGGGTGCCAATGTTGGCACCACGGCCCTGTGTCTACATATGCAGTGTCACCATAAAGTGGCCTGGAAGAACCGTGGCTTTGATGTAGTGGTCCAGCCTGCTGCAGCAACCGCTGCATCACCCAGTGGCATGATTTCAGATAGTCAAGGCTCCACCACCTCAGCCCAAGGGAGCTGTCCGTCCTTCATTTCTGCACTTCGTTTGCTTCACATACAGGATCCGTTTTTGGGGACTATTGTTCTGACGGATCAGAGGAAGGGCAAAATAATCTGTGATGTCAACACAAACTTACTGCTGACGCCCTCTCCACTCTATCAGGGGGCCCTACTTTTATTAGCGTTTAATAGAACAGGTTCTGTTTACACCTATGTGGAATCAGCTGACGACGGTGTAAACTTCACTGCGCTAACATCAATCTGTAAGGTTAAGTTCATACTTGAGTTATTTGGTCAGTTTTGGCCCCGTGACTGCCCAAAAAGTTGAAGTGTGCAGTGATTCTAAGAGCGACGCCTGTCATGTGCATGTCATACTGACTCACAGTATAATTTCACTACCAGAGCAGACTCCCTATGTGTGTTACTGCAAGGCACAGTATTCTACACCACTATAAAGGCTCTCTGCAGCCAGGAAATAGCCGTTTTTTAATGAAATTAGCCGCAAATAAATTCTGATCGAACCAAATTTTTTCCAAGAAATTCGGCGAACCGGCAAATTAAATTTTTGAAAAATGTGCTCATCTCTAATGGGAATAACACACATAGTGGTGTGGCAATACAGTGATAATACACACTGTGATGTTACAGTACAGGGATAATGCACATAGTGATATCACAATAGTGGAATCACGTGCATCACAGGGTTAATGCAATCCTCCGGTTGAAGAAAACATTTACATTAACTGGGAAGGAACAGAGAACTTACCTGGTTCCTCTTTTTCATTTTATGAGTTGCAGATCTTCTAATTCTCAGGGTCCTTCTCTGCCATCCAAGATGGCTGCACCGCTTCTCAGACTTTGCATATGGTAGCCCAAGAAACTTTCTACTTGTCAAGCTCTGCTCTTGGATTGTCCAGAACTGGTCAACTGACCGGTGCAGGCCAATCTAAGAACAACAAGAATTTTTGGACTTCCAAATGCACAGCATGCAAAATACAGTCTGAGAAGCCATGCACCATCTTGGAGGGCAGCAGAAGAGCCAGAGAACAGACAGATCTGCAGCTGAGAAGATGAAAGGGAGGTCACCATGTAAGCATTCTGTCCTTTTCCCAGTTAATGTGAATTTATTTCTCTTGTACCAGAGGGTCGCTTCAATGTGCACAGTGATGACAGAGTACAGGAATAATCTACTTATAGGATATGAAGAATGCACACCATAATATCATAATTCTGGAAAGAATGGATAATGAACACAGCAGAGATAATCATGAGAATTGACATTTATGTCTAAGTGGGACTGGGCCCCTGATTTGTTGGGCCCTTAAGCAACAGTCAAAGGTAGTTCCAGCAATGTTTCAAAAGACACTTTCCCATTCTCATGTGTGAGTTCATTAGGTGTATGGTCATTTACAAATATATCATCAATGTAGCGTGTAAAGCAAATATTGTCAAGGACACAATGTTTATCTGTCCACGTGTCCACCAGTAGCACTTTTTTGATGTGTGGCTTGCTACAGTTACAGTACAGTACACAGTAGTTGGCTATTTTAACATCCTATTATATTATTGGTTCACAGGCGCTGTCTTTGCTATTTGATAGCAGCGATATCCCCGTATACCGTGTATATATACGGACAAATGTAGTTAAACCAACAATCAAATTACTTTAAGATATCGCGCTTAAACTTCAATAGAGATCTGACCCTGTTCACAATATAACATCTATCCTCTTTCCAACATATGTATATTAGTCCAGCCTACCTTGTGCGTCTATGTTGTATCTCTATGCTGTTGTATTCGACGCTGTCACTGTTACCTTCTTGCGGCGCTTTCTAAGGGAAAAATCCTAATCGGGCGTGCCTTCTTGGAGTGTGCTCCGGCCGTAGCACATCAGCTAGACGGCAATCTCGTCAGGGATTCTCTCCCTGACGAAGATTGCCAGTCCAGCAATCGAAACGCGTTGGATATTGAGTGGTTTTTGCCTCCACACTCACCCGTACCGCTCTTAGTGACGCCACTCGCTCCGGTTGGAGCGCGAGCATAGAGGTAACTGTTGGAGTTGTGCTACCGGCCGGAGCACACTCCAAAGAAGGAACGCCCGATCATGATTTTTTCCCTTAAGAAAACGCCGCAAGAAGGTAACAGTGACAGCGTCGAATACAACAGCATAGAGATACAACATAGACGCACAAGGTAGGCTGGACTAATATACATATGTTGGAAAGAGGATAGATGTTATATTGTGAACAGGGTCAGATCTCTATTGAAGTTTAAGCGATATCTTAAAGTAATTTGATTATTTTAACATCCTGTGTGATCATCAAATGGTCAGGACAGAGATGTTTCTCCTTAATGTAAATAATGAAGGTTGTTTTTGAATGACTGCAAGCATAGATTTTGAAAACTGTGAGGAATTGATACATACAGTATATTGAACAATTTTATACCCGATCATTATACAGTGAATGACAGACCTTAAAGGGGTTGTGTCATTTCAGCAAATGACATTTATCATGTAGACAACATTAATACAAGGCACTTGCTAATGTATTGTGATTGTGCATATTGCCTTCTTTGCTGGGTTGATCATATTATAAACTGCTCCTTTCCATGGGCTACGACCACCTTGCAATCTAGCAGTGGTCGTGCTTGTATACTTTAGGAAAAGGTACGGGCCTCTTTGGTGACCATGACCATGGAAATGTACATACAATGTACGCATGTGCACCAGCTCCTGTCAAAGCCATCTCATATGCATGTTGCAGCAGGGGCCGTAACCCTGGAAAGGAGCAGTGTATAATGTGATGGAAAAATGAATGAAGCCAGCAAAGGAGGCAATATGGGCAATCCACAATGCATTAGTAAGTGCCTTGTCTATATGATAAATGCCATGTGCCAAAATGAGACAACCCCTTTAATGACTCCTGCAATGAAATAAAAGAGATGCATTGCTATCACATTACAGCATATGCTTCTTTCTGTTTTTATATTGGAGCCATACAGAGCCATTAATACAACGCAGAAGTTACACAGAGCATCAAGATGGATGAGTGGGCAGAAAAGGTTTAATTAAATGTTAAATTATGTTAAGTAAAGGCTTAATAACACAGTGGTTAAAAATAGCCAAGAAGAGATGGGTCTAAAGTATTATGGGCTGGGAAGTTGTATTGTGTGCCTTTTATGCATTTAAATTCTGTGGGTGGACGTAGGAAAAGTGTAATTCAATATTCAATTTAATTTCCTTCACATTCCTAGATATAGTATGTAATTTTGCTTACACAATGTGATTCTGAGACTTATACATAAAGGTTCCATTGATTTAAATGCTTCACCAAGGCAGATATTTGGTTTGTGTCTCCCGATGCACAATGCTTTAATAACATTACAGTGTAATGCATAACTCTCTTTTAGACAGCAGGGAGCAAGCTAATAATTAACCACTCAATTAACAGATCATATGACAAATGTTTAGTAGAATCAGTGCACAACCATAAATAATTCAGGTAAATATTTAACTAAATTCATTTTCTGTAATCAAATAAATATAATAACATAATTTTGTGGAATAGACTATAGTTATTAAAACTGCAGAAAAAGGTATCGTTGAACATCTTTATTCTGCAAGAAATATTTGATAGTTGCATAACTAAAGAGTTTGTCCTACTGGTAAGAGCTGGAATGGAAATACCTCTGAAATTGAACTTTATTAGATTGTGTTCACTTATATAAAAAATAAAACATGACATTTTGACTTATCAAAAGCCTTTCTCCGGTTTTTGGTGGGGTGATCCTAACAACCATAATTATAGATGAGCAAATCGAAGCTGACAAAGTCGAATTTGTTACGAATTTCAGGAAACAATTTCCTAGCGGTTCGTAGTAACGAATCGCAATTTTTCCTAATATGGCGGCTACACGTGTAAGAACATGGGGCAAGGAACTCTGGGAAGGCGGGATGACCCATAGTGCCATGCATGCAGCAAATCAGCAGGCAGCCAGCCCTGTAATGTCACGGCCCTATAAATACAGCGGCCATTTTGGATTCAGGCATTTTCCAGCGTTATGAGTGCAGGGAAGGACGTGAGAAGGCGCTGGGGACAGCAATAGGAAAAACCTAATTGTGAAAAAAAATTTTTTTTATAAGTGCAGGGAAAGGATAGGGAGGAATCATTTTACAGCATCTTAGTGCAGGGAGAGACGTCAGAAGGTGCTAGGGGCAGTGATAGGAAAAACCTCACAGTGAAAAAAAAGAGATTTACAAGTGCAGAGAAAGATTATTTAGTGGCTTTAGTGCCTTTAGTAGCTTGTATCTGTGGAAAAAGAAAAATATATATACGCAATTCACTTCTGCAGTTATATGTGGTGAAAGCGATTAGTGGCGTATTTCAGTACAAAAATAAAAATATATACGCAGTTCACTGTTGCAGTTATATGGAGTAAAAGCATTTAGTATAAAAAGAAAATACATACGCAGTTTACTTCTATAGTTATATGTGGTGAAAGCGTTTAGTGGCATATTTCATTACAAAAGTAAAATATATATGCAGTTCGCTTCTGCAGTTATATGTGGATATAATTCACGGACAGTATATATATAGGGTTCACCTCTCAAATAGTGGAATTCACGGAAGGGGGAGAGATGTATGAAAAAGCTAAAACTTAGCAATCTTTATTGGTATGCTCTAAAATAGGTAGAGGGTGAAAAGGGCCTACAAGAGGCAAACTGCACCTTGGTCCGCAGAGGAACCAGAGCATATGTGTCATGCGGCACAAAGGATGCAATATTTGGGAATAGGAACGGCAACCCTATCATAGGAAACTCAGACCGTGGGCATATGGATCGCAGTATTGCAGCATAAAACCAGCCACCCCAACCCTGAGGTACAACGCTGTAAACTGTCTGCCTGCTAAATCTCATAATTCACCCATCATTGAGTAATCGGTATGCCATTCTGATCTGCACATGTAATATCCACCTGCTCGTTCTGAACCACCGCAGGTGTATGCGGTAGCATCAGAGGTATAACTGAGCTGGGTTAGGATCGGATTACCACTGGGCAAAAGCCTGGCGTCCCCTGAGCGAGGATCTTACAGCCTAGCTAATAACGCCCAATGGGAGTCCAATGTGCAGACAAAGTGCCAGCATTAATGGCCTCACAGCATCGGCACCAACTGTTTCCAGTGCCGACAGTGATATGCCATTAGTGTGCGTGTGAGTCAGGATGCAGCAGGAGGCTCAACGCTGCTTCAAAAGAATCATCAGGAACCTGTCCTGCACATTCATACGGTCGGCATCCCACACTTGATCAGGTTATTGCTGGAGCGGCTGTTCCACGTGCGTGGATACAGCCTGCCGGGCGCTGATATGGCCGTAAGGCGCGGCCATCAGCGCTGCATTAAATGCCTAAGAGACCACCCTCTAGTGGTGACATCATCTCCGCTCATCCAATGGGAAGCCGGAGGGCGGGTCAGCCAGACCGGCCCCTCACAAGGGAAATGAGGCGGATGAACGCTATCAATAACGGGGCACTGTGTGGCAGATATATATCAACCAATCAGCAGATGGAACAGGTAAAGGCAACAATTGGAGACAGTATCAATTTGCGCTAGGGACCCAGCGCATAGCAATACATAGACCCATCAAGCGGGATTGCTGACATAATTAAGCTTAAGTCCCGTTCTAATCAGCATAACGGCAACGCAAATAACCCCATTCCCCCTTAGTATTAATGACCAACAGTCCAAAAAACCGGGGGGAGGGTGAGTTACCGAAATAGCATAGGGCGCACTGATGTCAGTGCACATACGTGTGCAAGAGGGCCATTAGAGCATAACTAGCCAGTGTCCCAGTCCCAGGGTCCCTGATATATATCATGGTATATCTGTAGATAAGGTCCTCTTTAGCTAGTCACTACGCCCATATATTGCTGATAATATATACAGGGGTGCTAGAATCGGTATATCAGTTCATAACACTACGGGAGCATTCTTGATGTGAGGGGTATTATGAAAATCATGTTTTTTAATATTTTTCCCCCATCAAGGTTTATATATATTGACTCCTCAGTTTATCATAAAGAATATCATCTAATTGTCGATGAAACTGACAAAAGAAATATAATCATTAAGGGCCCCTAGTGCTAGGGGTGGGGATCTGGACCAGCTGATTTTGCAAAAAGAAGCCCAATGGACCTTCAAATTGAAAACCCTGAAACCAGAGGGCCTCAATGATTATATTTCTTTTGATATATATCTGCCACACAGTGCCCCGTTATTGATAGCGTTCATCCGCCTACATTTCCCTTGTGAGGGGGCCGGTCTGGCTGACCCGCCCTCCGGCTTCCCCATTGGATGAGCGGAGATGATGTCACCACTAGAGGGTGGTCTCTTAGGCATTTAATGCAGCGCTGATGGCCGCGGCCTTACGGCCATATCAGCGCCGGCAGGCTGTATCCACGCACGTGGAACAGCCGCTCCAGCAATAACCTGATCAAGTGTGGGATGCCGACCGTATGAATGTGCAGGACAGGTTCCTGATGATTCTTTTTGAAACGCGTTGAGCCTCCTGCTGCATCCTGACTCACACGCACACTAATGGCATATCACTGTCGGCACTGGAAACAGTTGGTGCCGATGCTGTGAGGCCATTAATGCTGGCACTTTGTCTGCACATTGACTCCCATTGGGCGCTATTAGCTAGGCTGTAAGATCCTCGCCCAGGGGGACGCCAGGCTTTTGCCCAGTGGTAATCCGATCCTAACCCAGCTCAGTTATACCTCTGATGCTACCGCATACACCTGCGGTGGTTCAGAACGAGCAGGTGGATATTACATGTGCAGATCAGAATGGCATACCGATTACTCAATGATGGGTGAATTATGAGGATTTAGCAGGCAGACAGTTTACAGCGTTGTACCTCAGGGTTGGGGTGGCTGGTTTTATGCTGCAAATAACAGGGAATGTTCCACAGGATTAGGCGCATAGCAAATGTGGTGCCAATATTCAAAAAGGGTCCAAAAACAGAGCCTGGAAATTATAGACCGGTAAGTTTAACATCTATTGTTGGTAAACTGTTTGAAGGGTTTCTAAGAGATGCTATTTTGGAGTATCTCAATGAAAATAAGCAAATAACGCCATATCAGCATGGCTTCATGAGGGATCGGTCATGCCAAACAAATTTAATCAGCTTCTATGAGGAGGTAAGTTCTAGACTTGACAGCGGCGAATCAATGGATGTCGTATATCTGGACTTCTCCAAAGCATTTGACACCGTACCTCATAAAAGGTTAGTATATAAAATGAGGATGCTCGGACTGGGAGAAAATGTCTGTATGTGGGTAAGTAACTGGCTGAGTGACAGAAAACAGAGGGTGGTTATTAACGGTAGATACTCAGATTGGGTCACTGTAACTAGTGGGGTACCTCAGGGGTCAGTATTGGGCCCTATTCTCTTCAATATATTTATTAATGATCTTGTAGAAGGCCTGCACAGTAAAATATCTATTTTTGCAGATGACACTAAACTGTGTAAAGTAATTAACACTGAAGAGGACAGTTTTCTGCTACAGAGGGATCTGGATAGATTGGAGGCTTGGGCAGAAAAATGGCAGATGAGGTTTAACACTGACAAATGTAAAGTTATGCACATGGGAAGGAATAATGCAAGTCACCCGTACATATTAAATGGTAAAACACTCGGTAACACTGACATGGAAAAGGATCTAGGAATTTTAATAAACAGCAAATTAAGCTGCAAAAACCAGTGTCAGGCAGCTACTGCCAAGGCCAATAAGATAATGGGTTGCATCAAAAGGGGCATAGACGCCCGTGATGAGAACATAGTCCTACCACTTTACAAATCACTGGTTAGACCACACATGGAGTATTGTGTACAGTTCTGGGCTCCTGTGAACAAGACAGACATAGCAGAGCTGGAGAGAGTTCAGAGGAGGGCAACTAAAGTAATAACTGGAATAAGGGATCTACAGTACCCTGAAAGGTTATCAAAATTAGGGTTATTCACTTTAGAAAAAAGACGACTGAGGGGAGATCTAATAACTATGTATAAATATATCAGGGGTCAGTACAGAGATCTGTCCCATCATCTATTTATCCCCAGGACTGTGACTGTGACAAGGGGACATCCTCTGCGTCTGGAGGAAAGAAGGTTTGTACACAAACATAGAAAAGGATTCTTCACTGTAAGAGCAGTGAGACTATGGAACTCTCTGCCTGAGGAGGTGGTGATGGTGAGTACAATAAAGGAATTCAAGAGGGGACTGGATTTATTTCTGGAGTGTAATAATATTACAGGCTATAGGTACTAGAGAGGGGTCGTTGATCCAGGGAGTTATTCTGATTGCCTGATTGGAGTCGGAAGGAATTTTTTTCCCCTTAAGTGAGGAAAATTGGCTTCTGCCTCACAGGGTTTTTGCCTTCCTCTGGATCAACTTGTAGGAAACAGGCCGAACTGGATGGACAAATGTCTTTTTCGGTCTTATATACTATGTTACTATGTTTTAATACTGCGATCCATATGCCCACGGTCTGAGTTTCCTATGATAGGGTTGCCGTTCCTATTCCCAAATATTGCATCCTTTGTGCCGCATGACACATATGCTCTGGTTCCTCTGCGGACCAAGGGTGCAGTTTTGCCTCTTGTAGGCCCTTTTCACCCTCTACCTATTTTAGAGCATACCAATAAAGATTGCTAAGTTTTAGCTTTTTCATACATCTCTCCCCTTCCGTATATGTGGATATATATGCAGTTCACTGTTGCAGTTATATGTGGTGAAAGCGTTTAGTGACGTATTTCAGTACAAAAGAAAAATATATACGCAGTTCACTGTTGCAGTTATTTGTTGTAAAAGCATTTAGTAGTGTATTTCAGTACAAAAGAAAAATATATACACAGTTCACTGTTGCAATTATTTGCGATAAAAGCGTTTAGTGATGTATTTCAGTACAAAAAGAAAAATATATACGCAGTTCACTTCTGCAGTTAGATGTGGTGAAAGCGTTTAGTGGCGTATTTCAGTACAAAACGAAAAATGTATATGCAGGTCACTGTTGCAGTCTGCAGTCATTTGTGGTAAAAGCGTTTAGCGACGTATTTAAGATCTAAAAGAAAAATATATATACCAGTTCACCATTAAAGTTATTTGCAGTAAAAACCTTTAGTGGCCTATTTCAGTACAAAAAGAAAAATATATTCTCAGTTCACTTCTGCAGTTATATGTGGTAAGAGCGTTTAGTGGCCTATTTCATTACAAAATGAAAAATATATTCTTAGTTCACTTCTGCAGTTATATGTGGTGAAAGCGTTTATTGGCGTATTTAAGTAGAAAATAAAAAATATATACGCAGTTCACTTCTGCAGTTATATGTTGTGAAAGCATTTAGTAGCCTATTTCAGTACTAAAAGAAAAATAATAAGCAGAAAACGGCGGCTTCACCCAATAGTGACCAATGGAAAACAAGGTGCTCACCCTAGAAAGCTTCACCCAAAGCCCTAGAGTCAAGAAATATGTAATGAAGTAAGCGGGCACACTATAACAGATGGGAGCTGAATGTATAATGATCCTTATTTAATATATAAAAATAACATAAAATACACATAATAACATGTATGATGCAATGTTCAGATCACACTGTAGAAAGGTAAAATCAACATAGATTGGAAATCTTTTCAATGGAAACGCATTGCAGCATATAACTATATTGGCGCAGTATCCAGATCACACTAGCTGTAACTGGCTTCACGTATAGGCAGCTTGTCCTCACAAAGGGGTGTAATATCGACAAGCTGCCTATAGGTGAAGCCAGCAGTAGTTTCCAAGGGACATCAAGTCACCTAACAATAAGTGAATTACACCACGAGGACACCAAGTTTTAATAGGTGACCTGCTATGCTCATATTATTGGCCTTGATCGGGTGATCAACTACCCCGACATGTCAGAGCTGCTGCATAAAGTGCGGGCCGTCTGTGAGCGCTTCCTGCGTTCACATCCTGCCGCTGCTCGCTACAGCGCTACAGCGTGACTTCGGCCTTCCCGCTGACCGCCTCATATGCGACGTGCCCACCAGGTGGAACTCCACCTTGCACATGCTGGAGAGTGTGCGAGCAGCAGCAGGCCATAGTGGAGTTTCAGCTGCAGCAAGCACGGGTCAGTCGCACTGCGGAACAGCACCACTTCACAACCAATAACTGGGCCTCCATGTGAGACCTGTGTGCCCTGTTGCGCTGTTTCGAGTACTCCACCAACATGGCCAGTTGTTGACGCCGTTATCAGCGTTACAATACCACTTCTATGTCTCCTTGAAAAACACTTAGGGCGATGATGGAAGAGGAGGTGGCCCAGGAGGAGGAGGAGAAGGAAGAGGGGTAATTTTAGCACTTTCAGGCCAGTCTCTTAGAAGTGGCTCAGAGGGAGGTTTTTGCAAAAGCAGAGGCCAGGTACAAATGTTGGCAGCCAGGGCCCACTACTGGAGGACGAGGATGAGGAGGTAGAGGAGGATGAGGATGAAGCATGTTCACAGCGGGGTGGCACCCAACGCAGCTCAGGCTTATCACTGGTGTGTGGCTGGGGGAAACGGAGGACGATGACGATACGCCTCCCACAGAGGACAGCTTGTCCTTACCTCTGGGCAGCCTGGCACACATGAGCGACTACATGCTGCAGTACCTGCGCAATGACAGCAGAGTTGCCCATATTTTAACGTGTGCGGACTACTGGGTTGCCACCCTGCTGGATACATCAAAGACAATGTGCCCACCTTACTTCCTGCACTGGAGCGGGATAGGAAGATGCGCGAGTACAAGCACACGTTGGTAGATGCGCTACTGAGAGCATTCCCAAAAGTCAAAGGGGAACAAGTCGAAGCCCAAGGTGAAGGCTGAGAAGGAGCAAGAGGTCGCCAACGCAGCTGTGTCACGGCCAGCTCCTCTGAGGGCAGGGTTAGCATGGCAGAGATGTGGAAAAGTTTTGTCACCACGCCACAGCTAACTACACAACCACCTGATACGGAACGTGTTAGCAGGAGGCAGCATTTCACTAACATGGTGCAACAGTACATGTGCACACCCCTACATGTACTGACTGATGATTCGGCCCCATTCAACTTCTGGGTCTCCAAATTGTCCATGTGGCCAGATCTAGCCTTTTATGCCTTGGAGGTGCTGGCCTGCCCGGCGGCCAGCGTTTTGTCTGAACGTGTATTTCAGCACGGCAGGGGGCGTCATTGCTGACAAACGCAGCCGCCTGTCCACAGCCAACGTGGACAAGCTGACGTTCATAAAAATTAACCAGCCACGGATCCCACAGGACCTGTCCATGCAGAATAAACATTTATAACTACCTCTCCTTAACCATATATTCTTGTACTTCAGGGCACTTTTTTATTGAATCCTCTTTTTTTAATTTTACCATTATTTTTTGCGGGGCTACCCAAAGTTGAATGAACCTCTCCTCCGTCTGGGTGCCAGGGACCTAAATATCTGAAAGTTTCCTTCTCCATTGGTGTGTGAAATGAAGCCTGATTCTCTGCTATGGGACCTCTCTCCTCTGTCTGTGTGTCAGGGACCTAACTTTCACGTACTTGCTTGCTGTCTTGGTGGCAGACATTTAACTCTTTTTACTGTCTAATGACCACCCCATTGTCTGGGTGTCAGGGACCTACATAAATGATAATGGCCTGTTCCATTGCAGGTTGACCTGAGGCCTGTGTTGATGTTACGGGACCGCTCTCCTCTTTGCGGGTGCCATGGTCCTGAGTCTGTGAATGAGGCCTGTGGCACTGCAGGCAGACATGAATCCTTTTTGGCTGTGATGAGAACATCAAGTCCCATAGCATTCCCACCTGATGCCACCACAACCTCCTATTCCACCTCCTCCCCCTCCTCCTCCAAGTTGCCAATTGATATTGGTTAATTTTTATTTATTTTATTTTATTTTAAGTCATTTCCCTATACACATTTGTTTGCAGGGGATTTACCTACATTTTGCTGCCTTTTGCATCCCTCTAGCCCTTTACTGGGCTATTTTACAGCCTTTTTAGTGCCCAAAAGTTCGGGTCCCCATTAACTTCAATGGGGTTCGGGGTGAAGTTCGGGTCGAGTTCGGATCCCGAACCCGAACATCCAGGTGTTTGCTCAACTCTACACAACAGACAATTGATACATGTTATAATTGCAAAGGGTGCTGACAATACGTAACATAACATTAGTACCTGGTAGAGAGGAGCGCTGCATTCAACTTATGGTGCAAGAGTCACTAGAGGATGTGTTTGGCATCTTCAAAGAGACACTGCACATGCCATGACCGAAATGTTATATGTGATACTGGATGGATAAATAAAGGAAACTTGCTTTGCACCTATTTATGAGTGTCATAGTTACTTTATTGGGATTTACAGAATTGAGTCTACCACAGAGCACCAGTCCTCGAAACATTTCATGGCACCAATCATAAACCTACTAAAAAGAAAGCTGAAGTCTGAATAGTTCATAAGGCCAATATAAAAAGAAGTAAAGTTGCCTTTACTCATGTGGGCCACAATGTTTAGAAAAGACTTTCACTTTCACCAAATAAATTTCTTCCAGAGCATATTCCGCTCCAGTGAATTTAACAATAATGTTTCCCATTTTGACTCTTCAGTCAAGAAATCTTGAATAGTGTTGAGCGAACAGTTCGAGCATAGTTCGGGTTCGTACCGAATTTTGGGGTGTTCGGGACACGGACCCGAACCCGAACATTTTAAAAAAAGTTCAGGTTCGGGACCGTTGTTCGGCCATTTCTTCCCGATTTCTGAATGGGGTACACAGCAGCCAATCAGCTGTCTGGTGTCACAGCTGTGGCTGGCAAAGTATAATATTGTCCACCAAAACATATATTTTGTTCTGGGGTGAAATTCAATTGCCAAAATAGCAATACCATAAATCTGGTGTCACAGCTGTGGCTGGCAAAGTATAATATTGTCCGCCAAAACATATATTTTGTTCTGGGGTGAAATTCAATTGCCAAAATAGCAATACCCTGAATCTGGTGTCCCAGCTGTTGCAGGTCAAGTGTTAATCTGTCCGTAAAAGGGTATATTTTGTTCTGGGGTAAAATTCAATTGCCAAAATAGCAATACCCTGAATCTGGTGTTCCAGTAGTGGCTGGCAAAGTATAATACTGTCCGCCAAAACATATATTTTGTTCTGGGGTGAAATTCAATTGCCAATATAGCAATACCTTGAATCTGGTGTTCCAGCTGTTGCAGGCCAAGTGTTAATCTGTCCGTAAAGGGTATATTTTGTTCTGGGGTGAAATTCAAATGCCAAAATAGCAATACCCTGAATATGGTGTTCCAGCAGTTGCAGGCCAAGTGTTAATCTGTCCGTAAAGGGCATATTTTGTTCTGGGGTGAAATTCACTTGCCAATATAGCAATACCCTGAATCTGGTGTTCCAGCTGTTGCAGACCGAGTGTTAATCTGTCCGTAAATGGTATATTTTGTTCTGGGGTGAAATTCACTTGCCAATATAGCAATACCCTGAATCTGGTGTTCCAGCTGTTGCAGGCCAAGTGTTAATCTGTCCGTAAAGGGTATATTACACTCAAGGTGTATATACAAGTGCTGAGAGGGTCATCCTCATTAACCTTACACGCTACCGTGCATCTCCCTTTGTATTTCTGTCCATTAAAGGGTATATTACACAAAGTGTTAAAATACAATTGCTGAAGGCATAATCCTACATGTTTTTCTCACGCTACTGTGCATCTCCAAGTGTAAATCTGTCCATAAAAGGATACCTTTCATCCAGGGCCTAAATACTAGCCCTAAAATAGATATTCCCTAAATCAGTGGTTACTGCTGTGCCTGGATTAGTGTAATACGCTACATAAATGAATAGGCAGATAGTGTTAGGTGCCTGTAAAAAAGGCCTGAATTTGAAATCAATACATTGGGCCAAATATTTTTTCTTATTGTGGTGCTTGGTGAATGGTAACAATGAGTAAAACATCTAGTAAGGGACGCGGACGCAGTCGTTTGTTGTTAGTGTTCCCTCTGGTGCTGGGAGAGGACATACGTCCTAGTGAACCAACTACCTCAGGTTCCAGTACCCGCCAGAATTTACAGCGATATTTGGTGGGCCCAATGCTATTCTAAGGATGGTAAGGCCTGAGCAGGTACAGTGGATCCAGCACGTTCACAACATTATCTCCCACCCAGTCTTCTGCAGAAAGCGGACAGGTGGCGCCTGAAAACCAAGCCCCTCAGTCTGTCACATCACCCCCATGCATATCAGGGAAACTGTCTGAGCCTCAAGTTATGCAGCAGTCTCTTATGCTGTTTGAAGATTCTGCTGGCAGGGTTTCCCAAGGGAATCCACCTAGCCCTTCCCCAGTAGTGGAACACATAGAATGCACTGATGCACAACCACTGATGTTTCCTGATGATGAGGACATGGAAATACCACCTCATCGGAGTCCGCACGTCTCTGATGATGACGAAACACAGGTGCCAACTGCTGCGTCTTTCTGCAGTGTGCAGACCGAACAGGAGGTCATGGAGGAAGACTGTGTGGAAGACGATGCAGGGGACGATGAGGTCCTAGACCCCACATGGAATGAAGGTCGTGCCACTGACTTTCATAGTTCAGAGGAAGAGGCAGTGGTGAGACGCCAACAGCGTAGCAAAAGAGGGAGCAGGGGGCAAAAGCAGACCAGCCGCCGCCAAGAGGGTTCGCCTGCTACTGGCCACCACCACCAGGGACCGAGCACTCCAAAGGCAGCTTCAAGGAGTTCCCTGGCATGGCACTTCTTTAAACAATGTGCTGACGACAAGACCTGAGTGGTTTGCACGCTGTGCCATCAGAGCCTGAAGCGAGGCATTAACGTTCTGAACCTTAGCACAACCTGCATGACCAGGCATCTACATGCAAAGCATGAACTGCAGTGGAGTAAACACCTTAAAAGCAAGGAACTCACTCTGGCTCCCCTGCTCCCTCTTCTGCTGCTGCCTCGGCCTCTTCCTCCGCCTCGTGAAGAACGTTGGCACCTGCCGCCCACCAAAGAGAGGATGTGCCACCGACACCACCACCTGCGTCACCAAGCATCTCCACCATGTCACACGGCAGCGTTCAGCTCTCCATCTCACAAACCTTGGAGAGAAAGCGTAAATTCCCACCTAGCCACCCTCGAGCCCTGGGCCTGAATGCCAGCATTTCTAAACAACTGGCCTTTGAAATGCTGTCATTCAGGCTGGTGGACACAGACAGCTTTAAACAGCTGATGTCCATGACTGTCCCACAGTATGTTGTTCCCAGCCGCCACTACTTCTCCAAGACAGCCGTGCCTTCCCTGCACAACCAAGTATCCGATAAAATCAAGTGTGCACTGTGCAACGCCATCTGTGGCAAGGTCCACCTAACCACAGATACGTGGACCAGTAAGCACGCCAGGGACGCTATATCTCCCTAACTGCACAATTGGTAAATGTAGTGACGGCTGGGCCCCAGGCGGAGAGTTCCTTGGCGAACGTCCTTCCGCCGCCAAGGATCGCAGGGCATCATTCTTTGCCTCCTGTAGCCTCCTCCTCCTACTCGGCTTCTTCCTCCTCTGCTGCCCACCAGCTCATCCAGTCAGCCACACACCTTCACCACCAACTTCAGCACAGCCCGGGGTAAACGTCAGCAGGCCATTCTGAAACTCATATGTTTGGGGGACAGGCCCCACACCGCGTAGGAGTTGTGGCGGGGTACTGAACAACAGACCGACGAGTGGTTTCTGCCGGTGGGCCTCAAGCCCGGCCTGGTGGTGTGCGATAATAGGCTAAATCTCGTCCCAGCTCTGGGACTAGCCAGTTTGACACACATCCCTTGCATGGCGCATGTGCTGAATTTGGTGGTGCAGAAGTTCATTCACAACTTCCCCGACATGTCAGAGCTGCTGCATAAAGTGCGGGCCGTCTGTGCGCGCTTCCGGCGTTCACATCCTGCCGCTGCTCACCTGTCTGCGCTACAGCGGAACTTCGGCCTTCCTGCTCACCGCCTCATATGCGACGTGCCCACCAGGTGGAACTCCACCTTGCACATGCTGGAGAGACAGCAGCAGGTCATAGTGGAGTTTCAGCTGCAGCACGCACGCGTCAGTCGCACTGCGGAACAGCACCACTTCACCACCAATAATTGGGCCTCCATGCGAGACCTGTGTGCCCTGTTGCACTGTTTCGAGTACTCCACCAACATGGCCAGTGGCGATGACACCGTTATCAGCGTTACAATATCACTTCTATGTCTCCTTGAGAAAACTCTTAGGGCGATGATGGAAGAGGAGGTGGCCCAGGAGGAGGAGGAGGAGGATGAGGGGTCATTTTTAGCACTTTCAGGCCAGTCTGTTAGAAGTGGCTCAGAGGGAGGTTTTTGTAGCAGCAGAGGCCAGGTACACATGTGGCCAGCCAGGGCCCACTACTGGAGGACAAGGAGGATGAGGAGGAGGTGGAGGAGGATGAGGATGAAGCAGGTTCACTGCGGGGTGGCATCCGACATAGCTCGGGCCCATCACTGGTGCGTGGCTGGGGGATACGGAGGACGATGACGATACGCCTTCCACAGAGGACAGCTTGTCCTTACTTCTGGGGAGCCTGGCACACATGAGCGACTACATGCTGCAGTACCTGCGCAACGACAGCAGAGTTGCCCACATTTTAACGTGTGCAGACTACTGTTTTGCCACCCCTGCGGGATCCCCGGTACAAAGACAATGTGCCCACCTTAATTCCTGCACTGGAGCATGATAGGAAGATACACGAGTACAAGCGCACACTTGTAGACGCGCTCCTGAGAGCATTCCCAAATGTCACAGGGGAATAGGTGGAAGCCCAAGGCGAAGGCAGAGGAGGAGCAAGAGGACGCCAATGCAGCTGTGTCATGGCCAGCTCCTCTGAGGGCAAGATTAGCATGGCAGAAATGTGGAAAAGTTTTGTCTCCACGCCACAGCTAACTGCACCACCACCTGATGCGGAACGTGTTAGCACTAGGCAGCATTTCACTAACATGGTTGAACAGTACGTCTGCACACCCCTCCATGTACTGACTGATGGTTCGGCCCCATTCAACTTCTGGGTCTCCAAATTGTCCACGTGGCCAGAGTTAGCATTTTATGCCTTGGAGGTGCTGGCCTGCCCGGCGGCCAGCGTTTTCTCTGAACGTGTATTCAGCACGGCTGGGGGCGTCATTACTGACAAACGCATCCGCCTGTCCACAGCCAATGTGGACAAGCTGACGTTCATAAAAATGAACCAGGCATGGATCCCACAGGACCTGTCCCTCCCTTGTGCAGAATAGACATTTATAACTGCCTCTCCCTCAACCATGTATTCTTGTACTCCAGGGCACTTCTTTATTGAATACTCATTTTTTTAACTTTACCATGATCTTGCGGTGCAACCCAAAGTTGAATGGACCTCTCCTCAATCTGGGCGCCGGGCCTAAATAACTGAAAGTGGCCTTCTCCAGTGGTGGGTGATATGACGCCTTATTCCTTGCTGTGGGACCTCTCTCTCTGTCTGGGTGCTGGGGCCTAAATAACTGAAAGGGGCCTTCTCCATTGGTGGGTGATATGACGCCTTATTCCTTGCTGTGGGACTTCTATCCTCTGTCTGGGTGCTGGGGCCTAAATAACTGAAAGTGGCCTTCTCCAGTGGTGGGTGATATGACGCCTTATTCCTTGCTGTGGGACCTCTCTTCTCTGTCTGGGTGCTGGGCCTAAATAACTGAAAGTGGCCTTCTCCAGTGGTGGGTCATATGACGCCTTATTCCTTGCTATGGGACCTCTCTCCCTGTCTGGGTGCTGGGGCCTAAATTACTGAAAGTGGCCTTCTCCAGTGGTGGGTAATATGACGCCTTATTCCTTGCTGTAGGACCTCTCTCCTCTGTCTGGGTGCTGGGGCCTAAATAACTAAAACTGGCCTTCTCCAAAGGTGGGTGATATAACGCCTTATTCCTTGCTGTGGGACCTCTCCTCTGTCTGGGTGCTGGGGCCTAAATAACTGAAAGTGGCATTCTCCAGTGGTGCGTGATATGACACATGATTCCTTGCTGTGGGACCTCTCTCCTCTGTCTGGGTGCTGGGGCCTAAATAACTGAAAGTGGCCTTCTCCAGTGGTGGGTGATATGACGCCTTATTCCTTGCTGTGGGACCTCTCTCCTCTGTCTGGGTGCTGGGATCCAGGTGTTCGCTCATCTCTAATCTTGACATCTGATAGTCTAAAAATCTGTATACACCATACCATAATTTGGGGTACTCTCACACGTATCGGTTGTTTAAACAGCAGTTTCACCTCTCAAATAGAACAGAATCACGGAGTGAAGTTGGAGAGATGTGTAGGAAAGCTAAAACCTAGCAAACTTTATTGATATGCTCTGAAAATAAGTGGAGGGTGATTAAAGCTAGCAATTAAGTAGACAAAAACAAGAGGGCTGCACCCTTCATCCGCAGAGGAACTAGCACAGATATGTCATGCGGTACATAGAGTTGCAGCATTCAATGGGGGCAAACCATATAATGAATTATAAAGGTGACGCATGGATTGCAGTAATGGATCAGCCGCCTCAAACACTGAGGTACCGCACTGCTGATTAGCCTGCCTGTTACAACCCATACAGCTGTCACCAATTCATTAACAGGTCGCCTTTGATTGTCTGCATATGTCCGGATCCACTGCTCCTCTTTAGGTTGCTGTATATACATGCGACTGTAAGGGAAATAATAGCGCAGCGATCCAGATCCAACTGCCACTGGGCAAAGCCTGGCGTCCCTCCTAACGAGGGATCTTACAGCCTTGCTGGATATGCCCAGTAGGAGTCCTCAATGCAGAGATATCCCCAGCACACTTGCATCGGCACCTACTGATATTTCAGTGCCGACTGAAAACAGCCATTAAATGTATGGATCGAGATTCAGCAGGTGGCTCGACGCGTTTCACAGAAGGATCATCAGGAACCTATCCTGCGCATTAATCCAGATCAGCATCCCACATTTAGTAAGTCTATTGCTGGAGCAGCCGTTCCACGTGTAGTGGACACAGCCTGCCGGCGTTGTTACGGCCGTACCAGCGCCGGCAGGCTCATGTTCCTACACATCTCTCCAACTTCACTCCGTGATTCTACTCTCACACGTGGCAAATTTTGCTGCTGAAATTTTCTGCAACTGAAATTCAGCTCCACTCACTTGAATAAGGCTTGCATAAATTTATGAGCTTCCCACCAAAACATCCCCATTCAAATGAATAGAACTGATTTTCAGTTGCAGAAATTTTCTACACCAAAATCTGCTGGGTGTAAGGGGCCCGTAAGACACAATTTTAGTTTTTATGCATATATATATATAAAGGCATGCAAAAGTGTGGACACCCCTTGTCAAAATTACCGTTACTGTAAACAGTTAAGCAAGTTGAAGACATAAAGTTAAATATGAAACATTCAATTAGTATTTAAAGCAAAAACATTTTTCAATTTTCATCTTTTACATTTTCAAAATAACAAAAGGAAAAAGGGCCCAAAGCAAAACTTTAGGCATTCTGCATGGTTAGTACCCTACAGCATTTTTTCGCCCTATAAAACGCATCGGCCCATAAGACGCACTCTAGGTTTTTGAGGAGGAAAATAAGAAAAAATATTTTGAACCAAAAGTTGTACTTTTGGTGTTTTTTTACTAATAATGTTCTGTGCATGACACTATTATGACACACTGTTATGGGGATCTGTGGATGATACACTGTTATGGGGAATCTGTGGAGGACTCACTGTTATGGTCGATCTGTGGATGACGCACTCTTATGTGGGATCTGTGGATGATGCACTGTTATGGGGGAGCGGAAGATGGCACTGTATGGGGGCATCTGGGGATGGCACTGTATGTGGGCATCTGGGGATGGCACTGTATGGTGGCTTAAAGCAAAAACATTTTTAAATTTTCATCTTTTATATTTTCTAAATAACAAAAAGGAAAAGGGCCCAAAGCAAAACTTTAGGCATTCTGCATGGTTAGTACCTACCGTATTTTTTGCCCTATAAGACGCACTCGACCCATATGATGCGCCTAGCTTTTGAGGAGGAAAATAAGAAAAATTATATTTTGAACCAAAAGGTTGGTGGGTTTTTACTAATAATGTTCTGTGCATGACACTATTTTGACACATTGTTATGGGGGATCTGTGGATGATACACTGTTATGGGGAATCTGTGGAGGACTCACTGTTATGGGGATCTGTGGATGACGCACTCTTATGTGGGATCTGTGGATGATCCACTGTTATGGGGGAGCGGGGATGGCACTGTATGGGGCCTCTGGGGATGGCAATGTATGGGGGCATCTGGAGATGGCACTGTATAGGGGCATCTGTGGATGGCACTGTATGGGGGCATCTGTGGATGGTACTGTATGGGGGCATCTGTGAATGGCACGGTATGGGGGGCATCTGGGGATGGCACTGTATGAGGGCATCTGTGGATGGCACTGTCTGGGGGCATCTGTTGATGGCACTGTATGGGGGCATCTGGGGATGGCACTGTATGGGGGCATCTGTGGATGGCACTGTATGGGGGCATCTGGAGAGGGCACTGTATGGGGGCATCTGAGGATGGCTCTGTATGGGGCATCTGTGGATGGCACTGTATGGGGGCATCTGGGGACGGCACTGCTATGGGGGATCTGTGGATGACACAGACATGTACGTGTGACATACTTTTCTTTTCAATAATTTTTATTGAGAAATTTTCAGAATAAGAGTACATACATTCAATCAATTGCCTGTGACAGCATACTTATAGATCCATACAATTGAAATATGTAACGGTACAGCAGACGATACAAATATCGTGATAACATAGGTACATGGTAAAAAGATAATCGCCTAACTGAGTGATGTAGAAAAATATGTCACAGTCATAAAGCAACCTCAGAACAATAAACATTGTCATAGCATACATGTACTACATGGAAAAGAATAAAAAGGAACAAAAGATAACAAAAAAGTATGTGAAAAAGGTCACAGCATCCATTAAAGATGTAAATCAATAGAGGGAAGTGCCAGTCGCTTAACATAGGTTAGCCATTTGCCCCAATATGCCAAAAACCTGTCCACCCTCTGCTCTTTGTACACCCAAGCCTTTTCATAGGTACAACGAATGACGAGATAAAGGTCCCACTGTTACGAATAAGAAGTTTTCGAAACGCGTCAACAGCCAATACACCAGAGAAATTGTTGTGTCCTTACGTCTGTGAACACTTGCGAATAAAGTATGGAGAAAAAGACACTTCAACAAAAGTGAGTGCTGGAGCCTTTATCTCGTCATTCGTTGTACCTTTCAAAGGAGGTTGAAAAACCTGGCACCGTGCACAAGGGTACATCCGTACAGCAGACCAAAGTGAGCTGGTATACACATTGTACATCCCTTTTTATAGGTACATGATGTGTGTACCCCTGTTAGTATTTCGGTTAGCGGAAGGATAGTACCCGACTTCCAGTATCTAGTTAGAACTAGCTTAGTAGTGAGTAAGAAAAATGCACATGGAATTCTGACCTCTCCAGGCAACCCGCTGATGTCTACAAAGAATAAGGCATTTTGAGGTGACTTTGACAAGCAAGTGCCACTAAAATCCATAGCGACACGGATACTCGACCACAACTGGGCTATACGTGGTCAAGACCACAGAACATGCAATAAGGTACCTCGACCCCCACAGCCTCTCCAACATAAATGGGAGGTACCAGGATAGATTCTGCTAAGTCTATCTGGCGTGACGTACCACCAAAGACAGGTTTTAATGGCAGCTTCATGTAATAGAGTATTGCGAAAAGTGTAGGAGATAAACTTAAAAGTTTTCTGCCATGTCACATCAGTGATAGTACAATGCAGCTCTCTAACCCAAGCCTTGAGGGGGTTGATTTGGAGAATTTGCCCTTACTACCTAACAAAGAATACAGAGGTTTACCGCCCTTTTGGAGCCACTAGGGGACGACCACATTTCGAATATAGTGTCATTAGCATTAGTTAGATAAGGGGTCATCGAGGAAACCAGATGGCGGATTTGCAAGTACTTAAAGAAATCTTCTTTTGGGACCCCATATTTAGATTGAAGCTGTGAGAAGGATTTAAGGGCATTCCCTGTATAGAGGTGGTGAAGCCATATAAGGCCCTTAGACTCCCAAGTATGAAGATTAATACTGGGTATGTGCAGTGTCAAAAGTCGGATGGGAGAGACCTAAAGCAATGAAACCTCTGAGGACTTGCTCTTCTCATGGAAGAGAAGCCAGTGGGTCAAAGCAGCTTCCATTAAAACTGGCAACGGCTTAATTTTCACAGGTGAGACGCTAAGGGCATTAATCAGTAGAGCCCTCAAATTTCTGGATGGGGATTGTTCCATTCTCTAGCTGAATCCACGGGATCATAGAGTCTGGAGACCACCAATGCCTTAATGACTGAACCTGGGTAGCCAGAAAGTAGTCATATATACTAGGTAAACCTAAACCACCCAGTTGTTTCGGGAGATAGAGCGCTTGGGCTGCTATCCTATGACATTTACCTGCCCAGATATAGTTATTAAGAATACCCTGAGTGGCAGAGAAGAAGCTCCTAGGGACTTTTATAGGGACAGTACGGAAGACAAAAAGCAACTTAGGAGTCTTGCCACCAATCAAGAGGATGATTGTCCTGCAGTGTCCTCAGTAAACGCTCCGGTATATTCAGTGGAAGAATCTGTGATTTAGCTTAATTGACTTTATAGTAAGATACCTGACTGAAAGAGTTAATCACAGAGAACACTGCAGGAAGGGATTCCCCAGGTGACGTTAAAGACAACAAGATGTCGTCCGCATACAAGGAAATACAATGGTCCTTATTTCCTATAGGGATGCCCGTGATATTAGGATGAGTCCGAATGGCCTGTGCCAGCAGTTCAAGTGCTAGTACAAAAACTAGCGGGAGAGGGGACATCCCTGCCTCGTACTCGTTGGTTATTTTAAAAGGGGACGATATGGCCCCATTGACAAACACGCTAGCCGACGGGTTGGAATATAAAGCCCGGATTGCAGTGACAAAGGACATACCCAATCCCATCCGTTGGAGGGCGGAGAAGGCAAACGACCAATTGAGACGGTCGAACGCCTTCTCCGCGTCCAAGGCAACCAAAAGGGCCTGATCTCCCTATGACCAACCACATCCACTAGATTTAGAACCCTACGGGTATTATCAGTAATCTGCCTCCCTTTAATAAAACCCGTTTGATCAGGTCCCATTAGATTGGGCATAACTTTAGCAAGCCTATTTGCTAATATTTTGGCATATAGCTTCAAATCCGAATTTAGGAGGGATATGGGCCTATAATTTTGGGGGCTATCTGTAGTTTTTCCTGGTTTAGGCAAAGCTACTATCGTTGCAGCCAACATTTCCTCCGGAAATATCCCTTATGAAAGGCCAAATTAAATATTTTAAGCAAATGAGGGAAAGAAGATCAGGGAACGTCTTATAATAAAGATTGAAAAGCCGTCTGGGCCGGAGCCTTATTGGGTGGAAGAGAGGAAATACCCTTCAAAATTTCAGATTGGGAGATCGGTAAAGCAAGCATCTCGCTATCCTGCTGATTAAGAGTTGGTAGATGGAGGTTTTCTAGGAACGAATTAATTTCTAGAGGCGAGGCCTGATAGGTCTGTGGGGAGTCTTTAAGATTGTATAGGGAGGAATAATAAGCTGCAAATTTGTCAGCAATCCCTTTTGGGTCATAGATTTTAGATTTAGAGATGGAGTCTATTAAATAGGGAATACGAGTTTTGACAACCCTAGCTTTAAGCCGCCGAGCAAGCAATTTACCTGACTTATTATCCTGGGAATAGAACCTGGCTTTCATAGATCTTAAATTTTTCTCATATGAGAATAAAAGGTCCTCCCTAAGCTGGGTTCTGAGGGTTCTGATCTGATCAGTCCTAAATGACGTAACCTGTTGTTTGTTCAGAGCTTCCAAGGCAGATAATTTAGATATAGTATCCTGGATTTTCTGATCCCTTAGTTTTTTCGCTTGACTGCCCAGTTTAATGAACATGCCTCTGATCACTGCCTTATGGGCATTCCACAGACTATAAGGATCTAGACACTGAGGACTCATTAATGGAAAAGTATTCCCTGAGAGAGTTACAAAGTTCAGTTTTATAAGTTGGATTATATAACAAATACGGACTACAACGCCACAGAGTCTCTTTATGAGGAAAGGCCTCTTTAACGGAAAGAGAGATTGCGGCGTGGTCGGACCATTTAATAACATCAATGGTGGACTTCTCAGCTAATTGCAACAATGTCCTACTAACTAGAAAGAGGTCAATGCGGGAGTATGTTTTATGCACTTGGGAAAAGTAGGAGAAATCCCATTCCGAAGCGTGCTACAATCTCCAAATATCATACAATTCTTCACGTAGAAGCAAAGGGTGTAGTGTGGGGTAGAGGTGACGAGTGGCAGCTGTGGAGTCATCAATGGCATTAGGAACCGTATTAAAGTCACCGCATATAATAAGATGACCCTTCTTAATCTTATGCATTTTAGCTAGTACCCTATTAATAAAATGAATCTGGTGTTTATTTGGTGCATATATCACCACAAGGGTATAGTCAATGTTGTTGATTGAGCACACTTGGATAATAAATCTGCCATTAGGGTCCACAATTGACTCACCCGGGGAATAGGCCACAGAACTACTAATGGCCAGAATTACTCCTCTTTGCTTACTACGATAATGGGATTGCACGACATGCGGATATAAATTATGGCGAATCCTAAAGGCATCTTTGGCTACAACATGTGATTCCTGGACACACAGGACGTCAGCTTTTGTTTGATAGCCTCCGACCACACAAAGGATCTCTTGTGAGGGCTATTCAAGCCCCTAGCATTAATAGATATTAATTTGAGACCCATTGGGAGGCAGGAATGCTATGTAGACATGGCATATTGAATGCATTTGTTCTCGACAATCAATAGGGAGTACTCCCTCACGGCTAAGAGGTACAGCAGCAAAAAAGATGAGTGACCTTAAAAACTGAACAAAAACAATACATATAAACATATGCAGAACAGAGCGGGATGAAAGATCCCACCTGTAAATAGATTTTAGCATCTATTATACCAAAGTAGGAGCGAAAGTTATACTTGAAGCCTGCAGTGACATGGAAAGGCTCATGCACCACAGACGATTATCAAGATCAATGCTTTTTGCCCCGCTTTGCATCCACAGTACGCCACTCCGCTGAGACCGATTGAGGACGAGTGGGGTGGGACACGACCACGTGCTGCAAAGAGATGTTCCACAAGTGCAGTAGGCGTTTGCCCTCTTCAACAGAGGCGATGGTGAGAAACCGGCCTTGATGAGTCAGTATAATCTTGTTTGGAAAGCCCCATTTATATAGAATATTATGCTCTCTCAGGGCCAGAGTAACCGGAGCCAACGAGCGCCTCTGCCGCATGGTGTAAGCTGACAGGTCTGAAAAAATCTTAACAGACTGAAAAGGTGCAGGGAGCTCCGGAAGTGCACGGGTAGCTGCTAGCACCGCTTCTTTTGTGCGGAAAGAGTGAATCCGGGCCAGTGTATCCCGAGGTAAATTTTCAGAAATGTGTTTAGGCTTTGGTAGCCTGTGGGCCCTATCAATGATCAGATCAGCAATCGAGCAGGAGGGTAAAAGTTGTTGTAGCAAGGTTTTAATATAATCCGCTAGTGCAGACGCAGAGACATCTTCTGAAATGCCCCGAAACTTCAAGTTATTGCGTCTGAATCGATCCTCCAGATCATACACTTTGGCTTGGAGTCTTTCCAATTCAGAAGAGAGCTCTTCCTGTCTGTCTATCACCAGATTGTGAGACGTGGCGAACTCTCCCATTTTGGTCTCTATATGGGAGACCCTGGAATCCAAGTCTGCCACAGAGGACTGTATTGGAGTCAGTAGGGCAGTGAAATCCTTTTGTAAGGCCCCCCCAAAGGCTACTAGCATATCTCTCAACAAAGTCCCCGAGGCTGGCTGGTCAGAAGTAGGAAAGCTCTGTAATATGTCAGAGGACAGGGACGCCGAGGGTAGACCTTGTCTCACCTCCAGTATTGCAGGGAGTTGCAGCTCCGTTTCATCTGGATTATTGTGTTGCGTAGAGGTATAAGATGGCGCCCGCGCTTTCCTCTTAGGATGCTGATGTAAGGGAGAAGCGCCACTGGTCGACGAGCCGGAGGAGGGTGAGTCCCGTTGTTGCTGGTCTGTCAGCGCGGTCCGAGGAGAGGGGACATTGCTGTGTTGTGAAGGTGAAAGAGAGCCTTCTGCCCCCAGAGAAACTGGAGAAGCGGGAATTGCCGCCATTTGGCTTTGTGATGAGGGAGGCTTCTTCTCAAAGTAGAACTCCAGCTTCTCTTGCTTGGCACTCAATTTTCTGCCCCTAGGCATGGTCAGGGCACTTCACTGGTTACACAGGTGGCGTAATAAGTAGTTTTAAACTCCACAGAAAGGGCAAAAAGTCGCTGATAAAGTAGCTGGGTGCAGGAGCTGTAAGATCAAGCGGCCATCACGTTCGGCAGCCAAGCCACGCCCCCGTGTGACATACTTTTAAGAATATATAAAACATTTAATATTAAGAAGGCGGTAAGTAAGGGCCGTGGAAATGGCCGTGATGCTGATGGTGCACGCAGAGGCCATGGCCCTGGGCACGATGAAACTGAGTAAAATAATGTAGCTGAAAAAACATTATTTGGAAGGGCCTTCCGGTTAGCTGACTCTCTAAAACCAATACCCTGAATCTGGTGTTCCAGCTGTTGCAGGCCAAGTGTTAATCGTGTCCGTCAAAGCGTATATTTTGTTCTGGGGTGAAATTCAATTGCCAAAATAGCAATACCCTGAATCTGGTGTCCCAGCTGTTGCAGGCCAAGTGTTAATCTGTCCGTAAAAGGGTATATTTTGTTCTGGGGTGAAATTCAATTGCCAAAATAGCAATACCCTGAATCTGGTGTCCCAGCTGTTGCAGGCCAAGTGTTAATCTGTCCGTAAAAGGGTATATTTTGTTCTGGGGTGAAATTCACTTGCCAATATAGCAATACCCTGAATCTGGTGTTCCAGCTGTTGCAGGCCAAGTGTTAATCTGTCCGTAAAGGGTATATTACACTCAAGGTGTATATACAAGTGCTGAGAGGGTCATCCTCATTAACTTCACACGCTACCGTGCATCTCCCATTGTATTTCTGTCCGTTAAAGGGTATATTACACAAAGTGTTAAAATACAATTGCTGAAGGCATAATCCTACATATTTTTCTCACGCTACTGTGCATCTCCAAGTGTAAATCTGTCCATAAAGGATACCTTTCATCCAGGGCCTAAATACTAGCCCTAAAATAGATATTCCCCTAAATCAGTGGTTACTGCTGTGCCTGGATTAGTGTAATACGCTACATAAATAAATAGGCAGATAGTGTTAGGTGCCTGTAAAAAAAGGCCTGAATTTGAAATCAATACATTGGGCCAAATATTTTTCTTATTGTGGTGCTTGGTGAATGGTAACAATGAGGAAAACATCTAGTAAAGGGACGCTGGCGCAGTCGTGGTGGTGTTAGTGTTCCCTCTGGTGCTGGGAAGGGCGTGGCCATTCTGCCACAGCCACACGTCCTAGTGAACCAACTACCTCAGGTTCCAGTACCCGCCAGAATTTACAGCGATATTTGGTGGGGCCCAATGCCGTTCTAAGGATGGTAAGGCCTGAGCAGGTACAGGCGCTAGTCAATTGGGTGGCCGACAGTGGATCCAGCACGTTCACAACATTATCTCCCACCCAGTCTTCTGCAGAAAGCGGACAGGTGGCGCCTGAAAACCAAGCCCATCAGTCTGTCACATCACCCCCATGCATATCAGGGAAACTGTCTGAGCCTCAAGTTATGCAGCAGTCTCTTATGCTGTTTGAAGACTCTGCTGGCAGGGTTTCCCAAGGGAATCCACCTAGCCCTTTCCCAGTGGTGGAAGACATAGAATGCACTGATGCACAACCACTGATGTTTCCTGATGATGAGGACATGGGAATACCACCTCATCGGAGTCCGCACGTCTCTGATGATGACGAAACACAGGTGCCAACTGCTGCGTCTTTCTGCAGTGTGCAGACCGAACAGGAGGTCAGGGAGGAAGACTGTGTGGAAGGCGATGCAGGGGACGATGAGGTCCTAGACCCCACATGGAATGAAGGTCGTGCCACTGACTTTCATAGTTCAGAGGAAGAGGCAGTGGTGAGACAGCCAACAGCGTAGCAAAAGAGGGAGCAGGGGCAAAAGCAGACCAGCCGCCGCCAAGAGAGTTCGCCTGCTACTGGCCACCACCACCAGGGACCGAGCACTCCAAAGGCAGCTTCAAGGAGTTCCTGGCATGGCACTTCTTTAAACAATGTGCTGACGACAAGACCTGGAGTGGTTTGCACGCTGTGCCATCAGAGCCTGAAGCGAGGCATTAGCGTTCTGAACCTTAGCACAACCTGCATGACCAGGCATCTACATGCAAAGCATGAACTGCAGTGGAGTAAACACCTTAAAAGCAAGGAACTCACTCTGGCTCCCCTGCTCCCTCTTCTGCTGCTGCCTCGGCCTCTTCCTCCCGCCTCGTGAAGAACGTTGGCACCTGCCGCCCACCAAAGAGAGGATGTGCCACCGACACCACCACCTGCGTCACCAAGCATCTCCACCATGTCACACGGCAGCGTTCAGCTCTCCATCTCACAAACCTTGAGAGAAAGCGTAAATTCCCACCTAGCCACCCTCGAGCCCTGGGCCTGAATGCCAGCATTTCTAAACAACTGGCCTTTGAAATGCTGTCATTCAGGCTGGTGGACACAGACAGCTTTAAACAGCTGATGTCCATGACTGTCCCACAGTATGTTGTTCCCAGCCGCCACCTACTTCTCCAAGACAGCCGTGCCTTTCCCTGCACAAACCAAGTATCCGATAAAATCAAGTGTGCACTGTGCAACGCCATCTGTGGCAAGGTCCACCTAACCACAGATACGTGGACCAGTAAGCACGCCAGGGACGCTATATCTCCCTAACTGCACAATTGGTAAATGTAGTGACGGCTGGGCCCCAGGCGGAGAGTTCCTTGGCGAACGTCCTTCCGCTCGCCAAGGATCGCAGGGCATCATTCTTGCCTCCTGTAGCCTCCTCCTCCTACTCGGCTTCTTCCTCCTCTGCTGCCCACTCAGCTCATCCAGTCAGCCACACACCTTCACCACCAACTTCAGCACAGCCCGGGTAAACGTCTAGCAGGCCATTCTGAAACTCATATGTTTGGGGGACAGGCCCCACACCGCGTAGGAGTTGTGGCGGGTACTGAACAACAGACCGACGAGTGGTTTCTGCCGGTGGGCCTCAAGCCCGGCCTAGGTGGTGTGCGATAATAGGCTAAATCTCGTCCCAGCTCTGGGACTAGCCAGTTTGACACACATCCCTTGCATGGCGCATGTGCTGAATTTGGTGGTGCAGAAGTTCATTCACAACTTCCCCGACATGTCCAGAGCTGCTGCATAAAAGTGGCGGGCCGTCTGTGCGCGCTTCCGGCGTTCACATCCTGCCGCTGCTCACCTGTCTGCGCTGACAGCGGAACTCCGGCCTTCCTGCTCACCGCCTCATATGCGACGTGCCCACCAGGTGGAACTCCACCTTGCACATGCTGGAGAGACAGCAGCAGGTCATAGTGGAGTTTCAGCTGCAGCACGCACGCGTCAGTCGCACTGCGGAACAGCACCACTTCACCACCAATAATTGGGCCTCCATGCGAGACCTGTGTGCCCTGTTGCACTGTTTCGAGTACTCCACCAACATGGCCAGTGGCGATGACACCGTTATCAGCGTTACAATATCACTTCTATGTCTCCTTGAGAAAACTCTTAGGGCGATGATGAAGAGGAGGTGGCCCAGGAGGAGGAGGAGGAGGATGAGGGGTCATTTTTAGCACTTTCAGGCCAGTCTGTTAGAAGTGGCTCAGAGGAGGCTTTTGTAGCAGCAGAGGCCAGGGTACACATGTGGCCAGCCAGGGCCCACTACTGGAGGACAAGGAGGATGAGGAGGAGGTGGAGGAGGATGAGGATGAAGCAGGTTCACTGCGTGGTGGCATCCGACATAGCTCGGGCCCATCACTGGTGCGTGGCTGGGGGATACGGAGGACGATGACGATACGCCTCCACAGAGGACAGCTTGTCCTTACTTCTGGGGAGCCTGGCACACATGAGCGACTACATGCTGCAGTACCTGCGCAACGACAGCAGAGTTGGCCTACATTTTAACGTGTGCAGACTACTGTTTTGCCACCCCTGCTGGATCCCCGGTACAAAGACAATGTGCCCACCTTAATTCCTGCACTGGAGCATGATAGGAAGATACACGAGTACAAGCGCACACTCGTAGACGCGCTCCTGAGAGCATTCCCAAATGTCACAGGGGAATAGGTGGAAGCCCAAGGCGAAGGCAGAGGAGGAGCAAGAGGACGCCAACGCAGCTGTGTCATGGCCAGCTCCTCTGAGGGCAAGGATTAGCATGGCAGAAATGTGGAAAAGTTTTGTCTCCACGCCACAGCTAACTGCACCACCACCTGATACGGAACGTGTTAGCAGGAGGCAGCATTTCACTAACATGGTTGAACAGTACGCCTGCACACCCCTCCACGTACTGACTGATGGTTCGGCCCCATTCAACTTCTGGGTCTCCAAATTGTCCACGTGGCCAGAGTTAGCATTTTATGCCTTGAGGTGCTGGCCTGCCCGGCGGCCAGCGTTTTGTCTGAACGTGTATTCAGCACGGCAGGGGCGCCATTACTGACAAACGCAGCCGCCTGTCCACAGCCAATGTGGACAAGCTGACGCTCATAAAAATGAACCAGGCATGGATCCCACAGGACCTGTGCCTCCCTTGTGCAGAATAGACATTTATAACTGCCTCTCCCTCAACCATGTATTCTTGTACTCCAGGGCACTTCTTTATTGAATACTCATTTTTTTAACTTTACCATGATCTTGCGGTGCAAACCCAAAGTTGAATGAACCTCTCCTCAATCTGGGCGCTAGGGCCTAAATAACTGAAAGTGGCCTTCTCCAGTGGTGGGTGATATGACGCCTTATTCCTTGCTGTGGGACCTCTCTTCTCTGTCTGGGTGCTGGGCCTAAATAACTGAAAGGGGCCTTCTCCATTGGTGGGTGATATGACGCCTTATTCCTTGCTGTGGGACTTCTATCCTCTGTCTGGGTGCTGGGGCCTAAATAACTGAAAGTGGCCTTCTCCAGTGGTGGGTGATATGACGCCTTATTCCTTGCTGTGGGACCTCTCTTCTCTGTCTGGGTGCTGGGCCTAAATAACTGAAAGTGGCCTTCTCCAGTGGTGGGTCATATGACGCCTTATTCCTTGCTATGGGACCTCTCTCCCTGTCTGGGTGCTGGGGCCTAAATTACTGAAAGTGGCCTTCTCCAGTGGTGGGTAATATGACGCCTTATTCCTTGCTGTAGGACCTCTCTCCTCTGTCTGGGTGCTGGGGCCTAAATAACTAAAACTGGCCTTCTCCAAAGGTGGGTGATATAACGCCTTATTCCTTGCTGTGGGACCTCTCTCTCTGTCTGGGTGCTGGGGCCTAAATAACTGAAAGTGGCATTCTCCAGTGGTGCGTGATATGACACATGATTCCTGCTGTGGGACCTCTCCTCTGTCTGGGTGCTGGGGCCTAAATAACTGAAAGTGGCCTTCTCCAGTGGTGGGTGATATGACGCCTTATTCCTTGCTGTGGGACCTCTCCTCCTCTGTCTGGGTGCTGGGATCCAGGTGTTCGCTCATCTCTAATCTTGACATCTGATAGTCTAAAATCTGTATACACCATACCATAATTTGGGGTACTCTCACACGTATCGGTTGTTTAAAACAGCAGTTTCACCTCTCAAATAGAACAGAATCACGGAGTGAAGTTGGAGAAGATGTGTAGGAAAGCTAAAACCTAGCAAACTTTATTGATATGCTCTGAAAATAAGTGGAGGGTGATTAAAGCTAGCAATTAAGTAGACAAAAACAAGAGGGGCTGCACCCTTCATCCGCAGAGGAACTAGCACAGATATGTCATGCGGTACATAGAGTTGCAGCATTCAATGGGGGCAAACCATATAATGAATTATAAAGGTGACGATGGATTGCAGTAATGGATCAGCCGCCTCAAACACTGAGGTACCGCACTGCTGATTAGCCTGCCTGTTACAACCCATACAGCTGTCACCAATTCATTAACAGGTCGCCTTTGATTGTCTGCATATGTCCGGATCCACTGCTCCTCTTTAGGTTGCTGTATATACATGCGACTGTAAGGGAAATAATAGCGCAGCGATCCAGATCCAACTGCCACTGGGCAAAGCCTGGCGTCCCTCCTAACGAGGGATCTTACAGCCTTGCTGGATATGCCCAGTAGGAGTCCTCAATGCAGAGATATCCCCAGCACACTTGCATCGGCACCTACTGATATTTCAGTGCCGACTGAAAACAACCATTAAATGTATGGATCGAGATTCAGCAGGTGGCTCGACGCTGCTTCACAGAAGGATCATCAGGAACCTATCCTGCGCATTAATCCAGATCAGCATCCCACATTTAGTAAGTCTATTGCTGGAGCAGCCGTTCCACGTGTGTGGACACAGCCTGCCGGCGTTGTTACGGCCGTACCAGCGCCGGCAGGCTCATGTTCCTACACATCTCTCCAACTTCACTCCGTGATTCTACTCTCACACGTGGCAAATTTTGCTGCTGAAATTTTCTGCAACTGAAATTCCAGCTCCACTCACTTGAATAAGGCTTGCATAAATTTATGAGCTTCCCACCAAAACATCCCCATTCAAATGAATAGAACTGATTTTCCAGTTGCAGAAATTTTCTACACCAAAATCTGCTGGGTGTAAGGGGCCCGTAAGACACAATTTTAGTTTTTATGCATATATATATATAAAGGCATGCAAAAGTGTGGACACCCCTTGTCAAAATTACCGTTACTGTAAACAGTTAAGCAAGTTGGAAGACATAAAAGTTAAATATGAAACATTCAATTAGTATTTAAAAGCAAAAACATTTTTCAATTTTCATCTTTTACATTTTCAAAATAACAAAAAGGAAAAGGGCCCAAAGCAAAACTTTAGGCATTCTGCATGGTTAGTACCCTACAGCATTTTTTCGCCTATAAAACGCATCGGCTCATAAGACGCACTCTAGGTTTTTGAGGAGGAAAATAAGAAAAAAATATTTTGAACCAAAAGTTGTACTTTTGGTGTTTTACTAATAATGTTCTGTGCATGACACTATTATGACACACTGTTATGGGGGATCTGTGGATGATACACTGTTATGGGAATCTGTGGAGGACTCACTGTTATGGTCGATCTGTGGATGGCGCACTCTTATGTGGGATCTGTGGATGATGCACTGTTATGGGGGAGCGGAAGATGGCACTGTATGGGGGGCATCTGGGGATGGCACTGTATGTGGGCATCTGGGGATGGCACTGTATGGTGGCTTAAAGCAAAAACATTTTTAAATTTTCATCTTTTATATTTTCTAAATAACAAAAAAAGGAAAAGGGCCCAAAGCAAAACTTTAGGCATTCTGCATGGTTAGTACCTACACGTATTTTTTGCCCTATAAGGCCTTACCCGACCCATATGATGCGCCTAGCTTTTGAGGAGGAAAATAAGAAAAATTATATTTTGAACCAAAAGGTTGGTGGGTTTTACTAATAATGTTCTGTGCATGACACTATTTTGACACATTGTTATGGGGGATCTGTGGATGATACACTGTTATGGGGAATCTGTGGAGGACTCACTGTTATGGGGATCTGTGGATGACGCACTCTTATGTGGGATCTGTGGATGATCCACTGTTATGGGGAGCGGGGATGGCACTGTATGGGGCCTCTGGGGATAGCAATGTATGGGGGCATCTGGAGATGGCACGCTGTATAGGGGCATCTGTGGATGGCACTGTATGGGGGCATCTGTGGATGGTACTGCATGGGGGCATCTGTGAATGTACGGTATGGGGGGCATCTGGGGATGGCACTGTATGAGGCATCTGTGGATGGCACTGTCTGGGGCATCTGTTGATGGCACTGTATGGGGGCATCTGGGGATGGCACTGTATGGGGGCATCTGTGGATGGCACTGTATGGGGGCATCTGGAGAGGGCACTGTATGGGGGCATCTGAGGATGGCTCTGTATGGGGCATCTGTGGATGGCACTGTATGGGAGCATCTGGGGACGGCACTGCTATGGGGATCTGTGGATGACACAGACATGCGTGTGACATACTTTTCTTTTCAATAATTTTTATTGAGAAATTTTCAGAATAAGAGTACATACATTCAATCAATTGCCTGTGACAGCATACTTATAGATCATACAATTGAAATATGTAACGGTACAGCAGAGCGATACAAATATCGTGATAACATAGGTACATGGTAAAAGATAATCGCCTAACTGAGTGATGTAGAAAAATATGTCACAGTCATAAAGCAACCTCAGAACAATAAACATTGTCATAAGCATACATGTACTACATGGAAAAGAATAAAAAGGAACAAAGATAACAAAAAGTATGTGAAAAAGGTCACAGCATCCATTAAAGATGTAAATCAATAGAGGAAGTGCCAGTCGCTTAACATAGGTTAGCCATTTGCCCCAATATGCCAAAAACCTGTCCACCCTCTGCTCTTTGTACACCCAAGCCTTTTCATAGGTACAACGAATGACTGAGATAAAGGTCCCACTGTTACGAATAAGAAGTTTTCGAAACTGCGTCAGCACAGCCAATACACCAGAGAAATTGTTGTGTCCCTTACTGTCTGTGAACACTTGCGAATAAAGTATGGAGAAAAAGACACTTCAACAAAAGTGAGTGCTGGAGCCTTTATCTCGTCATTCGTTGTACCTCTCAAGGAGGTTGAAAAACCTGGCACCGTGCACAAAGGTACATCCGTACAGCAGACCAAAGTGAGCTGGTATACACATTGTACATCCCTTTTATAGGTACATGATGTGTGTACCCCTGTTAGTATTTACGGTTAAGCGGAAGGATAGTACCCGACTTCCAATATCTAGTTAGAACTAGCTTAGTAGTGAGTAAGAAAAATGCACATGGAATTCTGACCTCTCAGGCAAACCCGCTGATGTCTACAAAGAATAAAGGCATTTTGAGGTGACTTTGACAAAGCAAGTGCCACTAAAATCCATAGCGACACGGAATACCACAACTGGGCTATACGTGGTCAAGACCACAAAACATGCAATAAGGTACCTCGACCCCCACAGCCTCTCCAACATAAATGGGAGGTACCAGGATAGATTCTGCTAAGTCTATCTGGCGTGACGTACCACCAAAGACAGGCTTTAATGGCAGCTTCATGTAATAGAGTATTGCGAAAAGTGTAGGAGATAAACTTAAAAGTTTTCTGCCATGTCACATCAGTGATAGTACAATGCAGCTCTCAACCGGCAAGCCTTGAGGGGGTTGATTTAGAGAATTTGCCCTTACTACCTAACAAAGAATACAGAGGTTTACCGCCCTTTTTGGAGCCACTAGGGGACGACCACATTTCGAATATAGTGTCATTAGCATTAGTTAGATAAGGGGTCATCGAGGAAACCAGATGGCGGATTTGCAAGTACTTAAAGAAATCTTCTTTTGGGACCCCATATTTAGATTGAAGCTGTGAGAAGGATTTAAGGGCATTCCCTGTATAGAGGTGGTGAAGCCATATAAGGCCCTTAGACTCCCAAGTATGAAGATTAATACTGGGTATGTGTAGTGTCAAAAGTCGGAAGGAGAGACCTAAGCAATGAAACCTCTGAGGACTTGCTCTTCTCATGGAAGAGAAGCCAGTGGGTCAAAGCAGCTTCCATTAAAACTGGCAACGGCTTAATTTTCACAGGTGAGACGCTAAGGGCATTAATCAGTAGAGCCCTCAAATTTCTGGATGGGATTGTTCCGTTCTCTAGCTGAATCCACAGGATCATAGAGTCTGGAGCACCAATGCCTTAATGACTGAACCTGGGAAGCCAGAAAGTAGTCATATATGCCTAGGTAAACCTAAACCACCCAGTTGTTTCTGGGAGATAGAGCGCTTGGGCTGCTATCCTATGACATTTACCTGCCCAGATATAGTTATTAAGAATACCCTGAAATGGCAGAGAAGAAGCTCCTAGGACTTTGTAGATTGCAGTACGGGAAGACAAAAGCAACTTAGGAGTCTTTCCAATTCAGAAGAGAGCTCTTCCTGTCTGTCTATCACCAGATTGTGAGACGTGGCGAACTCTCCCATTTTGGTTTCTATATGAGAGACCCTGGAATCCAAGTCTGCCACAGAGGACTGTAGTGGGGTCAGTAGGGCAGAGAAGTCCTTTTGTAAGGCCCCCCCAAAGGCTACTAGCATATCTCTTAACAAAGTCCCCGAGGCTGGCTGCTCAGAAGTAGGAAAGCTCTGTAATATGTCAGAGGACAGGGACGCCGGGGGTAAACCTTGTCTCACCTCCAGTATTGCAGGGAGTTGCAGCTCCGGTTCATCTGGATAATCATGCTGCGCAAATGAATAAGATGGCGCCCGCGCTTTCTTCTTAGGACGCTGATGTAAGGGAGAAGCGCCAATGGTCGACGAGCCGGGGGAGGAAAAGTCCCGTTGTTGCTGGTTTGTCAGCGCGGTCCGAGGAGAGGGGACATCGTTGTGTTGTGAAGGGGAGAGAGAACCTTCTGCCCCCTGAGAAACTGGAGAAGCAGGAATTGCCGCCATTTGACGTTGCGAGGAGGGAGGCTCCTTCTCAAAGTAGAACTCCAGCTTCTCTTGCTTGGCACTCGATTTTCAGCCCCTAGGCATGGTCAGGGCACTTCACTGGGTACACAGGTGGCGTAATAAGTAGTTTTCAACTCCACAGAAAGGGCAAAAGCCGCTGATAAAGTAGCTTGGTGCAGGAGCTGTAAGATCAAGCGGCCATCACGCTCAACAGCCAAGCCACGCCCCCCGTGTGACATACTTTTAAGAATATATAAAACATTTAATATTAAGAAGGCGGTAAGTAAGGGCCGTGGAAATGGCCGTGATGCTGATGGTGCACGCAGAGGCCATGGCCCTGGGCACGATGAAACTGAGTAAAATAATGTAGCTGAAAAAACATTATTTGGAAGGGCCTTCCGGTTAGCTGACTCTCTAAAACAGGGGTGCACAACCTTTTTTGGTCTGAGGGCCGCATTGACACAGTGCTTTTTTTCAAGGGGCCACAAATTTTGATTTTGCCCTCGTTTTCATCAGCCTATTACACAGGCCAATGTAAAGTAACTGTGGAGGAGTGATCGCTATCACAGTCATTCCTCCTTCATTTAATTATATTGATTATCAGTAACACATCTCTGATTACACAGAGGGATGTGCGGCGCAATTATACCGCCACTTATCATGAATGAACGTTCCTATGAAGACTTGTTCCCAGTAAAATTGACTTTTAACAACTTCCTGCAGCATGGCTCCTGAAACCAAAGAGTTATACTTAGGGCTTTTTCACACTTGCGTATTTCTTTTCCGGCATAGAGTTCCGTCGTCGGGGCTCTATGCCAGAAAAATCCTGATCAGGATTATCCCAATGCATTCTGAATGGAGAGAAATCCGTTCAGGATGCATCAGGATGTCTTCAGTTCAGGACCGGAACGTTTTTTGGCCGGAGAAAATACCGCAGCATGATCACGTGATGCGCATGGGGCGCTCTGACGTCATTCTGGAGCGCCCTGGGAGCCGCACGGGCGGTAAGTATACTGCTCCCCCGCTCCACACTATTACTATAGCAACCAGGGCTTTAACTTCTTGCTGACCGCCTCACGCAGGATTGTGTCCTGCGGGCGGTCGGTCTGTTCCTCCTTGACGCGCCCGCGCGTCATCTCGCGAGAGGCGAGATTTCCTGTGAACACGCGCGCGAGCGCGCGTGCGCGCGTTCACAGGATCACGTCGGGGACAGTAAGCTACAGCCTGCCAGCGCTGATCGTGCGCTGGCAGGCTGTAGAAGTTAAATGGCATATCAGACGCTGTTTTGTTAACAGCGTCTGATATGCTGCTGATCGTTCCTTTGGTGGTCCCTTTGCTTGGGACCACCAAAGAAACTTTTATAAGTGCACCAAAACACCACACAGACCCCCCACCCCTCCACCCCCCACCACCCCTCCACCCCACCGTCCACCACCCCTCCACCCCACCCCCCCACCCTCCACCCCCCACCCCGTCACTGATTAACCCCTGATTAACCCCCGATCACCCCATGTCACCCCTGTCACCCCCTGACACTACTACCCCCTGTAAGGCTCATTCAGACGTCCGTATGTGTTTTATGGATCCATGGATCCACGGATCCGCAAAACACGGACCACCAGCAATGTGCTTTCCGCATTTTTGCAGATCCGCACATTGCCAGAACTATATAGAAAATGCCTTTTCTTGTCCGCAATTGCGGACAAGAATAGGACATGCTCTATCTTTGCGGAGCTGCGGCCGGATGCTTGGGGGCCGAAACCCGGAAGTTTGCGGCCGCAGCTCCGCAAATGCTGATGCGGCGAGCGCATAGTGTGCTCTCCGCATCACCGCCAGCCCCATTCACTACTGATGGTCCGCATCTATTCCGCAGAATTGCGGAATAGATGCGACATTTTTGCGGACGTGTGAATGGGGCCTTACTACTTTTTTTTTTGCACATTTTTTGGCAGAGATTTATTCATCCACATTGATCGATGCGAATGAGGAAATCTGTGCCGTTTTGTTTTTTTTGCACATTTTAAGTAGAGATTTTTTCATCCACATTGATTGATGCGAATGAAAAATCTGTGCCGTTTCATTTTTTTTTCTTTTCAGCCCAGAGGCTGAACGGAAAAATCTCATTACCCGTATGCTCAATATAAGGAGAATCGCAGAAACTCCTAATGCTGGCCATACGTGTAATGATTGCAGAGACCCTCAAATGCCAGGGCAGTACAAACACCCCACATGTGACCCCATTTTAGAAAGAAGACACCCCAAGGTATTCCGTGAGGGGTATGGTGAGTTCATGTAAAATATTATTTTTGTCACAAGTTAGTGGAATATGAGACTGTAAAAAAAAAAATTTCCGCTAACTTGTGCCAAAGTTTTTTTTTCTGTGAACTCGCCATACCCCTCACGGATTACCTTGGGGTGTCTTCTTTCCACAATGGGGTCACTTGTGGGGTATTTATACTGCCCTGGCATTTTAGGGGTCCTAAAGTGTGAGAATCCAAATGCGTAAAAATGCCCTGTGAAATCCTAAAGTGCACTCATGTGGTATTCGCCGAACTCAGGAGAAGTAGGGCAATGTGTTATTGGGGTGTATTTTACATATACCATACTGTGTGCGAGAAATATCACTGTAAATCGACAACTTTTTAAAAAATTTATTCAAAGTTGTCAATTTACAGAGA